>QEPC01007591.1:964343-999929 GCA_003113815.1 Sphenodon punctatus
CACAGGGTTCCTGGCAACCAGGTAGGCCTTCATCATCCACCGGGTGAGGGGATAGGCCGGGTCCCCCAGGATGCAGGGGGGCATCAGCACCCCCTCGATCCGGGTCATCCCCATGTTTGCGAAGTCCCTGCGGTACATCCGGGCATAGAAGAGAGAGATGGTCATGATCCAGGCATCGTGGCTGCAGCCAGAGTGGCCCATGTAAATGTCTATGAACTGTCCCCGGTGGTCCATGACCGCCTGCAGCTGCAGGGAGTGGTACCCATGTCGGTTGACATATTCCACGGCCTCCCCATCAGATGGGTGGAGGATCTCAATATGGGTGCTGTCCACGGTGCCCGTGCAGTTGGGGAATCCTCCAGCTGTGAAGCCGGCCATCACGGCCTCCTGATCCACCAGCTGGATCACTCAGTCCAGGAGCACGCCCTCCACTGCCTCGCAGATGTCTCGCAGGATTCCAGCGATGGTGCTCACCCCGATGCCAAAGTGCTGTGAAACGGACCTGCAGGAGTTTGGCGTTGCTAGGGCCCAGACCCCGATGGTCACCCGCTGGACCATGGGAATGGGGGCCCATATGTTCTGCCACTCCAGCCAGGGCATTAGCAGCTCTGCCAGTCACAGGAGGCTGCGCCTGTCCATCAGAAAGTGCGCTCTCCAGGCGGCCTCATCCCACTGAGCCAGTGCCCTGGTCCACCACCCCTGTGGCCACTCCATGACCCATACCGGGCAATGGGCATAGCGAGCTGGGCAGCATGGCCCATGGTCTCCCTCTGGCACTGGAGCCAGCCAGCCACCTCGCAGAGCACAGCAGCCCACTCCCGGGCATGGAGGAGGGCCTGTTGGGCTGCCCCGGACACCCACAGGGCCCTGAGCTGGGCCAGGGAGTGCCTGTGCCCATGGTGGGCCATGCACACCCGCAGCCATGTGGCCAGGTGCACCTCTGAGGTCTGGATGTACAAGAGGGCTGTATCTGAGTGGTACCACTCTGCGCAGACTTCTAGGTGCATCCCACAGGCACCCAGCCATCCCAGCTCTGTGGTGAACAGTGCCTCAGGTGGGTTGGAGCCACACCCATTGTAGGCTGCTGCTTGTGTCACCCCACCCCCAGGTCATGACCTGTGTCACCCCACCCCCGGGTCGTGTCTGCCTTCCTCCCCTCGGCCAGCTGGGCCGGCTCCTGAAGGGCGACCAGGGTGGGGCAGCAGGGGGCGCCCCATTGCACACACTTGCGGTCCCTGCACGGGGCCTGGTGCATAGTCCAGTCTGTGCCTGGGCATGCGGGCAGCAGCTGCATTCCTGCTGTCATCACCTCCCACCTCTCTGTGTTGACTGCCTGTTGTCCTCGCCACCCTGATTAGTGTGTAGGCTGTCCTGTATGTGTGCTCGGTTCCCGCAGCTGTGCTGGGTCCACACCCCATGCCTCACTCATTTTCTGTGCCATGTTGCGGCCTGTGGCCTTATCGCTTGGCCTTGGAGCTCCCCTGCTTCCCTTCCTGTCCCTCCAGGGATTGTGGGGCCCCTCTTTCCATGCAGTTTGTATCATCTGCTTGCTGGACCATGGCTGGCTGCGGGCTCGTGGGCCGCACCACCCCTGGTGCCCCCCATAGCTGGACCTTCCGTGAGACCATGGCCCTGTACGTTTTGAAGAGAAACCAGTGTGACCTGTGGCATTCCCCAGCCGTGCAATTGCTCCTGAACTGCCTGGACAGCCTCACTGGTGCCTATGCAAGTCTGAGTTCTGGCCTGCGCTACTTTGGCTATGAGGCAAGCACCCACGATTGCTGGCTGCATGTGGGGATGCTGGGCCTGCGTCCGTTTCCTGATGGGTGCATCCCAGAGATGAGGTGCTCACATGTGGGGTGGTCGGCTGTGGAGACGGCAGCCTGGCCACCTACATGGCCTGTCTGGTGGAGGGGGGCCCTGCCCTGGCCTTTTCCTTCTTTGACTGTCTTCATGGGTCCCATGGGTACCAGAAGTCACGTGGGGTGGTCTATCACCGCCTATTGGATCTCGGTCACCCTCCGTGGCCCCCAGCTACTGACTATGACTTGTCGGAGCCCACCGGGGCGGAGCTGGTGGTGCTGGCTGGTGTGTGGGTCCGCTTCGATGTCCAGGTGGGACTCGCCATGCAAGATCCCTTCAAGGTGTACTACCTCCTCTCCCACCACATGTCAGCGCTGATATATCATCGGGGCATGATCCAGTGGCCCCACTTCATTCACTTGGTGGGCCACCTGGCCCCTTCATGGCCCCCTGCAGCTGGCTGTGAGGCCCCCTGTGCCTTCCGGGCCCTGGATGCTGGCCCCGCTGTGAGCTCCTGCCTCCGCCCTGATGCCGTGTGTCACTTCCCGCTCCCTCCAATGCTGTCTGGGGCTTGCTGCTGTGATGGCTTGTTCCTAGGGTTCCACTGCCCTTGCCTGTGCCTCTGGGCCCCATCAACAGGCCCCGCCCTGTCCGCCTCTGCAACCAGTGTTCCCATCTGTGGCTGCCTTCTCCTGTGGCTGTGTCCTGATCCCCGAGCTGGCTCCCAGCACCCTGGGTGCTGCTGTCCTTCATAGCCAGGGGGCGATCCCTCCTGTGCCTCTGCCCCCCCTTGGGTGACTGTGACCGTGGGGTTCCGGGGGCCCCAGAACGTGCCTCCCAGCATCCTCCCGGGTGTGTGTGTGTGGAGTGGCTGCACTGCTATTCAGCTCAGGCTCACCTCCATCCCATTCATCGCACCCTCGCCGGCACGTGAGGTCCCTTTCTGCCTCCTGGACTGTTCCTGGACTACTCCCTGGTCCGTGTGGCTTCCCCCTGTGCCTGTGCTCTGCCCCTGAGGGGTACCTCCATTCCAGGGCTGCCTGTGTAGCTGTGGGGTTGCTCGTGCAGCCTGTGCTGTTGTTGGGGTTCTGGCTGCTGTTCACCATGTCCTGCCCTGCCCCCGGGCCTCTCCCCCCCACTTTCCTGGCCCCAGGTTCCCCCCTCCCCTCCCTGTGCCTTGTGTGTTGTCCATCCTGCTGTGTTCCCCCTTCCCTTCCTTTCCCATGCGGGTGTGTATGTGCCCAGGTGTGTGTTTGTGCTGTGTGTTCCACTGTGACCTCATTGTCTCTGTGCCTGTTGTGTGTGCCTCCTCAGCGGCTCTTCTCCCTTCCCCCTCCCTTCCTGTTTCCCTTGTGTGGGCATTTCCTTTTGGCCGTTCTGGCTTTGTTTGCCCTCTGTCGGCCATGTCTCTCTCCCGCCCCTCCCCGGTTCCTTCTGGGTGTTTTGACCATGGCCGGGAATCGGTGGCACATCTGTTGCACTGCCCCGGGCCATAGTCTGTCAGGCCGATTCCCTGCTGTGGTCCCTCTCCCATCACATCTGTTCGGGGTCTTCCTGGACCACAGGGGGTGGTTGTTCAGCTTGCCGCTGCTGGGAATCCACTGTGGTGAGTTGGGAGCCCGTAATGTCTGAAATCACCCTAAGTTGCTATGTACCACACTGATGCGCATTTTTCTTTCTGAGCCTCTCTGACTTTATGGGTCTAATTTGTCCTGGGTCTCCATTATCATTTTCCTTGTGTCCAGAACTGCTAGCTTCAATGTCAAGATAGAAAAATTAAGAATGGAGTGCACAAATTTCAAGGAGGGCTTCTATGCCAATGATATAGATTTATTACAGACTTACAAGCTGAAGCTTATAACTGATTTTGGCCATCTATCTGCAAGGTCAATGGGGACAAATCTGAACAAAATGCTCATGTCTGCTGGCCAGCCCTTTTTAGCTAACTGGAATTTGAAATGTTTTCCTCATAGAATTGAATAACTAGGCATTAGGGTGTTTAGCAAGCTAAATAATGTCTAAATCCAATTTGGATCTTGTCCTAGTTATTATAACGTCAGCCCCCTCCTCTGGAGGCTGGGAATCAAAAGTGATTTCAAGGGACAAGATCTCCCAGGACAGTTGTATATGTTTAACATTCTTCATTTCCCAAAAGTTATATCATAAAGAATTTATGAGGTCCCAGTTCTGCAGCCTTTATGTGCTACAGTCAGGTACGCCATTAACTTCAGTGGGAATTGCACATGGTTGCAGAATTTAAATGAACAGAGTGCATATGGGGCAAAGATGAATCAGTAAGAATATCATGTTTTAAAATGTCTTTTTATCAGTGAAGTGAATGTTTCACATTTATGTGATTCCCAAACAATCTTCAGTTTGAAGTAAATGAGATTGGTACTGGGATAAAGTCAGTGTTAGCCTTTGATAGGATAATGTAGGTAAATCTGCATGGTTCCACTTCTATACCACTATCACATGAGAGCCATTATAATTATATGATCTGAATTTTAAAAAAATGCATTTCCACCAAGGAAGTGTAACCCCCTTTTCATCAAGGTGGAATACTTATATATTATGGTGTTCAAAAAGTTCAAGGATGTTGCAATGCCCACATCGAAGGAGGTGTTGACAGTTTCAGGGGTGGATCTAGGTGTTGTAATAATGTGAAGTCTTGAGGAACAGGGTGTCCGGAGGATGCAGGGTTCATAAACATACCACTAAGGGTGAAAACACATGTGATGGCGGAGCGCCACTGTCATAGTCCCGACCAGGTTGGCAACACACTGCCAAGGCCAGCCCTAGGCATGTGCAACATGTGCGGTCACACATGGCCCTGCACCAGCCTAGGCCCTGCACCTGGGAGTGGCAGCCCCAGCAAATAATTATTAAAATTATGCAAATTAGGCCCCACACCAAGACTTTACACATGGCCCCATATGGTCCCACAAATTCTGGGGCTGGCTCTGCATGCTGCCACCACGGTCCAGACCCAGTCCACCGGAACAACAAACATGCCAGTGGGCAGGCCACCAGGGAAGGTGGGGGAGATGTATGGCTGTGCATTCACCCACCTCCATGCTGTACCCAGAGGCCCGCTCCCTCCCCACCCCCATGATGGGCAGCTGGTCATGGTGGCCACTCCAGGCCAGAAACAGTGGGCTACCACACATGATAACCCACTTTTTCCTGGTTGAGTCATGGGCTAACACAGTTGCATTCGCTTTCCTTGTGAAGGTTTCATGCAAGATGCACACACATGGTTTGCACGGCTCATGGGGTTTGGGGTTGAACCCACTGAAAGAGACAGAAATATTATCTCCCCTCTGTCATACAGTCAGTGGTGTCATAGCTCCAGACTTTTTATAGATGGTAAATCTCTTCATAAGCCGAGAGTACCTGTCTGGAAATAGAACCCCTCACTGCAAGGAATCACAATCTTATTTCTCAGAGAAGGGGTGATTTCAGATGTTACGCGGTCCTGATTCACCACAGTGGATTCCCTGCAATGGTGAATTGATCAACCACCCCCCGTGGACCAGGAAATCCCCAAACAAATGTGATGGGATCGGGACCATGGCAGGGAATTGGGCCATCAGACCATGGGCCGGGGCAGAGCAACAGATGTGACGCCGATTCCCTGCCGTGGTCAAAACACCCAGAAGGCACCAAGGAGGGGCGGAAGGCAGACATGGCCAACTGAGGGCAGTGGAAGCCAAAAGCGCATACAGGGAATGCCCACACAAGGGAAATGGGAAGGGAGGGGGAAGAGGGAGAAGAGCCGCTGAGGCAACACACACAGCAGGCACAGAGACAACGAGGGCACAGTGGAACACATAGCACACACATACGCCCGGGCGCACTCACACCCACATGGGAAAGGAAGGGAAGGGGGGACACAGCGAGATAGACAACACACATGGCACAACGGGCACAGGGGGGAGGGGGGAGCCAGCCCAGGGGCAGGGCAGGACATGGGAAACGGCACCCAGAATCCCGACAACAGCACAGTCTGCACGGGCACCCCTACAGCTACACAGGCAGTTCCAGAATGGGGGGGGGGTGAAAGGCCGGGCCACAGGCACAGAGGGAGGCCACACAGAACAGGGAGTGGTCCGGGAATGGTCCAGGAGGCAGACAAGCACCGCAAGCGCCGGCGAGGGTGCCATGCAGGGAATGCAGGAGAGCCGGAGCTCTGCAGGCAGTCCACAGATGCACACACACCCCTGGGCAGATGCCGGGAGGTGAAGACCAGGGGCCCCAAAACCCCACGGTCACAGAGGCACCCAAGGGTGGGGGGGCACGGGCACAGAAGGGAGCGACAGCAGATGAGGAAGGTCAGCAGCAACCCAGGGAACCGGGTGGAGGCACAGAGAGCAGGACTTGGCCACAGGAGAAGGCAGCCACGGAGGGGAACACCGGTTGCAGAGGCAAACGGAGGGGGCGACCTGGAGGGGGCTTGGAGCCACAGGCAAGGGCAGTGGAACCCCGGGAAACAGGCAGCACAGTTGCAAGGCTGGGACATCAAGGAGGAAGCAGGCATCAGCCCGCAGCAGCAGGGAGGAGCCAAGAGCCCTCTGCGGGGCCACCAACCGGGGCACGGTAGGCACAGGGGGCCTCACAGCCAGCTGCAGGGGGCAACGAAGGGGCCCATGGCCGGGTGGCCCTCCAGTTGAACGAAGTGTGGCCACTGAAGCATGCTTGAACATGTGGTGGGCGACCAGGTAGTACGCCTCGAAGGGATCCTGCACAGCAAGCCCCAACTGCACATCGGAACAGGACCACACACCAGACAGCGCCGCCAGCTCTGCCTTGGTGGGCTCGGACAAGCCCACCAAGTCAGCAGCTGGGGGCCACAGAAGGTGACCAAGCTCCAACCGCTGGTGATACACTGCCCCACATGATCACTGGTACCCACGGGCCCCATGAACACAGCCAAAGTAGGACATGGCCAGAGCAGGGCCCCCCTCATTCAGACAGGCCGTGTAGGTGACCAGGCTGTACACAGAGAGAGCAGACACGATCTCCGCCACCAACCACCCCATATGCGAGCACCTCATCTCTGGGACACACCCATCAGGAAAGGGAATCAGGCCCAGGGTCTCTGCTTGCAGCCAGCAATTGTGGGCGCTCGCCTCATAGCCAAAGTAGCGCAGCCCCGAACTCAGACTCGCATAGGCACCGGACAGGCTGTCCGGGCAGCTCAGGAGAAATTGCACGGCTGGGGAATGCCACAGGTCACACAGGGCCATGATCTCGCGGAAGGTCCAGTGATGGGGGGTCCCATGGGTGCTGGGAGCCGGGACCCAGGTGGAAGCACAGCCAGCCATGGTCCAGGAAACAAATGAGACTAATTGCGAGGACAGAGGGGCCCCCACAAGCCGTGGTGGGATGGGAGGGGATGCAGGGGGGCCTCAAGGCCAGCTGATAAGGCCACCGGTCACAACATGGCATGGCAAGCGAGCGAGGTGTGGGGTGCGGACCCAGCACAGCTTTAGGAACAGAGCGCACAGACAGGGTAGCCTACAAGCTAATCAGAGCGGTGAGGACAACAGGTTGGCTACACTGAGAGGTGGGAGGTTGATGACAGCAGGAATGCAGCTGCTGCCCACACGTGCCCGGGTGCAGGCTGGACCGTGCACCAGGCCCCTTGCAGGGACAGCAGGTGTGTTCAATGAACCGGCCCCAGCTCTCCGGCATGCCTGCGCTGCAGTAGTCTGGCCGGGCAGCCATGAGGGGAACCACCCATCACCCACCCGGGGTCCCCTTGCAGGGCCCCGGGTCATGACCCGGGGGCAGGACTACACGTGCCCTGGCCTAAAACCACCCAGGGCAATGTGAACCATGAAGGTAGGCTGGTTGGGCACTTGCAGGATGCACCTAGCCCTCTGCACAGAGTGGTACCTCTCGCACACAGCTCTCTTGCACATCCAGACCGCTGAGGTGCACCTGGGCGCCCGCCTGCAGGTTACCATTGCCTGGAGAGCTGCTAGGGGCCAGAGAGTCCACCACACCTGCAGGCGCTCCCTGGCCCGGCTCAGGGTCCTGTGCATGTCCAGGGTGGCCCGGCAGGCCCTCCTCCGCAGCCAGGATAGGGTCGCATGGCTCTGCGAGGCAGCCGGGCGCCTCCAATGGTGGAGGGAGACCATGGGGCGTGCAGCCCTGCTCGCTATGCCCATTGACCGGTATGCATGGGTCACGGAGCAGGCACAGGGGTGGTGGTCCCGGGCGCTGACTCAGTAGGATGAGGCAGCCTGGAGGGCGCACTTTCAGATGGACAGGCGCACCCTACTGCGATGTGTGGAGCTGTTAATGCCCTGGCTGGAGCAGCAGCATACCCCCATGCGGACCCCCATCCCCATGGTGCAGTGGGTGGTCATCGGGGTCTGGGCACTAGCAACTCCCAACTCCTGCTGGTCCATCTCGCAGCACTTCGGGGTCGGGGTGAACACTGTCGCCGGGATCCTGCGGGATGTCTGCGAGGCTGTGGAGGTAATGCTCCTGGACCAAGCAATCCAGCTGGTGGACCAGGCGGCCGTGATGGCCAACTTCATGGCTGGAGGGTTTTCTAACTGCATGGGCACCGTGGATGGCACCCACATCGAGATCCTCCGCCCCTCCGCTGGGGAGGCCGCGGAATATGTTAACAGACACAGATACCGCTCCCTGCAGTTGCAGGCTGTGGTGGACCACCAGGGGTGGTTCATAGACATCTTCATGGGCAACTCTGGGTGCAGCCACAATGCCAGGATCATGACCATCTCTCCCTTTTATGCCCAGATGTACCACGGGGACTTCATGGACATGGGGATGACCTGGATCGAGGGGGTGCTGATGCCCCCCTGCATCCTGGGGGACCTGGCCTATCCCCTCACCCGGTGGCTGATGAAGGCATACCCAGTCACCCGGAACCCTGTGGAGGCTCTTTACAATTCCCGCCTGTGTGCAAGCAGGACAGTGGTCGAGCGTGCCTTCGGGGCCCTAAAGCAGCGCTGGAGGAGCCTCGCGGGCCGCCTGGACTACACGGTGGAGACCTCGGCCCTGGTGATTGGGGCCTGCTGTGTGCTGCACAATGTGTGCGAGACCAAGGGGGCTGCCCTCGACTACCCCATGCCCTGGCACCTTCCCAGCCATGTGCCCCTGTATGTGAATGCAGAGAACCCGTGGGAGTACTGATACACCAAGCGCATCCGTGCTGCCCAGGCCAGGCGGATCAGCCGGCAGGCCGAGGCGTGAGGCGCACCCCCCCATCTCCACCACCCCGTGACCCCCACCAGCGCCCTAGACACACCCCTGTATGGCCACCCGCCCACCCGGAGCCACGGGCCCATGTACTGACCCAGGGAAGCAATAGTGGTGCATTTCCACACAAAGTTACATGTGTCCCCACCACCACCACCACCCACCTTCCTGCACCGTGCTCCCCCCCCCTCAGACCACTCTCCCTCATCCACCCCTTTCCCCCTAGCCCCCACGTCTCTGGGGCCTCCCTCTCGGCTGCCGTGTGGGCACCATGGAGCTCTGGGAGCTCCCCTCCCCCCCGCTGTCCGTGTCCCCAACTCTGTCCTGGGAGGCCTCTGTGTCCTGAGGGGTGGGCAGGTGGGCCTGGGGACGGATGGGCCCCCCTGGGTGGCTGCTCCCTCCAGAGGCCTACAGGGACCAGGAGGTGGATGCGCAGGCCAAGCAGGCATGCTGGTGGCTGGGGTGGTGGTGGTGGTGGCACTGAGGGGCCAGGCATTGGGGCCTGGGCGGGCAGGGTGCCCGGCAGGATGGCTGCCATTACATATGCACTCATGGTGCTGGCGTGCAGGAGCAGGGAGGTGCTGATGTCATGCGAGTGGTCCATCTTAGCTTAATGCTCCCGCGCCATTCTATCAATGGCCTGCCCCAGCCGCCCAAATGCCTCTACCTGCCTTCTATGCTCCCAGCACTCCCGCCTCCACTCCAGCCGCACCTCCGTTTGGAGCCTCCGTCCCTTGCCTCCGCTTGTTGCAGGGAGCGTTCCCTGGCCACCTCCATCCGATCGATGGCTGTGATCATCCGCTCACCCTGCTCAGTGGTAGGTGAACAATGTCCTCCACCTGATCCTCCCTCCGGCGTTGTACCCATGACCGGTGCTCTCTCATCTTTTGCGCCGGGGGCATGGGCCAGACTTGCTGGGGCCCCTTGGGTTGCCCTGTTGGGTACACAATAGGTACTGGTTAGGTTCCCCGGCTGGCCGCCCACAGTCCTGTGGCACGCCTGGGGGGTCTTGCCCTCCCCTACGATTGGCGGCCAGTGCCCTCCCCCATGCCCTTTTCCCCACCACTTGGTGGTGTGCCTCACAGGGGACTGCTGGCTGCTCCTGGGGCTGCTCTCCGGCATCCTCATCGCCCGTATGTTGCCTGTGCCAGGGCGTGCCATGCCTTGTGGGGATATGGAAGGGGATGGGTCGGGTTGGGCTGCCCTTGTCCCCCAGTGGCCCCCTGGGCCCCCTTCCCATGTTCTGGGGTGTCCAGGATGGCTGGGGGTGGCCCCATGCCCTGTGTTATCCCCCTCCCACCCCTCGACCCTTCCCCCTAGTATGGTCCCCCTCCCACCCACGTGCTTACCCTCGATGTCCATCTCGGATCCCTCTGAGGCTGGTCCCTTCATGTTGCTGGGGTCCCACTGTGTCCACTGGCTGAGGGGGACCAGTGTGCCGGCCTCGGTCCCCGAGGTTCATGGGCATTCCTCCTGGGGGGCAGGGGCCCTGGAGTCGGTGTCCTCACTGGGGATGGTGAGGGGAGGGGGTACCTTGGCCCGTTCCCTGCCCTGGTCCACGGTGCTCCCCATGAGGCGCGGGGCGACGATGGAGCCCTTCATATGGAATATGAGGTCCAGGACATCAAAGTAGGGGGCAGTTCAGGCTCGTGTCCGGACCGCTGGTTGTTGTCCCAGATGGCCTTGTTGTCCCAGATGGCCCCTCTTTAGTTCCTTTGCCTTTGAGCGGCACTGGGCCACAGTCCTGTGATGGCCAGTCGCCTCCATGTCCTGCACAATCTCCTGGAAAATGTGCTCATTCCGCTGATTGACTGCAAGCTCCAGTTGATGCTCCAGGGTCCCCCAGATGCGGATGAAGTCCTGTGTTTCACTGTGCCCCATTGCCCCCCTCGATGGTTGGGCCTTCTCCCACATGGGCCCTCCGGGTCCTCCTCCTCCACCTGGCCAGCGCCCGTCTCCTCCGTTGTGTTGTTTCTGGTTGCCTGGCAGCGATGCTGCATGCTTTGTCCCCGGCTGTGAATCATTTTGGATGATTCCGTCCAGTGGTTGACATTCAGATATTACTTTTTATTGTTCCCCATTGGGAATCGCTTTGACCACGCTTTCGGAGATGGTCCGGGCCGGAGCTCCGGAAGCATGGTTAATTTTGACCCCTGCTGGGGATTGACTGTGGTGAACATCTGGCACCCGCGAAACAGACGTTCAGGGCGCTTTGGCCCCGCTGCAGGATTGACCATGGTTCACTGTGGTTGAGCATGATTTCATAACATCTGAAAATACCCAAGATCATCTGTATCCAAGATGGCTTCAAAAACAATCAACACAAGCTAAGAGCAGGAGTAGAACCACAGTATTCTCCTTCCAAGAATTAGACCCACTAACACTCTCACTTGTGTGTGTGTGTGAGTGAGAGAGAGGGACCTCCAAGGAACATTTAGGCCTCTTTCACACATTGCATTCTTCAAGTGACAACACATCAGGCAGCACAGGACTGACATGCCTGTTTCATCAAATAAAAAATGTGCAGCAAGTAGCTACTCTTGTAACTCTGCACCCATCTATACCCCCAGATGAAATCCCAGGTTGCATTGTTCTTGACTAGGAGACAGTCTAGAATACTCCTGCTGGGGTCCTTCTGTCCAAAGTTTTTACTAGGTGTCTATGGTCTTTTGAAGACTATTGTTTCCATTTACAAATTACATTTGCTCTGTGTAAGCTGAGCTAGCCTACAATTACGGTTCTAAAATGGAGCTTTACTAGACTAAAATAGAACTTGCTTGTCCTGTGAAAGAAGTTTTGGATTAATAACTACCTGAAAAATGTAATCAGTATAAAAGCCCTGCGATACAGAAAGTGCAAGGCCTGGGTTTGAGTGGTTTGTTACTGAAATGAGAAACTGGGGCAGCCATGTTTCTTGTGGGCATGTAGATGTTGAGTTCCATGGGTAGGAGTATTTCAGACTGCAGAGATGTGCATAATCATATTATTGTACAGTTGCTAAAACAAGCATAGTTATGATGTAAATCAATACTTTGCATCTTACTGATGGTCATTACTAATAAATCATAATTTAGAAATGTTCATACTATAAAATATTCCTGAAATTTTAGTCTAGAGAATCACTGGCTTTATTCACAATTTCAACAGCAACCATGCAGCAAATGAACTTGTGTCAGAACCCTGTACTACAGTAGCAAAGATTTGGGGTGATTTCAGACGTTATGCGTTCCGGAGTCACCATTCCCAGCAGTGGATTCCCAGCAGTGGCGAACCGAACAACCCCCCCCCGTGGTCAATAAAGGCCCCAAACAGACGTGATGGGAGCGGGACCACCGCAGGGAATCAGACCACCAGATCACAGCCCGGGGTGGCACAACAGACGTGATGCCGATCCCTGGCCATGGTCAAAACACCCAGAAGGAACCGGGCAGGGGCGGGACACAGACATGGCCGACTGAGGGCAAATGAAGCAAAAAGGGAACACCCACACGAGCGACACGGGAAGGGAGGGAGAAAAGCTGCCCAGGTACCACACACAACAGGCACACAGACAGCGAGGGCACAGTGGAACACACAGCACAAACACACACACTCGGACAGGAAAGGGGGGGAGACACAGCGGGACAGACACCACACAAGGCACAATGGGCAAAGGGACCGAGGGACATGGAAGAAGGGGGGAAACAGTACAGGGGCACAGCGGGACACAGGCAACGGCAACCAGAACCCACAATACAGAACAGTCTGCTCGGACACCCCCACAGCAACACAGGCAGTCCCGGAATGGGGAGCCCCAGGCAGTCCAGGCACAGGCATAGTGGGTGCACACATGGAACAGGGAGTGGGCCGGGAACAGTCCAAGAGACACACTTGGAACCCAAACGCCGGCGAGGGGGTGATGGAGGGGAGACAGGAGGGCCAGGGCAGTGCATCAGATCCAAAGTCACACAACCCCCCCCCAGAAGGAAGCTGGGGGGACAGTTCGGGTGCCCCAGAACTCCGAGATCACATGGACACTCAGGAGGGGGGGCGGGGCGCAGAAGGGGGCACAAGCGAATGAGTATGGTCAGCAGCACCCCAGGGAGCTGGGGGGGCTGATCAGGGTGCCAGAGGCGGACAATGGAGACAGCAGCCACAGAGGGGAACACCGGGGGCAGAGGCAGACAGGGGCGGCGGAGGGGGCCTGGAGCCACAGGCAGGGCCAGCAACACCCCAGGAAGCAGGCAGCACAGCAGCATGGCCGGGACAACATGGAGGGAGCAGGCAGCGGGCCACGGCAGCAGGGCGGAGCCGGGAGCCTGCATGGGGGCCAGGAACTGGGGTCCAGGAGGCACAGGGGGACTCACCGCCAGCTTCTGGGGACCTCGAAGGGCCCAGGGGGTGGGTGTCCCGCCTGGTGAATGAGGTGGGGCCAATGAAGCATGCCCCGGAAGTATCCCTGCACGGACACGTGGTGGGCGATCAGGTAGTAAGCCTCGAAGGGATCCTGCATGGAGAGACCCAGCTGCACATCAGAACAGGACCACACACCCGACATCGCTGCCAGTTCTGCCATGGTAGGATCTGACATGCAGCAGTCAGCAGCAGGGGGCCACGGAAGCTGACCCAGCTCCAACAGCTGGTGATACACTGCCCCATGGGAGCGCTGGTACCCATGGGCCCTGTGAATGCAGCCAAAGTAGGACACAGCCAAGGCAGGGCCCCCCTCCACCAGACAGACCATGTAGGCAGCCAGACTGCATACAGACAAGGCGGACACGGTCTCCGCCGCAGACCAGGCCACATGCAAGTACCTCATCTCCGGAATGCAGCTGGCAGTCCCGGGCTCTCGCCTCATATCTGAAGTAATGAAAGTCAGAGCTCAGGCTCGCATAAGCACCCGACAGACTGTCCGGGAAGCCCAGCAACAATTGCACCAACAGATAGGGATGGACGAACGCGGTTTGGAAGTTCAGAGTTCGGACCGAACTCAGTCTGTTTGGTCGACCGAACTGAACTTCCGAACCGAACTCAAATTGAAAACTGAACCGAATCAAACCGAATTTCTGAACTCCGTTCTGTTCGCCCATCCCTAGTAGCAACACACACCAAAAAAACCTGGTTTTGAATGGCTGAAAGCAGTTCGGAAGTTTGGAGTTCGGACCGAACTCGGTCTGTTCAGTCGACCGAACTGAACTTCCAAACAGAACTCGAATTTTAAACCGCACTGAACCGAACCGAATTTCCAAACTCTAATTTCAAACCAAACCAAACCAAACCGAACTGAATTCCCGAACTCCATTATGTTCACCCATCCCTACCGCCGGGGTATGCCATAGGTCACACAGGGCCATGGTCTCATGGAAGGACCATGGATGGGGGGTCCCATGGGGGCCAGGAGCCCTGTGGAAGCACAGCCAGCCATAGTCCAGCATGCCAGGGAGAATAACACCACGGACAGGGGGCCCCACATTCCCTCCAAGGCTGGCCGAGAAAGCCACAGGCCGCAACAATGTATGGCAACAGAGCGAGGCATGGGGTGCGGACCCAGCACAGCTGCAGGAATCGAGCACACAGACAGGACAGCCGACACACTAATCAGGCCGGCAAGGACACGATGTTGCCAACAGGGAGAGGTGGGAGGTGATGACAGGAGACATGCAGCTTGCACATCCATGCACACAGCTCCTGCCAGGGACAGCAGGTGCGCTCAATACCGCGCACCCGCCGCCCAGGGCCACCCGCCCTCCAGGAGCCATGGGGGGGAACGTCCATCCCAGCCTATATCAGGGCCACCAGCAGCTCCCAGGGGCTCACCTCACCATGGAGCGGGACAAGTTGGGTGCATGCGGGATGCTCCTTGCACTCTGTGCAGAGCGGTACTGCATCCACACCGATCAGCTGTGCATCCAGACCACAGAGGTGCACCTGGGTGCCCACCTGTGGGTTACCATGGCCTGGAGCACTGCAGGGGCCCACAGGGCTCACCAAGCCCACAGGCACTCCGTGGCCCAGCTCAGGGTGCAGCGGGTGTCCGGGGCGGATTTACAGGCCGTGAACCGCAGCCAGACCAGACCTGCAGCGATCCAATGGAGGAGGGAGACCATGCGCCAGGCCGCCCTGCTCGCTAAGCCCATTGCCCGGCGGCTATGGGTCATGGAGCAGGCCCAGGGCCGGTGGTCCTGGGCGCTGCCTCAGTGGGACGAGGCAGCCTGGAGGGCACACTTCCGGATGGACAAGCTCACCCTGTTGCAGCTCGCAGAGCTGCTCACGCCCTGGCTGGAGCAACAGCACACCCCCATGAGGAACCCCATCCCTATGGTCCAGCGGGTGGCCATCGGGGTATGGGCCCTGGCAACGCCTGACTCCGTCCGGTCCGTCTCGCAGCACTTTGGTGTCGGGGTGAGCACTGTGGCCTGTATCCTCTGGGATGTCTATGAGGCTGTGGAGGCCGTTCTCTTGGACAGGGCGATCCAGCTGGTGGATCAGGGGGCTGTGATGGCCGGCTTCTCGGCTGGCAGGTTCCCCAACTGCATGGGCTCCGTGGATGGCACCCACATCGAGATCCTCCACCCCTCTGCGGTGGAGGCAGTGGAGTATGTCAACAGGCACGGGTATTACTTCCTGCAGCTGCAGGTCGATGACCACCAGGGGAGGTTCATAGACATCTTCACGGACAACTCCAGGCGCAGCCACGATGCCCGGATCATGACCATCTCCCCCTTTTATGCCCGGATGTACCGGGGGGACTTTGCAGACATGGGGATGGCCCGGATCGAGGGGGTGCTGATGCCCCCTTGTATCCTGGGGGACCCAGCCTACCCCCTAACCCGGTGGCTGATGAAGGTATATCCGGTCACCCAGACCCCGGCGGAGGTGCTCTACAATACCCGCCTGTGTGCCAGCAGGACCGTGGTCCCAGGGCGAGCCCCTATACGGGCATGGTCCACCACCCCCACCTCTGGGCCCCTGAACTGGCCACAGGAGGTGGCTGTGTCATCTGTGCATTTATTATATCACCTGCTTACCCATGCCCACCACCATCACCACCACCACCACCGCCCCCCCTAAGACCACCCTCCCCCATCCCCCTCGTCCCCCAGGCCCCACATTTCCTGGGGCACCCCCTTGAGCACCCTGTGGGCAGCACAGAGCTCTGGGAGCTGTCCTCCTCCCCGCTGTCCATGTCCCCAATGGTGTCCTGGGATGCCTCAGTGTCCAGAGGGGCAGGCAGTGGTGGGAAGGAGGGAGGACCCGGGACCCGAGGCCCCCCCTGGGTGGCTGCTCCCTCCAGAGGCCTATAGGGACCTGGAGGCAGATGCAGGGCCCCTGCTGGCATGGAGGCAACTGGGGCAGTTGGGGAGGCGGTGGGGGCACCAAGGGGCAAGCAGGGTGCCCAGAGGGGTGGCTGCCATGACATAGGCACACATAGTGCCCGCGTGCAGAAGCAGGGAGGTCCCAATGTCATGGGACCAGTCCATCTTGACTGAATGCTCCCGCACCATCCCCAAATGCCTCTACCTGCCTGCTGTGTTCCCAGGACTCCCGCCTTCACTTCAGGCGCACCTCTACCTGGAGCCTCTGGTCCCTTGCCTCCACCCACTCCAGGGAGTGCTCTATGGCTGCCTCCATGCGGTCCACAGCAGCAATCATCTGCTTCCCCTGTTCTGTGGTGGTTTGGACAATGTCCTCTGCCTGGTCCTCCCTCTGGCACTGTACCCATGCCCGGTGCTCCCTCATCCGCTGGGCTGGGGGCACGGTCCAGGGTTGCTGGGGCCCCTTCAGCTGTCCTGTAGGGTACATACTTGTTAGTCGTTTGCCGCCCCGGGCGCCTGCCCCCCTTGGTGCCTGACCCCCCCTTTCCCACCCCTCCAGGCCCCCCATCCAACCCTGCATGTCCTGGGTCCTCCACCCAGCCTCCACGGGGGCCCCCCACCCTACCTGTGGGCCTCATATGGGTCCTCCGGCTGCTGCCTGGGCTGCTGTGTGCCGGCCTCCTCACCCGCCTGCCTCTGGTGCCAGGGTGTTTCATACCCTGTGGGGTATGGGGGGTGGTTGGTGGAGGGCTTCCAGGGTGTCTGGGCAGCCCCCCCAGCCCTGGACCCATGTTGCAGGCTGGAGGGCTGGGTGGGGCCTGCCCCCTAACCGGTCCATCCCCAACGTGCCTCCCCCTCACCCTGGGTCTGTCCCCCTGTCCCATGTGCATGTTTACCCTCTATGTCTGTCTCCAATCCCTCCAAGGCTGGCCCTTCTGTGTTGCTGTGCTCCCCCTGTGACCACTGGCTGAGGGTGATGAGGGTGCCAGCCTCAGAGTCCAGCTGTCCAGCCAGAGGGTGGGGGCTCTCCAGGCTGCTGTCCAGTGGGGAGGTTGCTGGTCCCCGAGGTCCTGGGGCATTCCTTCTGGGGGTCTGGGGCCCTGGAGTGGATGCCTTCTTGTGAGGCAGCGAGGGGAGGGGGTACCTTGGCCCATTCCCTGCCCTGGACCACAGCGCTCCCCACGAGCTGTGGGGCGACTATGGATCCCTTCAATGCATATGAAGGATGTAGTCCAGGGCATCGTAGAAGGAGGCGGTCCGGAGTCTGTGTCCAGACTGCTGGTTGTTGTCCCTGATGGCCTTGTACCCCCTCTTCAGCTCTTTGGCCTTGGAGAGGCACTGTGCTACTGTCCTGTGATGCCCCGCTGCCTCCATTTCCGGAACTATCTCCAGGAACACGTGCTCGTTCCTCTGATTGAGCGCTAGCTCCAGCTGATGCTCCAGGATCCCCCAGATGCGGATGAAGTCCTGGGTATCCTGGAGCCCCCACTGGGGCTCCTCCTCCTCCTCCTTCTGCCTAACTCTCTCGCCCTCCACTTACCTCTGCCTCCTGCCTCGGTACATCCTGCCTTGTCTCCCGGAGCCCCCACTGGCTGCCTCGGTGGTAGGGCCTCCTCCTCCTCCTCCTCTGCCTGGGCCCATGTCCTCTGGGGGCTCCGGCTCCCAGGCCCGTTTGCGTGTCTGCAGAACAGAAGCAGGGTGGTGGTGGTGGGTGTTCGGGTTCTGTTTTGCCCCGGTCCCATGTCCCTGCCCCTTCCCCCCCACCTGCTGCCTGGCCGGCCGGCCACTCCACCACCACCCCAGTGCCCCTGTGGTGCCAGGTCCACTCCCCTTCATTCCCCTTACCTATTTCTGGGGTGATTCCTCCCCCAGTCCAGTTGATGTCCCCGGGGCTGCCTGTTCTGGCTGTTGCTGCTGCTGCCCGTCCACCTCCTGCATGTGTAGCATGACCACCTCCTCCCCCGCCTGTGCCTCCACCACCACCTCCTCCTCCTCCTGCCTCACTCTCTCGCCCTCCGCTCACCTCTGCCTCCCGCCTCGCTCCATCCTGCCACGTCCCCCTGCTGCTGTGTGCTTTGTTGTTGTTGTTCTTTTGGAAACGTTGGTTTTAAATAACTGTACTGAGCCTATCCTCTCAAATGTCTCCTGTCTTCCTCTAAAGTAAATCTTAATGAACATTGAGATGGTGGGAGTCTGAATTCAAGGAGCAGCACTGATAAGAAATGTCAGGCCTCATTTGTAAGAACATAACTAGATCTACCACTGCTCTGAGTTTGAACTTATTCAGCAGAAACTGTTGCAGGGGGTGGATTGGACTCCAGCCAGGTTGAGCAACCTGCATAAGTCTAATTATAACAACCTCTGGAAGTGAGTGTGCAGAAATGGATGGTGGTTATGGTGCGTATTTTAAGATTGTGGTATTGGCTTATTTTTCTTCCATTTTGGGAGGGAGCCAATAGATGGGTTAGTTTAATTTTAGGCACAGACATCTATTCAGAAACACCCTGGAATTTGCACCACTTAAGTTTCCTGTTCAAAACCAACATGATCAGTAAGAACCGGATTATCTTTTCTGTAGGAAAACTCTGCAGGAGGGAGCTTTTCCTCTGAATCATTTTGTTGGAGATGAAAGGGTTGACTTTCTGTTGCATGGGTAGTAGATTTAGCCCCTTAAATCTGAAAGTAGAAGTCAAGATATGCAAACAAAAACAACTTCATTGACCTTCTCACCACCATAGCAGCTTAGCTCTCCCATTCATTCCTGCTAGATATTTCTCTCTCCCCCACTGCATAGCGCAGAGATAGTTTCACTGACTGCAAAAGGGGATCCATATAAACACAATGGTGACACCAATAAAGGGTTTTAAATCAAAGCCCTGCGTTTGGGTTTATGTAGGAGCCAAACGGTGTTAACAAATGAGAGGGGGGGCCCAGAGCCCATGGTTGCTCCATGCCCCTCCCCTCCCTCACAACTTCCACCCACAGGCTCCACACCGGACTAAAACAGACAGATAGGCATTCCTCCTTGCCACAGTCTTCCTGTGTGTCCCCAACACCACCTCTCCACCATTAAAGATGCAGTCACTCACCTGATGCTCTAAGCTGGTGCCCACGATTACATGGTGCTGAATGCACACGCACAGCTCAACAGATGAGGTGGCCAAAGGGCAGTCATATGGGTGCCCCATGGCTCCCCAACACATGGGAGACAGTCATGGAGAAGTGTGTTATCCCATGGTAGCCCAGATTAGCCTGCACAGCTTCATCAGCCTTTCTGGGGATGATTCCATGAGTAGTGGCCCTGGAGTGGCCCGGCCCTGCGGTGAACAGTTAGTGGCCACTGGACAGATGAGTGGGTGAATCTGGGTTTAATGGTGGCTAATGCGGGGTGACATCTCATCTGTTTTTACACCCAGAAACTGCAGGAAATGGAGTAGGAAGAAAGATCAAGCCATGAAAAATAACTTCAGAGGTCTGATAGAAGAAAGTTTTCAAACTGCTTCCCAGCAATAATTATTTCAGTCTTCTTAGCTACAGTTAACTGGGCCAGAGAGGTTTATCTTTATTTCTCTTGTAATTGGAGAGGTTAGGACAAATCTCTGGGCAGAGCATTTAAAGTGTGTACAGAGGTGCTGGGAATTGAGAGTTAATAAGTACCTATGGATGGCTAAACACTGAGTAAGAACATAAATCTTCACACTACGGTGACTGGATGGGCTGAGACTGTGCTTCCTTGGTTCTCATCAGCAGAGATTTTCAAGTTGATAAGAGACTTGGTTTGTAACCTTGATAGAATGATAAATACAGTGCATCTTAACAACAGTTATACAAGATTCTTATACATTGTTTTGTTGTAATTAGCCTCATTAGGTGTTGTGAACAATCTGCAAATATAATTATTTCTGAGGAGTTAGTTTAAAATGTAGTGACCTTACCAAATAAAAATTAGTGAAATAAATTTAGTGATGCATAAACGGAGTTTAATAAATATGTTTTTAAAAACCCTTATGGATTGTCCAAACATCTTAGGTAATTTTGAACTGTGTATAAAAGCTGGATAATTTAGATATGCACTATGGATGATATATAATACTAGTCAAAGTAATTTTCCAGTCACACACTTCACTATGGCCCTTTTCACACAGGTCATTTTTACACGGACGCCTCCCACCCATCTCCACTCATCTTGGATGGGTGGGTGAGCGTCCATGTGAATGGCACCAGGTGTGTGTGCATGCTCCCGTGACCCACCCATCAACACCCATTGACATCCACGGAGCAGCCGGGATGGAGCTGGGATGCTCCGTGGGTGGAGATGGGTGTTGAACATCCAGCCATCCGTGTGAACAGGGAAGCACACCCACCCATGGGAAGGGTCCACTGAAACCAGCGAGAGATGGCTAGAGAGGCACCGCAGGAGCCTGCAAGCAGACACACCTACTGGGAGAGACACTGAACAACCGTCTGGGAGCCCTTAAAGAAGAAGTGAGCTAGGACATGGGTGCGCTGGCTCCCAACATGTCAGGCAGAAATGCAGCAGACAGGACCAAGGGAACCAGAGCCATGACATGTGCAGGAAGGGGAAGCCAAGGGACCCCAGGCCACCCAGGGGAGGGAGATCCAGGCCACCGGTGCTGGGGAGGGGGGCCCAGGATGTCTACTGACAGTTCTCTCATTCTCAATCAATAAACGTTTATTTGTTTAGCCGTTGGCCATAACAAAAAAGAGATAAATATAACAAGTCAATACATCACAATAAAACAAATTTAAAACACAATAAGTAAATAAACTATAATATATATTTCCACTGTACATCTAATAACTCTTATCTCTACCATACAGATATTCTAGATCAGTAGAGATGTAGGGCAAATACACACACTAATAGTATTGTTCCCAAAGAGCTGAAAAACACCGGACCTGCAACCAGACAGCGGGGCGCCTTACCCTTCTCGGGGTTTGTGGTGCACACTTGGCCCCTGCGTTTAATTCCTCTGGAGCTTGGTCTGAAAACAATACACAAAGGCAAATTGCCGTAAATTTGGGGGCAGATGGTGTTGGAAATACATTCCTTTGGTTGCATCCCCCCTAAGCACCTCATCCTGTTTGTTTGCTAGAAACAGCAGGAGTCAACAGACAGATCAGGGAACCCTTCCCCCATCCTATCTGTCCTACTCCTGCCAGGACCTGATTGGTCAATCTCCTCCCCCAGGAGGTTTCTCATCTCTTTGTGTCTCAGAGAGCTTCCTTCTTCCCTCCTGAACACACCTAGTCTTAGGACTTTGTATAGATGTAGGCCTTTCCTATCCTACATGTATTTCCTAATAAAGATACTTAAGCTTAAGTATGCTTCCTGCCTGCTTATTGATGATTAGCTACTCACACTCCTCTGTAAACTCTGCATTGGGCAAATGGATGCAATGATCTCACAGTCCTTGCATTTCCAACAGGGTTATGGGCCCAGACACCCAAAAGGCAGCGCAGAGTGAGTAAAATTGAGTGCTAGCATTAATCTTAAAGGCAGAAAAGAAAAGAAAGATTTTAGTCTCTGTGACCATGGATTCTATGCTGAAGGTCTCCATTCCAGAGAGGCTCACTGGAGCAACAAACTATGAAGCTTGGAGTCATAATGCAAGGATGGCACTGGGAGGACAAGGCCTAAGGAAAATGCTGGAGTCCAACAGACCTACAGATGCAGGGGCAGCACAAGAACTCTGGGATGAGAAAAATGACAAAGCTATGGCAATCATCTCAATGTCGGTGAGTCAGCGTTTACATGTGTACATACATGACAAGTTAACTGCAAAAGATATGTGGGAAATTTTACAGAGACTGTATCAAGGGAAGTCAAATATATCAAAGATACAAATGCTTAAAAGACTTTGTAATATGAGAATGGATGAGAGTGAAGATTTTTCAGCTCATGTTAATGGCCTGCTTGAACTAGTCAGGAGACTGGAAAATCAAAAGCTGAATTTACCAGATGAATTGATAGTGGCATTTCTGCTGAACTCTTTACCACCAACAACTTTTCAAACAGTCTGTCAGATAATAGAAATGCAGGATAACCTATCTTTGGATGTTGTTATTCAGAAACTTGAGGAATTTAATATGGCTCAAACTAATGAACAGCCAAACTTTTCCTCACAGCTTGCCTGCAAGGCAGCTGAGAACAAGAAGCCTTTTGCAAATTCAAAAGGATCTGCAAGAGTTAAGTGTTGCTTCAATTGCGGGGAAACCATGCATCTCGCATATCAATGCACCAAGCAAGAAGTTCCCAGCTTCTCTGCAAAGAACAAAGGGAGCCATGATAGGGCTTTCAGCCTGGTTGAGGAAAAAGCATCTCAACTTAAAAATGTGGAAGGAATAGAATGTGAGACTGCTTCACATGATTTCTTTGTTGATTCTGGAGCAACTAAAAATCTTATAAAGGACAAAGACAGATTTATTGATCTGGATAGGACTTATAGAACTCCTATAAGATTGGCTAATGGAGAGAAAGTTTATTGTCAAGGAAGAGGCAGGGCTAAACTCATATGTCATCTGGGAAACGGTGAGGAAATGAAAGTTACCATTGAAGAAGCTCTATATGTCCCAGAATTGGATCATAATTTTATAAGTGTCAAGTATGCTGTACAGAAAGGTTTTGCAGTGCATTTTGAAGGGAAATATTGCAGAATTTCAAAGGAAAAGGAGCTTTTTATGCGAGGAATGCTGGATTCAAATGGCCTATTCAAGGTAGATTGCTTGCAACAGGATCAGTATGCAAATGCTGCAAAAGATTGCAGACATAAGAACTGTGAAAGCAAATGGCACAGAAGGATGGGCCATAGAAATGCAGATGTGTTGCATGCACTTCCAGACCTAGTTAAACATTTTAAAATGAACTCATGTGCAACTAAAGATGAGAGATGTGTTTGCTGTGTAAAAGGAAAGGGAACTAGGCCCTCCTTTCATCAGAGCAAGGAGGAAGCCACACAGCACCCCCTACAGCTCATTCATAGTGATATCTGTGGTCCTATGAAGACAAAAACAATTGCAGGAAACCAGTATGCATTGACTTTCATAGATGATTTTTCCAAGTTCACGTTCACTTACTTGATTAAAGAGAAAAGTCAGGTGCTGGAGAAATTTAAGGAATATGTTGCAAGAGCCAGCAATAAGTTTGGAAGATCACCTCAGATCCTAAGGTCAGATAATGGAGGTGAATATGTTTCAAAACAGATGAAAGAATTTTTGAAGCAAAAAGGAATTGAACACCAGACAACCATCCCGCATACACCAGAACAAAATGGAGTAGCAGAAAGAAAAAATCGCTCTCTCATAGAGATGGCGAGATGTATGCTTTTGGATGCGAATCTGCCAAACAAATACTGGGGGGAAGCAGTAATGACTGCCACATACCTGCAGAACAGGCTCCCAACCAAAGGTGCAAAAGCAACACCTTATGAACTATGGCATGGGAACAAGCCCAGTGTGGGGCACATTAGAGTGTTTGGCTCTAAAGCCTATGCTTATATCCCAAAGGCCAAAAGGACCAAACTTAACACCAGATGTGAAGAAGGGATACTTGTTGGCTATGCACAAGGATGCAAGGGATACAGAGTAATGGACACTGACACTGGAAATGTGAAGATAAGCAGTGTGGTCTATTTTGATGAAAATGAAAAGGGAAGCACTGATCAAATGCCAGACCTAATGAGGCCAAGTTCATCAAGACAGAAAAAGACTGCAGAACTGCAGATAAAAGAGGAAGCTGAAGTTTCATTTGATTTGACCATGTTCAATCAACCTGAACCAGAAGGGGGCACTGACACCAACACTGATGCTGATGCTGAAACTGAAGCAGAACCAGAACTGGAACCAGAAGATAACACTGATGCTGATACTGAAACTGAAGCTGAAGCAGAACCAGAACCAGAAGTGAGACGTTCTGAAAGACACAACAAAGGAGTGCCAGCAGCGAGATTCTCCTACGCGGCAAAAGTGGAGGAACCACAGGAGCCCTCAACATGGCAAGACATTCAAAAAATGCAAACCAGTGAGGCGCGCAAATGGAGAGATGCTGCCAAGGAAGAAATTGAGTCTCTTAATGAAAATAAAACATGGACACTCACAAAGCTACCTGAAAACAAAAAGGCCATTGGATGCAAATGGGTCTTCAAGACCAAGCATAATGCAGAAGGGGAAATCACGCGCCACAAAGCGAGATTAGTGGCCAAGGGATATTCCCAAAAATACGGCGAAGACTACGACGAAACCTTTGCTCCAGTAGTAAGGCACACCACAATAAGAACACTCCTCAGCATAGCAGCTGCAAGAAAAATGGAAGTGCAGCACTTAGACGTGAAGACTGCATTCCTACATGGTGATATCAAAGAGGATATCTACATGCAGCAGCCGCCGGGATTTAAAGAACCTGGGAAGGAGGAACTTGTGTGCAAACTTCAAAAGAGTATCTATGGTTTAAAGCAAGCAGCGAAAGCCTGGAACGAAAAATTGAATCAATTGCTCCTTAAGGAGGGGTTCATACAGGGAGAAGCTGACCCCTGCCTATACTCAAGGTTCAGAAATAAAAGGAGGACATACATTCTAACTTATGTGGATGATCTGATTGTATGCCATGAAAACAAACGAGATTGTGATGAAATCGTCAGGAATCTGAACAAAGAAATAGAGGTGAAAGACTTGGGAGGTATCACTTACTATCTTGGAATACAAATAGAACGAGAAAAAGATGGAAGTTTCCTTCTCAATCAAAAACAAAAGATAAAGGACATTTTAGAATGCCTAGGCATGACAGAGGCTAATGAAGTGGGGACACCTATGGAAACAAATTTCCTAAGCCAGGAAGGCAACGACGAGCCCCTACCACAGGACAACCAGTACAGAACTGCAATTGGCAAAATGTTGTATGTAGCCACCGTCACAAGGCCAGACATTGCCGCTGCTGTAGGAATACTAAGCAGAAAAGTAAGTGCACCAACCCAAAGGGACTGGATAGCAGTCAAGAGAATAGCACGGTACCTGAAGGGCACAATGCATTTAAACTTAAAACTACCAGCAAGCGAGAACCCCAGATTGATGGGCTATATGGATGCGGACTGGGCCGGAGACAAGACTGACTGCAAATCTGTGAGTGGAAATGTATTTCTGTATGGAGGCGGAGCAATCAGTTGGACTAGCCAGAAGCAGTCATTAATTGCCCTTTCATCCACAGAAGCAGAATTTATTTCAGCCACTCAAGCATGTCAAGAGGTAGTATGGCTACACAGACTACTAAAGGACTTTGGAATAGACGAACCAAAGCCAACTGAGATGTATGAGGACAATCAAAGCTGCATTCAGCTTACGAAAATGGAAAAGATAAAGCCAAGGTCGAAGCACATCAACACCAAGCGTCACTATGTGAGAGAAGCGCAAGAAAAAGGACTTGTTGAACTGATTTATTGTCCTACAGAGGAAATGATAGCGGATGTGCTGACCAAACCGCTACCCAGAGACAATTTCCAGAGGCTACGAGAAGCATTGGGAATTGTCAGCAGTGCACATAAATGATTTGGTGCACGGGACGATGAGAAGGGGTGTTGGAAATACATTCCTTTGGTTGCATCCCCCCTAAGCACCTCATCCTGTTTGTTTGCTAGAAACACCAGGAGTAGACAGACAGATCAGGGAACCCTTCCCCCATCCTATCTGTCCTACTCCTGTCAGGACCTGATTGGTCAATCTCCTCCCCCAGGAGATTTCTCATCTCTTTGTGTCTCAGAGAGCTTCCTTCCTCCCTCTTGAACACACCTAGTCTTAGGACTTAGTATAGATGTAGGCCTTTCCTATCCTACATGTATTTCCTAATAAAGCTACTTAAGCTTAAGTATGCTTCCTGCCTGCTTACTGATTATTAGCTACTCACACTCCTCTGTAAACTCTGCATTGGGCAAATGGATGCAATGATCTCACAGTCCTTGCATTTCCAACAGATGGAAGGCAAAGGAGACAGCCTGCAACGATCACCCTGGGACCTGCCGGGTCTCACTGCATCTGCAATAGCTCAGTGTCTCCACAGATCAGATATGGGGATTCCAGCTGTTGTTTCCTAAATAACTCCAGTTGAGAAATCCCTACCGTGGCTCCCCGTGCTACTACTTTGTTTTGGTTGGCTAAAATATATTGTATCTGCCTTTGCTGGTCCCACTGTTCCCTTCCCTCAAACCATGGGGCAACTCTCATTCTGACACAGGGCAGAGGGTTCAGCGCAACACCGGCTGCACCCCCACCCACAGCAATGTTGGCCCAGGGAGGAGAGCGCTTCAGTCAGCAAGGTAAGACAGTGGAACCCCACCCACACAGGGGATGGCACAGACCAGCCCCAAACACATGCTGGGGTACTGCCGGACAGACCACTGACAGCTCCAACACCCCCCCCCCAACAAAAGAGCACTCACAGCCTGGAGCACAGCACTACCAGGGAGACAGCTGAGGAGGGCCTCCATGGCACTCAGGTAAAACAGTGGGAACACTTTGGGAGGAGGTCAAGGAACACCCCAAAGCACCAATAGGGGTATAGCAGGACAACAACTCGCCCAGATGCATTCACCCAACAGGAGCGCACTGGCTCCACTGCCACCACAGCCACCGGGTGGACCCCACGCAGGAAGGCTGGATGACACACACACACCGGCTCACCCCAAAAGGGGAACCCCTGGACTAGGGATGAGACTCTGGACTTCATACGTCTGTGGGTGGTCAAAAAGGTCCAGGTAGACCTGGTGTGCTGCTTTAAGACAACATGTCTATGAAGCCATCGCCCAGGAGATGCAGTGCGTGGGGTACAGTAGGGATCGGACCCAATGCATGCATCAGGCAAAGGACTTGAGGTCAGGATACAAACATATCCAGGACAACAATCTCAAGTCAGGCCGTGCCATGCACACACACAAGTTTGCTGAGGAGCTGGGTCACTTCCTCTGTGTGGACGGGGAGATCATTACCTCCCACATACATGGCTCGGCCTTCGCCAGGGGCAGAAAAAGGGCTAAAACAACACACACCTCTGCCCAAATCCCCAGAGCATGGGGAGCCCACTGCCCCTGGTGAGGTCAGCCAGGAAGTGAGATGACACCCCCCCATCCTAGAGATGGAGAAGCTGACACTGGCAACATCCTCCTCCTTGTGCTCCCCCGGAATCCAAAGGATCAGAACCCATATGGAGGTGCATGGGGTGCATGAGGAGCCGCTGGACACCAGGGATGCCCCCCAGGAGGAGGAAGATTCCGACCCAGGTAAGAGAACGAACCCAAGGAATGGGGGGTTGGAGGCACAGCCCAGAACAGCCAGGGCCCCAGAGGGGAAGGAAGGGCTAACTGCCTCCACAGCTTAAGAGGACCTGGAGGTGCAGGAGGAGGAGATGGAGGCCCAGGAGGATGTGCAGGACCTGGAGGCCATCCCGGAGCCCAGCGACCAGGATACTGAAGGTAAGGTTACACAGACATGAGTACAGTGGGGGGGGACACAAAGGGGATGGGGGAACAGCAGTGCTACCAGCCCCATCCCCTCCCAAGGGCACCCAAGGGACAAGCAAGGTGACAGCAAGGGGAGGGGTCGAGAACATCCTGAGCACATGGGAGATAAGAACACAGGGGCCGGGGGGGAAACCAGCCACAGAGGAGGGATGGAGAGATGGGGCTGAGAAGGGGACAGGAGTCAAACACATGCAGGGAGAATGGGAGAAAAGATAGGACCGCACCCTCCACAGGCCGATGTGGACAGGGAAACACAAAGGGAGACAGCGAGGAAGGAGCACCCGTGTGGTAGTGAGGAAGACCCCAGTGCAGAGCAAGGAGGAAGATTAGGTAGACCATGGCAGATATGCAGTCCCATGCTAAACAAATGCCCTCATGTCATCCACAGATGAGCAGCCTGGTCCAACTGCTGGGGGAAACCAAGCAGCTGGCAGATGGGCACAGGGACGACCAGGCTGTCAATAGGGAGGTCCTGCAAGGGGGGAGAAGGGACCAGGCACAAATTGATTTATTTATTTAACAATTTGTATTCCACTCTCTCCAGCCTTAAAGCAGCTCAGAGCAGCTCACAAAATATTTAAAAGTTTTAAAAGCACAATATGCAAAAGGGGATTATTAAAACATTATAAAACAACAATAAAAGAGGTAAAAAACCACTGGCAAACAAACCCACCCTCACCCATACTCCCCCCTCCCCCAAAGGCCTGGACAAACATCCAGGTCTTACAGGCCCTATGAAGGCCAACAAAGGGCTAACAAATGGATGCTATGCTCCACCAGTCCTGCACAGAGCACCTGTGGGACAGGCGCCATGCTACCGCCTTCCTCCGTGAGCAGCAGCTCGATAGGGAAGAGAAGGAGAGGGCCCATGTCTCACTAGAGAGAGACACCGCAGAGACCTGTCAACTCATCAGAGAAACCCTGGAGGCTCTGTGATATCTCCCCCAGCACGACATGGGCCATCCTGCCATGGTAGGAGGGCTGGAAGCACCACAACACCATGGCACTCTACCCAAAGGTGCCCTTGCCCCCTCCCCAGCTCATCTACCACCTTTGGTTTCCCCAGAAGCAACCCTACCCTGGCCCCAAGCCTGGCCCCAAGCCTTTTAACATTTTGGCGGAACTGTAAGACCTGGCTGTTTGCCCAGGCCTTTGGGGGAGGGTAGGGAGGGTTGTTTTTTTTAATCCCCTACCCTTTGTTTTCTAAGCCCTGTTAATATTTATATTGAATATTTGATTGTTTTATTGGAATTTTAATGTATTTTATTGTTTTAATTGTTTTATGTTGTGAGCCGCCCCGGGCTGCGTTGCAGGAGGGGCAGGATATAAATGTGTTTAAATAAATAAATAAATAAAATAAATAATACCCCACCCATGACCAGCTGGGGCACCTCCATCCCATAGCCCCCCAGCAACACCAAGGGGGACTTCCCGGGAAGCCTGCACAACTCCCGGTTCCCCAACACCCTCCACATCCACCCCCCTCCTGGGTCCACAGCCACCCCATCACATCCCGGCACTCCCTCAGCGACCCAACCGCTTAGGCAGGCTGCCCCACATGCTCAGGTAGGCATGGAGAGCCAGGTGGAGGGCACAAAACGAGGGCGGAGTGGGGAACACAGGTTAAGGACATCACCCAGGCAGAGGAAAGGGCATGATGGAAACAGGTGATGGACACCGCAATGTGACACATGGGAGCACCCACACAGGGTCCAAGGGAATGGATAGCTAATGCTAAGGCTACATATGTCATCCACAGGACCAATCAGCACACCCAGCGGTGCAGCAGCCAGTGGAGGAAGGAGAACCTGGCCCAAGCAGCCAAAGGCCACAGTGGGCTGCAGCTGCCAGGGCCCACAAGGAGCTTGTCCCCGGTAGTGCTGTGAAGAGAGGAAGGGGGAGACCCTAAAAACGATGAGCCCCACCCCCTGTAAATATTCCCTTACAATAAATATCATTAATTGAACATACCTGGCTGTCATGGAGTCTGTACAATGGGATCAAAGAGAACCTCACAGCCAGGCAGCAAACCTCTGTGAAGGCCAATGCTAGGGATCCGGCAGTAGCTAAGCATGCCATCCTGACAGCTCACACGAGTGCCATGCCAGACAGAATGATCCTGGAGGGCACAAGCCAGTGGAAAGGATAAGGGGTCAAGATGGCTGGGACAAGGGTCCAATTGGTAACCCACTGTGCGAGGCTTGACTGCCAACTGCAGGTGACTGCACCCTGTGGCACAGGCCACTGATGGCCACCAGCTGTTGGGACCCAGGATGCACCCTGGGAGGAGGGTCACCCTGCCATACCAGCCATGGAGGGGTGGGAGCAAACCACAGGGGGTCCCCACCAGCTGCCAGGAAGCTACAGACCACACAAATAAAAATACAAGTGGCCCTGGAACCCGGCTGCGGGGTCCAGTAGGGAGGGCTTCAGTACAGAGCAGGAGGGCAGCCACAGGATGGGATGGAGGAGAGGGATGGGATGGCACCATGTAGAGCCCCAGGACCTGCCTTGGAAGGATGTGAGTGGTGTTAGATTGCAGGACTGTTAGTTCCCCATGGCAGTGGGTTATCCATCATCTTACCACAACCTGGTGGGGGATGATGGAATGGTGAAGGCATGGCAGTGGACAATGGCAGCTGTCATCCCAGCAACTCAATGCCCTCTGAGCCTTCTCATGGGGTTCCACAGGGTGCCATAACATGTGCAGATGGTAAGGGATCACATTCATACCAGCAGAACCAGCCGAGACCCGAGTTGGTTGCACAGAAAGTCAAGGGCACATGGTAGTAGGGTGCAGCAATGGGTAACACTACTAGGGATGGGCGAACAGAACCGAGTTTGGAAATTTGGTTAAGTTCGGAAATTCGGTTCAGAAGTTCGGTTCAGTTGACTGAACTATTCGAGTTCGGTCCGAACTCCGAACTTCTAAACAAAGTTCGGAAATTCAAACCCCATTGAACTAAAAAGAATATTATCTTTTAGGGATAGGCGAACAGAGATGAGTTCGGAAATTCGGTTCGATTCGGTTCGAAAATCAAGTTCAGTTCGGAAGTTCGGTTCGGTTGACTGAACTGGTCAAGTTTGTTCTGAACTCTGAACTTCCAAACCGCATTCTCCCATCCCTAAACACTACCATGACAGGCGGGATCAGGGAGCCAACATGGCGCAGACCCTCTATCTGACCATGGGGGGTAGCCAGGACACACAGCTCACTAGTAAAGCGCCAGGTACACCGCTGGCACTATACAAATGCTTATAATAATAAGACAAAGCAGATATGGGGGCAGAAAATAGCACTGTATTGAAGCAAGGTATACAGAGGTACTGGACATTTGGAAAAGTGCCTACAACAGGCAAGGGTCAGTTTTCGGCCAGTTGGGCAATGATGCACCTGCATGGATCATCCCAGTTCTCAGAGATCTGCCTGAAGCTTTCACCCTGCACATGCTGGTACAGGGGCACAGGGCTAGTTCTCTGTAGTGATGGGGAATTGTCCAAGGTAGCCCCACGTGTCTCACAGACATTGTGTAGTATGCAGGCAGCCAGGACGAGGATGGGGATGTGGTGGAGGTCAAACTGGATCTGGTTAAGCAGGAGGTGCCATCTCATCTTGAGCAGGCCAATAGTCCTCTCCACCACACACCTCACAGAGGTCAGGTGCTCATTAAAGAGCACCTGGTTGGGAGTGCGGGAAACAGGATGGGCCCTCATTAGCCATGGAGTCAGAGGGTAGGCAGGATCCCCAAATATAACCGGAGCCATCGACACTCCCTCGATAACCCTGAACAGTTTTGGGGCTATCTACCCATCGAACATCCTGGCACAGAAGGGGGACGATCACAGGATCCGAGCATTGTGGCTCTTCCCTGAGAAGCCCGTGTACACATCTATGAAGAAGTAATGGTGGGCCACGGCTGCCTGTAGGTTCACAGAGAACTGGCACTTCCTGTTGAGATAGTCAATCTTGCTGTGTGGTGGGCAGAAGATCGGGATATGCATGCTGTCAAGTGTGCCTATGCAGTGGGGGAAACCCATAGCTTCGAAGCAATGGATCACTACCTCTGGGTCCTGTAGTTGGATGACTCACTTGAGTAGCAGCTCCACAATGAGGTCGCAGACATCATGCAGGGGCCTGTTCATGGTCGAAGCCCCCACACCAAACTGCTCCGTGACACTCCTGCAGGAGTCAGGGTTGACCAGGCGCCACACCGCTATTGCCACCTACATCCCAGGAGGAATGGGGTTGTTCATACTGGTGGACTGCCTCCTGAGGTGGAGGGTGGGGGACAAGGATTTCTGCTGCAGCAGCTCCTGGGACATTCCCCATTGCTTCCTCCCCGGCCCCTGGGTGGCCTCCCTCCCTCTTAACAGGCAAGAATGTATCCATTCTGTGTGTGTGATTCCCAGTCGCGCCGTGCCAGGCTGCTATCAGCTGGCCCAAGGTCATCCATCTGCCTTCTGACAGCTCCCTCCCAGCACATTCCCTGCTATTCTCCATTCACCCATAGAGCACACCTGCAGCCCTGAAACATGTATAAAAAAATGTAACACCCATTTCATCAGTGTTAGAGTGTCTGTATGAAAAGGGCCTATTAAGTAGAGTTCTGCTTGTATCAGCTATTAACTTGCTAGTGTGCTATCTCAACATTCCAAAACAATACTAAATTCCTTCTGTCATTTCCTGTTTCCCCAAGGGGATAGCTATTTAAGACAAATGACTAGGGATGTACAAACAGATCACGGTTTGGTCTGGTTCGGTTGTCATTCGGTTTGGTCTGGTTCGGTCCGGTCGTTCGGGTCGGTCGCCAAGTTCAGGTTCGGTAGTTCGGTTCGGTGGAGTTCGGTTTGGTTCAGGCATTCAGAAAAAGGTATTGCGTGATCCTGTGATCGCGTCAGAAACCAGAAATCAGAAATTTGAGCGCGTGCAGAGCTGTGTGATGAGAGAGTGTGTCTGTTGTGGCTGGCTGGGTATTTGGTGTGTTTTGGCTGTGTTTGTGTTGGACTGTGTGTTGGTTTCGGTTTGACTGTTGGTTTGGCTGGTTGGAGAGTGTCGGTGGGCGACTGTTGGTGTTGGCGAGTGATTTTTTTTTTTTTTAAAATGAAGACGGTGACTAAACGCCGGGCCTGGGGGAAGGCCAAGGTGGTGGAGCCGGTGGTGGAGGAAGAGGTTCCTGCTGCTGGACCTTCGGTAGTGGAGAAGGAGCAAGAGCCAGTGGACACAGGAGGTGTTGCCACTGCTGCCAGGTTTGTAAACTTTTTTTTTTTACTTTGAGGACAAGAAGAAAACTATCCTTTAGAGCGAGCTCACTGGCATGTGGGCGGGTGCGTGGGTAGTGGGCATCAGTCTGGCACAAACAGTGGGCATCAGTGGGTGGCAGCAGATGTCTACCACAGGGAGAGAGGGTATTGTAGTGTGGGGGGCTCTTTCAGCAGTCAGGCACGAGCACCCCCACCCAAACATGTGCCAGGCTAGCAAAGATCTCCACTCTCCAGTTGCCATCCCCACGCACCCCCAAACAAGGGCATGATTTGCACGTGCCAGCCAGGGTCTCTCCATTGCCATCCCTCCCCAGCACCCAAAGAAGGGCACAATTTGCACATGCCAGCCAGCCAGGGTCTCCCCATTGCCATCCCTCCCCAGCACCCAAAGGAGGGCAGGATTTTCACATGCCAGCCAGCCAGGGTCACCGTCTCTGGTTGCCATCCCTAGCACCCCAAGGAGGGAGGACTAGAGGCATCATCATAAATGCATGATATTACTTAGGTGTTGTTAACTAACTACTTGTTCCTGTTTCAGAGAAGGGTGATGAGGAATCTGTTGCCGCAGGTGTCAGGAACAGGTCATCAAGGCGGAGGTCGGACTCACCAGTGCCACCCCCAGACAGTCAACGGAGAAGATCTGATGTCTGGAGGTGGTTTGTGAAGGGTGACACATACGCGTGTGCATGGTAAGGCATGGGGGCTGAAACTACAGGGACTGGATTGCCCTATGACCTGTTAGGAATGGAAGTCCCCTGCAGAGAGAGATTGGCCAAATGGCCACCCACCCACTTGTGGAGACAGAATGCAGGCAGGGCTTGACAGACTATTGGTCTGACACAGTATGGCACTTCTTATGTTCCTATCTTTTTATGTTCTTTAGATATGCAGCAAAAAATTCAGACTGGCCAGGGAGGGGACCACATCCGGCCTAATCTCCCACATCGAGAAGCTTCACGGAGAGAAGATGAAGCAGCAGGAGTCTGGCGTGGCTGTGGTGGACCATCAGCTCCAGAAGAGAGGGGGGGAGGCAACCCAAAAGACATGGCAATGCCATCAAAGCCCTTCCCCCTCCTCCGGCTCTGATGTGGAGTCACCCAGACCCCAGGAGTCTGCAGTGGCAAAGGCCTTTCGGGCCGAGTTGGAGAGGCCTACCTGCCACTTTATACAGGGACTACGGCTGTATGCAGCCAAGATGGAGAACCGCCTGGTGGAACAGTTCCAGGAGCGCAAACTCGAGAAAAAACAGGTGGAGGCATACTCCCAGTACGTCTCCACTGAGATGGAGAAGCTGGAACTGTACTACCAGTCACTCTTCAGGTGGCATGCAGCCGTGGTGGGGGCCATGGACTTTGCCTCAGCCCACGGGTACAAAATGCTGGAGCACAGGGTACCCGCCCCTTGGTCCTGTGCTGTTCCCCGACTTTTGCCTTTCCCCCAAGTTCCGGGGGACAGGCCCAACAAAGACTAGATCCCCCGGGTTAAAAGTTAAGTTTTCTTTCTTTTTATATATATTTGGTTTGGGTTTTATACTGTTGTTGAATGTTCATTGTTGTTTATAAGGTTTTATTAAAATTTATATTTGTTTTGTTGTTATGAACTTTGTTTGTCCTTTCCAATCTTTTATCCCTCTGTGTTGATGTTCTGGCGGGTTGCAGAATCTCATTGTATATACAGCTTGCCTGTGTCAGATCCCTACCTGAAAGCAGCAGCAGATGTAGTGTTAGCATATTAGCCCCAATATGTGCCAGCAGCAGGGTCTCAACTTGCAGACAGCCCCCCGGGAGGGGCAGGTCTTGTGTCTGTGTGGGTGTGCCAGAGAGAAAGAGAGATAGGCTCATTTGGCAGCAGGCATCCATGGGTGGGTGCAGAGGAGTAGGTTGGTGGGGGGGCAGGCTTGCAGGTGGCAATGGTGGCCGCTGGCCAGTCAGGCATGAGCAGTGGCAGCACTCAGAATGGAATGACAGCCCCCCGTGACTAGAATGATGATCCCAGAATCTCGTTGATGGTTCCTGGAACAGGTGGGCATGACTGCTTCAGGTACAGTGGAATGTACAGGTACAGCCTGTGGGAGCTGAATGATGTCTCTAGAAGGAGTGCATGGTTGGGCACACTTCATTCAATCATGTGATAGGTAGGTATAGAAACGCACACAGGCAGGCACATAATACGTTCCATGTTTTTTTATATTCCATTTCATTCTGGTACACTTTTGCTGCTGCTGGATGTGGGCATCGGGCACAGATGGGAGTTCTTCCTGGTTCTGGCAGGTAGCAGCTTGAGCTGACCTCTCCTCCACCCCATCACTCTCGTTCTAGTGGGGAGTCTCTCTCTCTCCCCCTCCCTCTCTCTCTGGCCATATAGTGCAGGTGACAGCATGGGTGGGATTGTGTGTCTCTCTCCTTCTAGCAGTGGGGACACTTTCTCTCTCTCTCTCTCTCTCTCTCTCTCTCTCTCTCTCTCTC
>QEPC01007591.1:1001268-1069714 GCA_003113815.1 Sphenodon punctatus
CTAATGCTACTCAAAATGAATAAAAAAACAGGGGAAGGGAATCAGGGATGAAATATATATAGAGGGAGAGGGAAAAGATTCAATGGAGGTGGGAGGGAGGAAGGAAGATTGAACACAGGGAACACAGGGAGGGGTAAAAACAAAAAATAACACCTAAATCTATCTAATCTAAGCTAAATAAATGATAATATGGAGGTAGATGGGTTGGATGGGTGAAATAGGAGGAGGATTGCAATGGATTGAGGAGAACAAAACTGCTGGGAGAGGGAGCCTTCTGAAACACCTGCTGTTCAGGAACAGTGACTAGCTCAGAAGGTGTTGGCAGGGGGGAGGGCAATGAGTTTTGTTACTTGCTGCGCCCACCTCACCGCAAGCCCCATTGGCTCCATGCAGCCTAACCCGTGGCCAATCGCAGACTGCGAAGCCAATGGTCTGAGGAGAAAAGGGATGGTGATTGGGCAGACTGGCTGCTACTCCAAGCGTCTCCACCCCTGGTGCCTGGAAGTCTGCTCCTCAGCTGACCTCCCCCCTCCCTGTGCCTGCCTGTGTCAGGCAGTGGGTCACCAACTGGCTGTGTCATGTTTCTCCCACCCGAACCACCCGAACATGATCCGAACTGACTGAACTGTTCGGTTGTTTTAGAGTTCGGAATCAGGTTTGGTTCAGTAGGTTCAGGTTTGGTCGTCCGAACAGGCCGAGTTCGGGCCGAACTCCGAACTTCCAAACTGCGTTCGCCCATCCCTAGAAATGACTATATGTATATTCCGGGCTGATGAGACTGGAAGATTCTCCTTAATTACTGATGTTGCACATGTAATTTTTATCTAATCGGTAGTGCCAAAAAGTGAACCAAAGTTTGCCAAAAGCAGCACAATTTACAATCAGCTACTTTTTTAATGTGATTGCAATGTAATGCCATATACCAGCAATGACAATAATTTTATAGCTGTGGTAATAGTTTTCTAATTTTTTTTGTAATTTAGAGTTCTAATATCAGATGAAATTACTGCTTACAACATTCAAAATGTCCACGTTGCATAACTATTCTGATTCCTGGGAAATAGTGTTTAAATCGCTAGACATAAACAGCTAATAAAATCCCTTCTTTTTTATCCTAGCAGATAAATACATGTTTTAATTATTTTCAAGATAGACAAACCCCATTTACAATGCCCTTTCTGCCAGCCCAAATTTATGTATCTTGTCCTGTTGCAAAATTGTACATAGAAATATTCACTTCTGCTTTCATTCAAGGACCTCAAGAAGCTTTGCAAACAGTAATTACTTTAGCCATTTAGATGGTGGTTAAAACAGCTGATGTGCTGTGACTGCTACTCAACAGACCAAACTCAGTCACTCCACTGTTACCTTGCCCTCCCTCTTATTTGTTTTCTCTTATCTGTTGCATCTCATCATATTCTTAAACTGCATTAGGCCTCTGAGCTCTTACAAGCGGAATATGCCTAACTTCTAGCATAGAGGGGTCATTAACGTCTTCAACAATATATGTAATGAGTAGTCACAATTTCCCCCATGATATTCCTGTGCAATTTCTAGGTATTACCACTCCAGTTTCACCAAGGGACTATGGTTCGAGAGAAGGATAGTGGTTTGTGTAACATTTACATTCATTGACAGAGCTAGAAACAAAACCACAAACTTCTTATATGATTCTATGCTGTATCTAATCGTTTGAATGCTATTCTTCTGTGCATATTCCTCCTGGAGGATTTGATTCTACAAACACCCATGCTAGTCACAAACTGCCTATTCCACATCCCACTGAAATCAATAGTAGTTTCTCCAGCAGAAGTTGGCATGAGCAGTATAGCAATATGAATACAATTACTCATCTCCCTAAGTGTTTGTTGGGTTAGGTCCCAAATGCCTCTCAAGTTTTCCACTGAGCAATTAAATTATTGAGTTATATTAAAGTTGTCTTAATTACTGAATGTGGTAAATCCCATACATCCCAGCAGAACAAATCTCACAGTACAGAACCAAGTGGAGCAGCTGACTGGATTTTTGTTATAAGTGGAAAAGCAATTTAGAGATCACAGCCCTGCCCCTAATGAACATGTCTTCGCATTACAAGCGCTTCATGCAGCTTTGCAGAACTGACCATTTGGGTGCAGCCACATGAGACACCTACTGCTCCTTTGGCAGCCTTACCCCATGATGCACTGAATCACATGGCTGGTGGCTGCTAGATGTTGTCATGTGGAAGAATGGGCAGCTGACTGCTATGTGCTGCAGTGCATCTTCAGAAAAAGTCCGAGGATGCAGCATTAGCAGCCTTACCCAAAATGAGGTAAGGCTGCCAAAGATGTGGTAGCTCATCTGCCTGGTCACCATCTGCCTCGTTGTGAGGTGAGGTCCGATGCAGGTTTTTGAGTGGTGGCCGTTCGCTCATATCCCATGTGGCCACATCAGAGCAAGGGGCGGAATGGTGGATGAGCCAGAGGAGAGAGGTGGAGCAGGGTTGGCACCTGCTCATGTAGCTGGTGCCTCAGCCCACTGCGTGCCATGGCAGGAGGTCCGACAGTGACCTGCCCAACTGGCTTTGCCAATTGGGGGGGCGGGTCCTACCGTGTTCCCTGCCCCCCATGCTGGCCCCACAGTGTGGCATCTGTGCTTCCCTTCCACAGGGTCACACAGACATCAGGACCTCCACAGCTCTTGTGGCTGCACCCTTTGTGTTTGTTAGTAACCCAAGGCTAGAACAACATCTAGGGTCTCAGCTGGTTATAACAACACACTGGGTGCACTTTTAGATTGATGGGCTGCCACAGTGCTGGCCATGCCAGCCCGCTTCACCCCTGGTTGGCCTGTGCATAGAAGTGGTCCTATGATATAGGCAGGGCACCATCATGAGTGCCACCGGTGGAGTGGGGCAGCTAAACCCAGGACACCATCCTAAAGCAGAGCAGTTGTCCATCTGATGTGTGGACCCATGCTGCTGCTCCTCTTTTAGCTGGCCATTGCCCTGGGAAACACCATAGAGTTGTAGGGATCAGATTAGAATATTGGGAAATCGCCTGCAAGTCTATGATGTGCGTGTCACAGGTTGGAGGTCCGCACCCCCACTTTACTGGGTTTGAGTGACTCAGTTTCCCTCGTGTACAGCCCACTTGAACCAGTTTTCCTCTCCTGCCAGTTCAAGCCTACCGCAGGGACAACCCTTTTGTCACTCTAGGGCCCGATCCTTCCCGTTTACAGACTCTTTAATCTCTGGGTTCGCAAGAGCTTGAGAACTCTTGTTGCTCACTTGCGTTCCAATGTTAGACACAGACACTTCTTCATAAAGATAAGAAGTAAGTTTATTGATTACATAAGCAAGATAGTTGATACAGAGTGGTTACTAGAAATCAAAGGTAAATATAACGCATTCCTGATCTATACTGGTTGAGTTCCTAAATAAGCATCTTACCCTACAAAGGTCCATAAGTTCCTCTCAGTCCTTGATGTAAGCGACTGGGCCTTCTGCCTTAGAGTTGCTAGAGAGCAAAGTCCTGTCTCTCAGTTCATGGTTTCCAGCCTTGCTGGCTGCAAGATGGTGAGTGAGTTCCTGATAGTCACTGCCCCCTCTGGGGTACAACTCCTTATATCCCCAGGAGGAAACTCCTCGTATCTTCTCGAGGCTTCTAGAATTCCCTTTGTTCTCGTTATCAGCTTTCTCTGTCTCTGCACGTAGGCAATGGCTGCCAGCATTAGCATTGTTAATGTCTCTGGCCATCCGTCTGGAACAAGGTTCCCAAATACACATTCTTTGTATCTCTTTGCATTTCCTGGAGCTTGGTCACGTGTCACAGTTCTGATTTGGGTTTTACAGTTCTCAATTGTAACATTACATACATGTGGAACCTTTTGCTTTACATATTTACCAGACTTGTAGTCTACATGTAGGCCCATGTTACACGTGTGTGACCCTATGTTCCTCCATGACAGTGTGTGTGTGTGTGTGTGTGTGTGTGTTTGAGGGGTGCAGCAAGCAGGCAGACTGCAGGCCAGGGAACCCACTGGGCCATCTGAACCCAAGCCAGACAGGTCTGGACACAGGCAGATGAGGGAGTGCACCCCTGGAGCAGTTCTGGGGCAGGTTGCCTCCACATCTATTTGAAAACCCACCATAAGCTCTTACCATAAGTGGGAGAGAGGGGGCTGGGGGGGGAACCTTGCTTGTGAAATATAAACTGTTGGTACTTGACCTTTCTTTGCCAATCCACCATCACTGCTTCTCACTACCGTGCATCAGAAAAGAATACAGCTGGTACAGAACACAGGTGTTTACATTAAGCATGGGCATGACACTCTCACTCTTGCATTTGTTTAACTGAGTAAATGTTTGCATGTTTAACTGATTAGCCAATAGGTATTGCATTCACAATATAATAGCGTTACTGTCACTTGATCAGCCAACTGCCTATTTGTGTAATTATTTTAATGGTGTGCAGAATGTGCTTATGAATACTACTTGCAAAGTTTAGAATGAAGTATTCTACTGAATGCCTGGGAGTCTAAACAATGCAAAAAAAAATAAATCATAGTTAAAGTATATACTTACAAATACTTCTGCACTATGTCTGTGTACTGTGTGGAATACCTTACTGTCATTGGTGTCTCTGACAAATTAACTTTTTCTGTAATGACAATTGGCTTTAATTGTATGTGAAGCAATACAATGAAGTTGTATCTTTGGCCATTTTTAAACAAGACGTGCCCACGCAGGTCCACCCATCCCCCATACATCCAGACGCATGTCTGAAGGCAGCATGAGGGGTGGCACTTCCATGACCCATGCACTCCTCACTCATGCCCACGCATGGAGCGCTGGGGGAAAATCTGGGATGCTCTGTGCAGGGGCAGGCAAAACATTGCGTGGGTAGGGTGCACACCCATCGTACACACATCTCTGGCCCGTTTGATTCCCCTTCATTCACTGGAAATGCATGGGCACTCCATGCAGTGCACACGGACTCAGCCGTGCCCATTTAAAAACAGCCTTTGGGGGTGGAGCCAAGGGGTGTGGAATGATAAGGAAGACACCAGGGAGAGTGAGTGGAATGACAAGAAAATGGCTGAAATGACAGAGGGAGGAGGCCACGAGGATTGGGTGGAATGTAAAGGGCTGACAGGAAGATACGCAGTGGTACATAACAAGCAGGTACAATAACAAGGTTTGGGGTGAAATGGTAACTGATTGGGAGGAGTGACAAGGAGACTCTGGGGAGCATTCCTATCATTTCACTCAGTCCCTTGCTATTGCACCCAATCCCCCTAACCTCCTCTCCATCATTTCACCCAGTCCCCCTTCATTACAGCCCCTCCCTGTGGCCTCTTCCTTATCATTCCATTCAGTCGGTCACTTCATCCACCCTGTAGCCTCCTCCCTGTTATTCCACACCCTCTCCTTGACCCCTCTTTTGTCATTACTCTCTCTCTCCCTCCCTCCCTCTCAGAAATGTAGCTCCACTGTATTGCTTTACAACTCATTAAAGTATATTGTTATTCACCCATCTCCATTATTGCCAATTGGCATTCATGTTTCGTCTCTTGTTCCCAATTTCATTGCATGTCATTCATTTTAGTATGTTCTAGGATTCTGGCATCTAGTTGCCTGTAGCTTCCAGATATCAAAATCTCTGCTTGAATTGTACCTTAACTCAGATATTCCCTTCTGTTTTAATTTCTTCTGGCTTTGGGGGATGACCTACATTGATGCACCAGGACCTTTTATTCAGCCTGCTGCAGAGTTGCTAATAAGCTCTGCTCTTACAGGAAAGCAACCCTGAGTAAGTTAAGCTTTTAGATATCACTTTGGAATGGAATATGTAACGGGAGTAGTGAGGGAATGGCAGGGGCAGCTGGTGGGTTCCAAGGCTGGTGGGGCACAGGGTGGGGCCAGAAGAGGGAGGGGCCATCCCAACAGTAACCAGAGCCAACTACTGTGCAGCCAATGGAGTCAAGCCAACGGTAGGCAGAGCCAAGCTAACAGTAGGCTAAGCCAAGCCGACGGTAAGCAGAGCCAAGTCAACTTTCAAGTTAATATGAATGTTTACAACCTCGGTTCCCCATGTGTAAAAAAATGGGAATGGGTGCATTTCTCCCTGTGCTCCCCTCATCCTTGTCCTTCTTCAATTGTAATAAGGATGTGTGAACAGAATGTGGTTTGGATGTTCGGACGTTTGGTCGTTCAGTTCGAAACCTGAGTTTGGGTTCAGTTGTTCAGTTCAGCGGAATTCGGTTCGGCTAAATTTGGCTGAACATTCGAAAATAGCACTATCAATACTGATACTGAATTCGAAGATTTTTTTTGGTATCCATACCATTTGGCCTTGAAACAACCCCTGGTCTCCACCCCTGGTGCCAGGAAGTCTGCTCCTCAGCTGCCTCCCCCTTCCAGTCACATTTTTTTCTGCCCAAAGTCACATTTTTCCTGCCCCTGAACTCATCTGAACTCACCCAAACATGACCAAACTGTTTGGTCATTTTCAAGTTCAGTTTGGACTTCCGACCGGACTGAGTTCGGTCTGAACTCCGAACATCTGAACCACGTTCGCACAGCCCTAGATTGTAAGCCCACTGGGCCAGGGACCTGTCTCCCAACAACTGTAAAGCACCAGCCAGGTACACTACTATCACTATATAAATGCTTAATAATAATATGCAATCAAGAAAAAAAAAAACCACACTGAATACAGGTCTTGGACTCAAAGCATGGGTTTATTAACCAAACACACAGCATTAACCAAACAGTCACACCATCCCCCAAACACAACCTAAACTACAACCAAAGACACCCACACACCAACCAGCCAAGAACTGAAACAAGAAACTCTCCTCCTCCCATCTCTTTTGTCTTACTGAATATAGGTCTTGGACTCAAGGCATGGGTTTATTAACCAAACACACAGCATTAACCAAACAGTCACACCTTCCCCCAAACACAACCTAAACCAAAACCAAAGACACCCACACACAAACCAGTCAAGAACTCAGACAACAAAATCTCCTTCTCCCAGCTCTTTTGCCTTACCAACAAAGAAGCTCAAAGGTTTTCCCATGCACTCCATATACAAACACTCACATAGGTCTATTGCTTGTACAGCAAAGGCACTCAATGATCTTTGAGATGTGAACACTGTTCAATTGTCCTGTGGTTAAAGTCAGGTATTTGTTGGATCAACCTTTTCTCTATTGACAACATCGCCAATGCATTCAGTCTTTCTGCTGTCATTGTGTTCATCAGGAAAGTTTTTATTTGCTGTAGAGCTGAGAAAGACAGTTCAGATTCCACTGTTGTCATTGATGTTGTGATGACAATTCTCACTAGATTCAAAGTTTCGGCAAAGCTGTCCTGCAGATTGTTGTCCAGCAATATATGAAGTAGCTCTGAGGCATCCTTCATACCATACAAGTCTTTCTTATCATAAAAGACAGAAAGCTCCGTCCACAATCTGTCTTTGTGTAGCATAGGGTAGGCATCCACTCTTTCATTCAATGCTCTTGTTGGAAAGTGTTGGTTGTGTGCTGCAAAAAGAGCCCCCTGTAATAATGTTGCACTTACTAGGTGCTTTGTGAATGCAAATCATTCCTTTGCATGTGAAATTACGATATTGCAAACTTCAAATGTGATTTGATCCAGGCTATCTATAGTGCAACCTCTTGGGAGCTGGGACTGCTCTGGCACTTTGGAATGCAGATCCTTAATAGAGTCTCTCACTCTATTGATGCTGCTGACAAACTCTGTAGTAAATGTCTGAACACCTACAGAGTCAATCTCTCTCTTTTTCAGTTGATTGTAAAGCACCTTAACATGAGGCATTATTTTATGGAATAAAAACAGGAAGTAAAGGAACTCCCTATCCTCTTCCAACTTTCTAGAAAATCCCCATGCCTCACAAGTTGCACTGGAATCAAAATTACCATTTCTTATGTGGTTGAAACACTGTATCAGATCCCCTTCATGCTCATAGACTCCATTTACTGTCCTAGAGTTGAAGTTCCAGTGCGTGGCAGGTGCTCTGGGGAGCTCTTCTCTTTACTATCATATCCGGAACCTCTGTTCCTTTTGGAGATGATGAAAAAATGGCTGTTAATCCACCCAAATCTGTAAAAAATACTTTAATCTTTTTTTATTTGGGACACAGCTTGTTGCATTATCAGATTTAGTTGATGTGCATAGCAATGTACATGTGACGAGGGGAGCATTTTGCCAATTACATCTGGTGCAACAGCTGTGGCCATATGTCTCAGACTCGGATCTGGCCACCATCATTCATGCCTTCATTACCTCTCAACTGGACTACTGTAATGCACTCTACGTGGGGCTACCCCTGAGGATGGTCTGGAGGCTGCAGCTGGTGCAGAATGCAGCAGCCCATCTCCTAACGGGGATGGGCTTCCATGAGCACATTACACCTGTGCTCCGTACTCTGCACTGGCTGCCTATTGTCTTCTGGGCCCAATTCAAGGTGTTGGTGATGACCTATAAAGGCCTAAATGGCTTGGGTCCAGCTTATCTGTGAGACCGCCTCAGGCCTGGATCATTTCGCAGCCCTTGCGGTTGACTGGGTGCACCCAACTCAAAGTCCCCTGGGTATCCCGGGTGGTGACAACAGAGAGGACATTCTTGGTGGCCACGTCTCAGCTGTGGAACTCCCTCCCAATGGAGGCCCGTCTGTCCCCAGACCTCCCCTCTTTCTGAAGATATTGTAAGACCTGGTTGTTCCACCAGGCCTTCGGGGAGGATGTGGGGAGGGTGGGGGAATTGGGGGGGAGGTTTTTTTCCTGCCCTTTAGCCTTCTGTTTTTGGTTATTTTAATATTTTAAATGTTTATATTTTTTAAAAGGATTTTATATTTTGTGACCATTTGTGTTGTTCACTGCCCTGAGCTGCCAGTGTGCAGGAGGGTGCGGGATACAAATGTTTGTAATAAATAAATAAATAAATAAATAATGAGCATTTGGGTATATGTCCTGTATCCTCTTTTGGACACCCCACCCCCATGCTGCCCATGCATCATGCTTGCACCATCATAGCTCTGAGTAATCACTTTCTGTTTATCATCATCCTGTAGAAAAACAGCATTCATCTGCTGCAGCAATGCTGTGGCAATGGTTTCTGCACGAGACTCTTGCAACTGAGTAAAATTTTTAAAATGCTCTACAGCTGAGCCTCTGCCATCAATGTACCAATAAATGAGTACTAACTGGCAGTGAGTTGACACATCCGTTGTGTCATCAGTCTGAATAGCCACATATTTGGTGCTCTTCAACTCCTCGATAATGAAATCCTTGGCTACTGTGAGAATGCAGTCTAGGAGTTCATTTTGGATCATTTTGGAAGTGCCTTTGAAAACTGTGGCAGTTTTCAAATGCTTCTCCATTGCAGAATCGATGCTGCCAATCAGATCAACCAAGGCTCTAAACACTCCTGGGTTCAAGGAGTCCTCAGTCTCTTATTTGCATCATGACCACGCAGTGCCAACTCAAAAGCACCACAGAACCAAATACAATCAATTATTTAAGAAATAATGTCCCGGTTGTTGTCAACTTCCTCATTGTGCCTTCTAACGCTAACAAGGTAACCTTCATCCAATTGTGCCACTATGTTGGTCTTACCAAATGCTGCAAGCTTGAAGCAGTTATCGATATGACCTTTGCATTCATCATTCAGCTAGATGCTTTAAGTCCTTCACTCCAGTCTTGGTCCATGCCACCTCACCCCCGAAGAGCAAGCATGGAAAACAAAACAATGCAGTCTTGGAAATGCTTCCACACAGCCACTTCTTCTCATACCACATTGTGATGAACCAGCATGTGTAGTCCTTCCCTCTGTCATGGGAAGCTTGTGCAACCTGAAGATCTGGACGGTCAGGTCCCAGTTCTTACACCTGACATTTTTCATGATAAGAGAACTGTGAGAATGGCTTTGCCAGCAGTGAATCCATGGTGTTCATTTTTAGTGGTTCACTTTTTGATGTTTCTGTCCTGCAAAATAAGAGAAGATTTTAGGCAATTGTATCACAGCAAGCTTTGAGCCATCATTATGCAGTGTACTATAATGGGTGCAAAGACAAGTCTTGAATGAAAGCATAACATGTTATACATACACAGACACACATACACACACACACACACACACACACACACACACACACACATGCCTTTCCGCCTTGCAAATGATATGCAGAAGTGTGGTGCACACAACATGCCAGGCAGGCAGCAACTGAAGTTGCTAGAACTCTCTGGAGATAAATCATTAAAGTGCATTCCAACTTACAGCAATGTCTCTTGGCACCCTCCTCAATGCACTCACTGTTCTTCAATACAGTCCCTTGGAAGTAGGTTAGCAATTTCTTGGCAGCAGTGACTCCTGATCCTACTCCTTCTGCTCACAACAGAGAAACAAACAGAAAGGTCAGTTTGTCTCTGAGAAGTCATGACCACCACACAATAAAAGTGGCAAAGAGAATCCCACTCTCACGATGGCTGCTTTTTGAAAAACACCACAAATTGTATGAGTAAATCTGAAAGCTTGCTCCTTCCCCCCCCACACACACTTTTCTGCATCCCACCATGGGAAAATAAGTTACCTGATTCTGTAGGTGATCTTCAGAAACAGTTGGATAGATACCACTTTTTCTCTATGGGTAGTTGTCCACTGTTGTAGATTCTACATACATTTTAGAGAGTAAATTAGATTGACAAAAAATTTGGGCCCCAGCAGCACATACTTATGAAAACCTAGACATCTCTTCAAAAGCTGGAAATGCTGTAACACCCCTTAAGATACTTAAAAGCTACAGAATGGTGAGGAAAATTCTCCAGGTGTTAAGAGCAAGCACTTCCTGAAGTTTCCTATGCATAAAGTACAAGATTTTGGGGGAGGGAAGCACAAAATGGTTCCAAGTGTATCTACTGTGTAGGGATGTGCAAACAGAATGCGGTTTGGATGTTCAGTAGTTTGGTAGTTCAGTAGTTCTGTCTAAAATTCGAGTTTGGGTTCGGTAGTTTGATTCAAAAAAGTTTGATCTCACTGACCGTTTGGCAGATTTCGGGCCCCCCACGAGGTTTGGGGCACTCCAGGAAGGCAGGCAGGCAGGCAGGCTCAGCACTTGACCCCCGAGGGTGCCTATGGGGGCATGGAAAGCCATCAAAGACCCAGCAGCAGAAGATACTGGGAAGGCTTGGGGATTGCACCACGGCTTGCCCAAGCAGGCAGGCTCAGCGCTTTGCCTCCAGGGGTGCCCGTAGGAACATGGCTGGCCATCACAGACCCAGAAGCAGCAGCAGGAGCAAAGACCGGGAAAGCTCAGGGCTTGGAGACTGGCCTGGCATCTCTACTTGACTGGGCATTGTAGGCTGCCAGGCATCGGTGGAGCAATGGCACATATTGGATTGCCCGGTAGCAGAATCCATGGCAGCAGTGGCAGCAGCAGCAGCAGCAGCAGACAGACAGACACCTTGGTGAAAAGCAACTGCTCCACCAACTTGGCCCCCAGACTCAGGAGGTGCAGCGGAAAAACATCCCCCACCCTAGAGAACACCCGCTTGCTGGGGACACTCATTGGTGGGCAGGACAAGAGACCCTTGGCCACGTTGGACAGGGTCAGGCACACATCCCTCTGAGAGCTGTGTCACCACCATCTTCTGCCCCTGCCATATGTTCCATTCAACCAATCGACTTGAGATTCCTGGATGACCCCATGGACAGCGGCCCCACCAACAAGATAGAGATGATCATCGACTGCATCCAGGTGCAGGATACAGACATGGGCAACCCCATGTGGGTGCGTAGCAAACCACCTGTCAAATCTTGCCTGGGCTTTGGTCTCTAGCACACTCAGAGCTGCCACCGCCTGTTCTGGTGTCCGTAAGGTGGGCAATGGGGCGTGTGGCAGAGGTGGCAGGGGCCATGCCAGTGGAGGGGCAGCAGGCATCAGCAGCAGCCCGAGCCCATCACCACACCCCAAACTGCACAGGTCTGATTTTGGGAGACAGGCTTCAGAGGCTTCCAGCAGTGGCACTGGCGGTATGTGGTTCAGCGGCGCCTACTTTCAGCATCCTCCACTGCCACGCAGGGCACTGGAAGGCCTGCAGTACATGAGGCTGTGGCTGCCTCTGCTTCTGGAGCAAGTGCTTCTGATGTTACTTCAGGGCCACCAATGTCCCCCATTGTTGAGGTGATCCCCAGCAGTCCAGGACTGGTGGATCCCACCCCAGCTGCTAGAGGCAGGGCCGGATCCCCAGACAATGACAGTAGGGAGAGGAGCCACAGCAGCCACAGCAGCTATACAGGGCACAGAGAGAGTGGCAGCAGTACTGTGGGCAGTCCATCAGCCACAGGGTCCCAGTACTCCCCTTCGTGGGACATCACTGTGATTGGGGACAGTGAGGCAGACACTAGTTCTGTGGAGGAGATGTCTGGTGCTGCTTTTCCCCTCCCAGAAGCACTGTCAGTGGTGTGTCTGTCACCTGGTGCAGGCCAGAAGGCAGGAGGGGGCAAACAATCCTCGGTCTGGGTGCATTTTAAGTTGGTTCCAGAAGGTGGTGAAGTATGGGCAGGTGCTCACCAACCTTGGCACAACTGCCATGGCGAGGCACCTCAAGGCATGCCACAGCTAAGCGGGTAGGCAGGGGCAGTGGATGCCAGTGGGTTCCCAACATCAGTGGCTAGTCATCCACCTTCATCAGCGGGCAAGCATCCTGCTCTAACAACTGCCAATAGCAGCGGAATCAGTATCGCTGCTAAGGGGAAGCAGCAGCATCAGTGCACCATGGAGGAGCTGGGGTGGGGGCAGCTGTCAAGTCCATCGGCACATAAGCACTAAGGAGGGAGCTGTTGTTCAACTAAAAGCCATGCACATGTTGGGGGAAAGGTTTGTGCTGGATGGGTAGCCATTCTCGGAGGTTGGGGACATGGGTTTAGGCACCTGATTGGTTCCTGGCCCTCCAATTTAAGCTGCACTCGCACACCACCTTAACTCAGGCTGCCACCGATGCCTGGCAGCCAGCAATGCCCGGCCAAGCAGGGGTAGCAGCCACCAAGTCCTGGCCAGGCCTCTGCCGCTGCTCCGTTAATGCTTGGCAGCCTGAAACACCCAGCCCTGATGGTGACTGAACCCAGCACACCATAGAGTGAGCCGAACTGAAGGCCTGCCAGCAGCACCCCGAGTTGGCAGGTGGTGCCAGCCCTGTACCAGACTTTAAAGGAGTGGGTGAGGGAGCAGCCAGCAGGGGCTGGGGATGCCACCGTCCACTTCACCACCAACCTGTGGTCAACTCGTTAGAACACACAGCATGCCTACATGGCAGTGACTGATGATGCTCCAGTGGCAGGACCTGGAGACAGTATTTGGCAGTGGCGGGAGGGGTCCCGAATCAGGGTATAGGTGGGCCCTGCTTCAGGTGGAAGTCATGGATGCCATGGAGTCAAATTACAGGCAGGGAGGGCTGTCCCAATATCTAGAAGCTGCCACTCTAGCTCCAGGACCCACCGTCATGGGTCTGGGGCCATCATTCCTCGCACAGAGGGCCTTTTTCCAAACGCCCGAACCGAACACAACTGAACCGAACGGCCAAACCCGAATGCGATGACTGGACTGAATGGCCGAACGGATGAACTGAACTGGACCAAACCGAACGGCCGAACCAGAACGTGATCTGTTTGCCCATCCCTACCTCCCTCTACTGTCAAAAACGGGCGGTATTGCTAAGTGCCCAGCTGCCATCTATTTTAGCTAAGATTCACTCATGGAACTCAGCTTTAGGGTTCACAAGCCCATCCTTCCTGCCCTGAGAGCCATTCAGCAGTGGGACGGCGCCTTCAGTGGTGGTGTTGTGAACTGACCACCCCTCCCAGTAACACACACACACAGCCCCGCCTCCAGTCTGCAAGCCCAGCCTTACTAAGGCTGGGGAGGGGGAGGAGGAGGAGAGGAGGAGGCAGAGTGGAGCTAAATGTGACACTGCTACTGAGTCACACAGGACAGGACAGGAGGGAGCCTAAGGGAGGGTGGGGGAGGAGCCGAGTCGAGCCGGGGGAAGGTAATGCACTGTTGCTGCGTTGCTGTACTGTAGTGTAACTGACACTGAATCCAGTTCAGGTGCATGCGCAGGAGGCGCACAGCATGCAAAAGACTCTCTGCTCATTCACCTGATCTCTAACAGGGAGAAAGCATCCGCAGAGGTGCTGAAAGTCACCGGGAAGTGCCAGGGGCCGGACTGGCTTGAACAGTGCTGCCTGCAGTGTGTCAAAGGAGGATGAGGGCTGCTGGCCAGCCCTGGGAGGAGTTGGGGGGGCAGCTGCCTAGCCGCCCATTTATAGAAACTGCCACTGGGGAATGTTCTATGCTCATAGGGGAAATACATAGAAGGGAAGGAGAGCAGGGATGGGGGAGGCTGCTCTGTGGTGAGAAATTAGAAAGGCAGACCCATCAGTGCAGCTCAGTAACTAAGCTTTTAGTCTACTGTGCTATTTCCTAAGGTATTCTGCTTCATGTTGCCTCCCAAGTAAACTCTTCCATTCATGTCATCCTCTTTCTCAACTGCAACTGCAGCTGAGGTGGATGCGGGAATGGGGGAATTGTTTGGGTTCTTTCATGCATACTAAGACTACTGAGGTTCACACTGAAGCTTTCATCACAGTTAGACATTTATAGGGCCTTTCTCCTGTGTGGTGGATTATCTGAGGTACTGAGGGCTGAGTTCACCCTGTGGCATTTCTCAATGAGGTCACATGTAAGAGTTTCCGCCAGTGTAGATTCTCTGATGTATATAAGGTGCCCCAACTTCTCCTGAAGCTTTCCTCACACTCTTGGTAGTTACAGGTTTATCTCCTGGGTGGATTCTTATTTTTAAAACAGCAAATTTTAAAAGTGAAAGAAATAACACATATGTATAATGTCTCTTACCTAACATAGACTTGAACCTTTGACCTGCCAAATTTCTTTTCTAGCAAATGATATACAGGAGCAAGTGCAGGTTTCCCCCTTTTGATTTGCTCACAGTACTTTGCATTTTGCTCACTATTGCATGGGATCAATATTGTGCAGTTTTTAGATCTGCATTTGCTGTATTTTAAATTCATTATGTATTGATAGTAAAGTGTGACATTTTAATGGTAGTCCTGCTGCCTGGCAGTCCCACTCCCCCACCAACCTAAAGGTCAACCAGCCACCAGTGCTGTATACATTTCATGCATTTCACATTTTACCCATAACCAATGCACAAACGGCAGTATCGGTATCATGCTGTCTTTGTTATTATGAAAGACCAAACTGTGATAGTATTGGTAAGTTAATGTAGGCCAAAAATGCATCGTACTGGAACACCTACCAGTGTCCCAAGAATAGAAGAGCTTTGTTGTCTAGCTATTGTTAATCTGTATTCTGTAGTAGAGTCTGGTACTGCAGTCTCAGTGCCTCCAAAATCTTTTAAATTTCAATATCAATTATTTTCCTACTGTATTTAAAATGAATATTTCACAAAATAGGAAGAATCATCAATTAAAGTCCACTGGCAGTTGCTGCAAAAATCTAGTCTGCTTATTTTCTTTTGGTTTGTGCTGATTATGAAGATGCAAGGAAGTGTGTTATCCAGAAAATAAACATTGGAGTGTTTTTAATCAGAAATGTTATTTTTCATTCATTTTTAAACTGATTCTGACTAAACCAGAGAGCACATCTAGCAGACATGAATATTTATAATAGTCTTGTTGCAGTGGATTTTATTATATTTGTATTGCCTACTTAAGGTTGTTTATCACCATTTCTATTATAAATCATGCTTTCAAAATTGTGTAACTTAGCTATGAATATTTGCTTTGGTCTGACACTTGACTTTTCAGAGTCTTAGGCTAGAATGATGTTAGTTTATGCTTCACTCTTAGAACAAAAAACATTGTGAAATGAAAAGGAGAAAAAATAAGTTACATATGTGTGGGGGTTTTTCCCTGAAGGGTGACTTATTCCCCTATATATTTTTTTAAAATGTATCCATCTACATGGATAAAGGTCCTGGCTAATGCTACAAGAAGAAAGTACTTTAAGATCCTCAGGATGGGTACAGGAAGTGAGGAGGTAATGTAAGCGTTGCCACATTGTTCTATAAAGTATTAATATATTGGTTCTTCTGATTCACTTAGCTTTATCTTTTATATCTCCTGAACCACAGCATCTTGTTTTTATGTCTATTCCAATAGATGACCTATAGTACACTCCATTCCTTTCTAAATTGCTGCTAGCAAGGCTCCCTCAGTCCTATATGCTGCATGAGCAGGGAAAGGGCCATGTTAGTGAGGAGAGGGCTTTTGCCAGCTTGGACCATGTGCTAGACACCAAAACCTGGGAACAGGACACTATTCTGAGGGTAGGCCTCCCCTACGTTCACTGGGGTAGTGCTTCTCCATGCCATACAGTCACAGTCAAGGCCTTCTATACATAAAAGAGAACAATAAAATACAAGCATTTTGTATTTTCCAGATTAGAGGTTTTCATACATAGAGCTGGTACTGAATATAATCTAAATGCATAGAGCTGAAATGGGTGCTTAAATAAGTACCTGTGGCAATGCCCTCATTTTTTAGTATTAATTATTAATTTATTATTAATTATTATTATTATTATTAGCATTTATATAGTGCCAGCAATGTATCTGGTGCTTTACAAAGAATATGATAGACACGATCCCTGCCCAAGAGCTTACAATCTAAAGACAGGGGGAGGGGAGACAGGGAAGGGGGAACAGAATGAGAGACAAGGGATGCAACATTCATGAGGATGAGAGAGCTCAGGTACATGTTCTTGGCTTGACTTCAGTAAATTAGGAGTTTACAGATAGCAGGCGGGGGATAATCCTGGGTGGGAATGGTTAGCAGGAGTTAGGAAGGGTGGAGCAGAGTCGAAGAGGTGGGTTTTGAGGAGGAAATTGAAGGTGTGGAGGGTAGGGGCCAGGCAGATGATGGCAGGGAGGGAGTTGCAGGTGTGCGGGGCAGTGAGGGAGAAGGGACGAAGGCAGTTGGGGGAGCAGGGGAGGCATGGGAGGGGATGGAGGAGGAGCAGAGTGCTCGAGCAGGGGTTCAGAGGGAGATCAAGGCAGAGGGGTAGGGGGGAGTGAGGTTGTGAAGGGCTTTGTAGGTGAATACAAGGAGCTTGTGCAGAATGCGTTCAGGAAGAGGGAGCCAGTGGAGAGAGGAGAGGAGAGGCTGCACGTGGTCAAAACGACGGGCTAGGTGGATGATCCTGGCAGCAGAGTTTTGAACAGAGATAAAGGAAGAAGGTGGGAGTGGGGAACGCCAGTGAAGAGGAGGTTACAATAGTCAAGGTGTGAGATGACTAGGGCATGGATGAGAGTTTTGTCAGAGGAGACAGACAGAAAAAGGCGGATCTTGGCAATTATGTGGCGGGATAAGCAGCAGGATTTGGCAACGGAGTCAATATAGGGTTTGAAGGTAAGGTGCGAGTTGAAAATGAAGCCCAAGCTGCGGGCTTGGGGGACAGGGAGGATGGAGACCCTGCCAATGGTAATTGACAGGGAAGAGGGAGATGAAGGACTGGGAGGGAAGATCAGGAGTTCAGTTTTTGCCATGTTCAGTTTGTGTTGGCATTGAGACATCCAGGTGGTGATATCAGAGAGACAGTTGGTGAGACGAGCTTGGACAGAGGGGGAGAGGGAAGGAGTGGAGAGATAGAGTTGAGTGTCGTCAGCGTATAGGTGGTATTGGAAACTGTGGGAGGCAATGAGTTTGCCTAGGGTTTGGGTGTAGATAGAGAAGAGGAGAAGACCAAGGACAGAGCCTTGGGGAACCCCGACCAAGAGAGGTAGGGAGGAGGAGTGGGAGGAGTTAGGAAGAGATACAGTTAGAATCATCTTGGGGCTATGGATGCCCCGTCCTGTCCTGTTTTGTGGGATCGGTTTCAGATAGTGTCGCCAGCCGATGTGGAGTCCTTGTTGAGATCTGTTCGTGCCACTACTTGTGAGCAAGATCCATGCCCATCCTGGCTGGTGAAAGCTAGTCAGGAGACATTAAGGCTGTTGCTGGCTAGGGTGGTTAGTGCCTCCCTTCAGGAGGGCAGGGTGCCTGATTGCCTAAAGGAGGTTGTGGTTAGACCGCTGTTCAGGAAACCATCTCTTGATGCTGAATGCCGTTCGCTGCCCTGGACTGCCCTGAGGGCAGGAGGGATGGATATCAATTTTAAATAAAATAAAATAAAATAAAAATAAATAGGTGAAGTTAGACCGAACTGTAATTCTGGATCAAGCAACAGGAAAGAAATGTTGCAAATTTAAGAGCGAATCCACCCAAACTGAAAAAGTGACTGTTAGACCTGTTCCTGCCTCCCCCCCCAACTTGCAAACCCCTTCAGCCATGTGTTTGACCATGTGTTTCTTTTTATTTTATTTATTTATTTATTTATGCATTTATATGCCGCCCCGTCCTGCACAAGCATCCTGGGGCGACTAACAACATTTAAAAATACATACAATTTTAAAATTCAACATTTACAGGTAACCCCACATTAAAACAACCCAACAATAAAACCTCCATCCTAACCCAACCCACCCATCCTGTCTCCCTCGGCAAAGGCTCAGTGGAACAGCCAGGTCTTACACTTTCTATGGAAGGAGGGGAGGTTTACGACCAAGCAGACCTCCAACAGGAGGGAGTTCCACAGCTATGAGGCGGCCAGCGAGAATGCCCTCCTCGTGGTTGACACCCAGGAAACCCGGGGGATCTCAAGGAGGGCGCCCCCCAGCCGACTGCAGAGGCTAATCCAGAATCTGGCATGTGAGGCGGTCCTGCGGATAGGGGGGTCCCAGGCCATTTAGGGCTTTAAAGGTCAAAACCAACACCTTGAATTGGACCCAGAAGACTATTGGCAGCCAGTGCAGAGAGCGGAGCACTGGAGTAATGTGCTCGCTATGACTCGTCCCCTTAAGAAGACAAGCCGCCGCATTCTGCACCAGCTGCAGTCTCCGGATCATCACAAGGGGTACTTTCTTGAACAAAGTAACTAGGCACTGTGCTACTCTTCTTAACTACCTAACTTCACACTCAAATCTAGAGGGAGTCACCCCAGAGTGGGAAGACTCATCATAGTCAGATATCCCAAATCTGTATACTTTGTATACATAGCCATGAGTCAGAAAAACACAAAATGATTAGGAATACTTGATTTTAACTGTATAAATAAATGATTTGAGGTTTGTATTCCCCCTAGCCAGTCCACTCTCACTTGGAAGCTAAAGCTTGACTCCTGTACAACTGTGTACCATAGGTTTGGGGAACCTCAGGCCTTTGGGGGTGGGGAGCTCAGGGAAAGGAAGAAGAGATGATGCCATACACACAAGGATAGGGGATGGATCCATGACACAGACAGATCCATGATCCGGTCTCTCCTCTTCCTTTCCCACTGTGAGTACCCCCAGCTTCTCTGAGGCCCTCAGAGCTTGTACTAATTTTCAAAGTGGTCCTTGTGAGGGAAAAGCTTTCCCACTCCTGGTGTGCAGCATTTAAATAAAAAGAGCTTTACCGTCCTATATTTTTGCCTATCCCCTTGGCCCTGGAAAGGGAGGATCATTCTCCAGAACCCCAGAGTGGCATCAACATAACTCCCCTGCTCATAAACTACCCTCTTTGTTCTCCCCATTCCTGAAAAGCTATAGCCAGATGTCCAATTGGACAAATAGCTTGAGTCATTGGCGGGGGTGGAGGGGCAGGGGGAGGGTGTCAGAAGGCTAAAGCATCTAGGATTTTTCTCATGTATAGAAACCTTCAGGTTATTTTACAATCTGCAGAGGCAGGTCCATTGTGAAAGGTTGTCCTTTCCTGTAAGAATAACTAAATAAAACACGAGCAGTTATGTATTCAGAAGTGGCTGCTGCACCTGCACAGTAAGATTTCTTCAATAAAATTTTTATTAGTTTTTCTGCACACTGTCTTTCCGAAGAGATGTGCACAACAGCTGCTTGTCAGCATCTGCACTTAGAGTTAAGCACAATTGAATGTTCACTTAGGTGGCCTAAACGTATTTGCCAATGCCCTGGATATTTAGGAGTGGTGGTTGAAGCCGGGTGAGTCATGCAAAATTCTGGTTGGTTGGCTGGTTGTTGAAGTTACAGGATACTAACAAAACAGGCAGTTTTTTTGTGAATATCCTATTTCAAAATGTAGAATTCTTTCCAGTAGATCATTTATTCAACTCATTACAAAAGTTTGGTCAGGTTGTGCACATTTGTTTTGTATGTACTTTTTCATTGGTGGTCTGATTACACCATAAGTTAATTCAGTGTTGTTGTTTTTAAATAAATAAATAAATAAATAAATAAATAAATAAATACATTTTTTACTTTACTAGTGCAGAATCAGGCTTTCAGTCTACAAGTCCATTAAAATATTGCTTCAGCTGATAACATTTAAATTAAATTGGATGAGGAAAATATTTCATTCTTCATACTCATTCAGTCTTTGGTATCTCTGCTGAGACATCTCCATGGATTGGTAACTATAGAGATGGTTTTTGTCATACATTAGGAACTAGAGTGACACAACTGAACTCACGTGAAAAGTATAGCTCCCAATCCCAAACCCTGCAGATCCTGTGTGCACATGTGCACAGGATTTGCAGGGCTCCTTGTCCAAACTTGGGATCCGCGTGATGTGCTCACGGCTCCGCATGTGCACAGCTCTGCAGGTTTTGGGATTGGGTTTATAGGGGGTTTATTATGCTGAATCTGAAAGCTCTATTTCAGTCTGCTACTCATGATATTTTTATTGTGTCTGAAATCTGCATATTTATGAGTGCCAACTGAAACTTGACAATATGGTAGAGTACCATATATCCTTGATTAAGTCTCCCTTTTAATTGCAACCACCCTTAAGTAGGTGTTTTTAGTTCCCCCACCTACCTGGGTTTTTGTGTTGTATCTAGTCCTGTTTTAATGTTTTATAATATTTATGATAATTTTTATTGTTTTTATTGTGTTTTAATTCTTTGGAAGCCGCCCCGAGCTGCGTGGCAGGAGGGGCGGGGTAAAAATTTATGGAAATAAATAAATAAATAAATAAAAATTAAGTAGTGGCTGCGAAGACCTGAAGCATTACTAATAGACACTGTCCCATGTAAAATGCCACACAGTGCTACACAGATGATTGTAGTGTTTATGAAGGATCAACTCCATGATCTTAGCCAGTATGGAAAAATACCCTTCATTCATAACAGATTCAGCTTGTCCATCGTAGGTTTTAACTTTTACATTGGACTTGAAAGTAGGGCGACAGCATAGAGGGAGCTAACAGTTAGTTGAACTGTGCTGTGATATGAGCAGCAAGTATAAAATTCTCTGTTTTAATCTAAGAAGACTGTGCCATTCTTTTCAGAAGTTTCCATTACACTGGGACACAATACTGATGGGCCCCAATTGCACACTGCTTGTTCCTATCAGTGCTCAAAGAAATAAAAAAAATAGTGAAATGTCTTTGTTTGTTTGTTTGTTTGTTTAGCAATGTGCATGGCATTGAACAGTTGTGATTAGAGACAGGTCCCTGCTACAAGAGACTTACAATCTAGAATGGACATAGGGAGGGAAATGAAGGAGAGGGGATGTTACCAGGCTTGCTAATTACTCATTCAGAAGACTCTTTATGTCTGAATTTCCTTGCTATTGTGTACTGCTTATGTGACAATGTGATTGTGTGATGTTTGCACAAACTGTGTATATAGCTAACCTCTCTATGTGGATGTCCCTCCTTATTCCCTTTTTTGGCTGGCTGGGCTGATTCTAAGGGTTATGACACACATACACCCCCTAACACATACACAATATTTGTGATCCCAGGAATGCTATCAAGGGAAGACAGCACCTTCTAGCTGCTTTCTTTAGCCTGGGTTCAGAATTCTCACTTTAACTCTTATGTGCCCCTGGCTCAGCATCCAATGACTAAATGCCACTCTGTTAATCTACAAGGATCACAGCACTTTCCAGCTGTTACCCTTTATAACTTCAGTTTCATGTAGAACACATACACACACACACACACACACACACATACATACACATGCATGCACACACACACACACACACACATATAGGGCTATCCCCTCTTTAGGCAATTCCCACCTCCCTTGGGTAGAAGGATGATTCCTGGAAATATTAGTAGTCCTTTTGAATGAGTATTTTAAGTAAGCTGTAATTGGAAGGATCTTTGTCTTAGGTAATGGAGCATTGCTACAAAGAAAACCGAGGAGAATAGGGATGTGCGAACAGAACCGAGTTTGGAAATTTGGTTCGGTTCAGTTTGAAAATTGAGTTCGGTTCGAAAGTTTGGTTTGGTCGACCGAACTAGTCGAGTTCAGTTGAATTCCGAACTTCCAAACCGAGTTCGTACATTCAAAACCGGTTTTTTTTGCCTTCCGAACTGGTTCAGATTTGACCAAACAGTTCAGTCGAATTCTAGTTCGGTTTGAAAGTTCGGTTTGGTTGACCAAACTATTCGAGTTCGGTATGAACTCTGAACTTCCGAACCACATTCGCACATCCCTAGAGGAAAAGCATAAAAGGTAAAAGATCAGAGCAGAGCAGTCAGGAGTTATTCTAATACTAAGATATTTATTTATAGGGCACACTGTAAAAACAAAACAATTATGGGGAATAGAAGTCAATAACTCATAACCACTTATGTCAATGTAGCTTGTGTTAAATCTAGTAAGGGATTGGATGAGAGAGAGGGGGGCTATCTCACCCTTCCCCGGTGTGAGGCCAAATTAAAAAAAAACTCTGTATCCTTCAAAATTCAGTTAGCAAAATAATCCCAGAAGAGCAAAGCTTAGAGTCATGGCCAGAAGTGAGATAGGTGGGAACACAGCAGCAGCCACTTATAGTATGTGCAGCTCTTGACCTCTCTCTAACCAGGAGACTTAGTGTGTGTTTTATAGACCAGGGAGTACAGGTGGGGACATGACTGAGTCAAATACTGTCTCCAAGTTTCATTAACTACAACTGTGGGGGATACAAGTCGAGTTATACAGGGTCATTTTTATATATATATAGTTTTCCATAGGACAGGGAATTCATGAAGTGGGGGGTGTTCCCAGGGCTGATTGTCTCAATGCAGCTAGGCGGGTGTTCAACTATGAGTGGGCCGAATTGTCATTCATTTGCTCAACTGTTGCTGGGTAGGATTTCATTAACATTTGAGGCATAGATGTCCCAGGATGCTTTATTCTTTGCTTAATCAATCTCATCATTCACTGGGCCCTGGATTCCTTCTGTCTGGTTGACTCCCCTTCATCCCTGCCTTTCCTGCCTTTGGCTTTGTATCTCCTATGCAGATGGGGGCACGCCTTTTAGCCAGATGATCAAGTGAGGCATTAGGACGGGGATCAAGATGTGTTTAGAGACCCTTCAGCTCGGTGATTCCCCAATGGAATGAGTCACTATCTTAGCCCTGCAGAATGTGGAGGAGCAAAATTCTGCCTGCATCACCACATTTGAAGTTCCTCTGTGACCGCTGTAGAGTTTCGGGGAGAACTAAGCATGGGCCCAACAGGGCACATAGGGAGAGGCAGGGGTACAAACAGATATGATTTTGACTCACTATGACCCAGGACCCAGCGGCACATGTAAACACATACCACCAGATATTGGCTCAGGATTGCCCTGGGAAGTGTTGGTGGTTAGCCCAGGCTATAACCTTGGCAACTCTCCAAGGTCACAACCCAGGCTAAGGGCTTTCCATGCAGGCCAAAGCAAGCCACAGCGGGCTAGCACATCTATTGCAGCATGCCACACCCACCCTGGGAGCACCATGGCTGTGCCTCATTGGATGCCATGACTGTCCGTCATGGTGGGGGTTGGGACACTGGGAGCAGGGCACGGTGGGTGTCCTCATGTTTGTTGTGCTCCTGACCCTGCCCAGCCCATGCGGGTGGCAGGACAGCTCCCCAGCTGCAGGCACAGCAGTTCGGTGAAGGGCAGCCCAGGAAGCAGTCCCACGCACATCTGTTTTTACCCAGGGACACATTCATGAAGCTGAGAAGTTGCAAGTGTACATGTTTTGCTTAGCTATAGAGGAGACAGGATCGTGAAGGATGAGACAACACTGTCTTAATCATTCTTGTGTTCATTCACATTCACATTCCCCAAAAGAAGACATGGCATAGGGAACTAGCTTGCTTGGTTTTCCATTCCGTTACTGATGAACTTGCATATTGTCAGAGGCTTTAGAAATTTTTAAGATGACATTTTATCACCACATACAATCATTATCTCTTTTATTTGGTGTATTTAGGAAACTCTGTTCAAAATTGGTTCGTAGTGGATGTACCAGAATCTAGAATTTTCAAAATTGTTTTCATAGAATTTTTGTAATGACTGTTGATCTTGGTCTACTCAAATACTCATTTCTGAAGAGATGTATTCTAATAAAGCAAGTACCCTCAATTGGGAACATTTAATATCTGCAAAAGCACAAGGTTCTCTTTACACAACAAGTATACACCATATGCTCTTACATTAAGGAATATCAAGTGTTACCATTTCCCCCATGGTACTTCTCAGTGAAATGCAATAGAAATGATGGGCCTGATTCAATATCCACTGGAGTCAGTGGGAGTTTTGACACTGAATCAGGACCCAGATTCAATCATTTTAAATGATAATTGTGATTCAACTAGTTGCCAACAATTTATAACACTTCTAATGCTAAGCGAGGTTGTGTTACACAGACATGCTGCTCTTTATAAAAGGAGGAAGCTGCACTAAGGAAAGGAAAAAATAGACAACACTAAAGGTTCCTATGAGTAGTAAAGAGTTACTTACGTTTATAGACTAATATAACATCATTCCTTTCCATGACTGTGGTATCAGGTTCATACTCCTGAACTAGGAAATAAACCAAGTTTTTTCAAGAGAAGTCAAATCTCATTTACAGTTACCAACAAATTGCTTTTATTAGCAAAGCAAAATAACTTCTTAAAATGAATTTTAAGATGAACAGTGCATTTTTAATCTTTAATGTGCATATACTGAATATTAAAATCATAAGGCCTTTGTGTCCATTTATATTTTAGACATGAACAGAACATACTTTTCTTCTTATTTTAGAAGCATTAAATATACATTGACCTGTTTTGGATAAGATCTAATTTTTTACTGTAACAGTTAACGTCAAGTGCATACAATTTTAAGCAATTTAAGTAACATAGTAAAAGTATTATTGTAGCAGGGAGCAACCTACCAGGGCATCTGCCTCTTTAAAGTGCCAAGGGCACCCACCTCAGCATCTGAGAGGCTTGGGTGAGACAGACAACTGGCTGGGACAGCTGGAGAAGGGCATGGCAAGGCCAGCCTTGAAGCAGGAGGGAAAACCCAGCTAAGAAATAGTAAGGAGCATGGCAGGGCACTGACTCTTTAAGGGCTACAAGCTGGAATGGCTAGCCACACCCCCAGAAGCTATATAAGAGGAGACAAAACTGAGGAAAGGGCAGTCTGTGTCTGGCTGTGGCCAGAGCCACATCTCTGCCTGGGAGCTCGTGCTGCATTGGCCTTGACCATGGTCCTGAATGTGAGGGCTGGGATAAAGAGATAAAAGAGGGCTATAACTAAAGTGCTTGGGATAAGCAAGGGCCCTACAACTGGAGTGCTGACTGGACTACTGAGGGCTGCTGTCCAGGGTCCTGAAGCAGTCTGCAAAGCCTGTAACTGTGAGTAGCCAGCCAGAGGACTGTGGCCTGGCTGGACTGGGGCTAGATAGGTCCAGGATTGATAGAGGACTGTTTCCTGGTGTTAAAGTGACTATACGACTGCTGTGAGACTTGTGTGGAACTCTGAAAGGCTGAAGTCTGTGGACTTGTGTGTATTAAACAAGTGAACTGAGCTAATTTTCAGTGGGGGACTGGCTTTTGGTGGGTGTGACCATCCAGTAAAAACACCCCAAATTGTGGTAGCATTTCATTTAATAACACCTTAAATTGACCTGACAACACCAGGTATTGATTGGTACCCAATTGTAACCTGATACGGGTACCCAATGTCCCAGAATGTCAACTTCCAGTCCCAGAATGTCGACTTCCATCCTGATTTCTCAACTTACAATGCCTAATTTTTGGGTCCCAGAAAGTCAACTTCTGGTCCTGATCTTTTGGTTTCCCATACTGACTTTTCAGATTTCCATCCTGATATACCAATCAGTAATTGACAAATTGGTACCACATGTTAACAACCTTTCAGGTACCTGGGTAACTCATTGAGTACCTGATCCAGTACCTGAAAATGCAGGTATTACCCATGGGTAAGTATCATTTCAGCACTAGCCCTGACTCACTGGAGACTCCCAGTCTGTGAAACAATGGGAGTTGATATACTCCTTGGAGAGGCTATGGCTGTATTAACACAATGCACTTAATATAGGAAAAAACTTTCCCCCACTTCAATTTTTAATGTTTGTAAGGGTTGTGCTGGCACACTTGAGGGCGCTATACAGCTAAGTCACCCACCCCACTGATCCTGGTCAAGAAAATGCTGGCCTTGGGGTTCCAACAGGGGCAAGAGTCTAGCTGTTTCTCCACTTTCTGGCAACCTCCCCAAATCTTTGGCTATTGCTGCCACCACCCAAACTTCATTTACTGTGAGAGCTTGCACAGTCTGGGGTATGTGAACTCCAGGTAGTTACAAGCTTGCAGCTTAAGGGCACCCATTCCCCTGGTTCTCCTTACCTGTTCTCTCTCTCCCTCCCCCCCTTATGTAGGGCAGAAACCCTTGGTGGAACTCAGGGTTGCTTAACTTGGCTAGAAGCCATCCTGGCTGAAAGAACCAGTGGGGGGATTCCCCTTTCTAGGGTGAATTCTTTCTCCCTTTTGGTACCTGTGTCTAGCAGGCTCAGGGAAGCATATCTTTTGCCAATGAGCACACACACCCAGTGAGATAAAAAGAAAACAAAGAAGTGTAGGATTTACTAGTTGGGATCAAAAAGGGGTTACAAACAGGTATCAAGGTAGGAAAGGGTAGAATCAGCCCTTGAGTAATTGTAGAGTTGGGTTTTGGGCTCGGTGGCATCTAAACTTGACTCCTTGGTTAGGCAGGTCATTTGTATCGCATCTAAACTTGACTCCTTGGTTAGGCAGGCGGAATAGTTCCTTGTTACTCACAATTCCTTATCTACATGCTGGGACCTGGGTGACTTGCTGCCACATGGGGCACAGTTAGTTCCAAACTGGCAGGAGTCCAGCGGGGATGAAACTGGGGTGAGAGAGAGTGGGCTGAGCCTGGCTTTTTAGAGCATTATTCAGTCTCTGCATGAATTGGTTCATGCCAGAAAGTCTAGCCTATCAGGGTGGAGTTACCCAAGGACACCTGACCCATGGCTCATCAGCCAGGAATGCCTGCAGGTTCATCTTCTACCCTGTGTGCACCAAACCATGTGCTCTGGGCAGATGCAAGGCAGAAACATGGGGCTTTTTGCCACAAGAGTTAGGTTGGAAGCTACTCTGGGTGTAATGTGCATTGCCATTAACTCACAAAAAGTTAAGCTGGAAAGCAAGGCTTTACAATTTCTCTAAATCCCTAACCCATATTTCTCATAAATGAATGCACGAAGAGCTTAATCCATCCTCCTGCCCAATAGAAGTCAGCACAGAGCTGTAAAGCACTATGAGATACCCATAGTGGCAATATGAGTGTCATTTAAAATGTGGGGAGAGACTCTGGAAACATTTTAAAAGTGCAATTACAATCTCCCACAAGAAAGAGAAAAGGGTGTGTGTGTGCAAAAACATCTGTGCAAATCACTTTATGTTAGATGCACCCAGGAGGCAGAGGAGACAAGCACAGGAGCTGAGAAAAGACAAACTGATACTGGATTAATACAGAAAACTGATCAGAGCAATAAAAGCTCAGCAACAAAAGTGAACTTTGTCCCTTTAATATGACTGTAACCAGAAAGTCTGGCTTTGATTAGGCAAGAGCCATTAAAGAAATTTGCTAAAAACTGGACTTCAGGGTGAGTTTTTGAGAAAAGAACCATTAGAGTGAATTTAGCTGTGCTGTTTTAAACCTTTGCTTTGAGAAACAGTGGGACTGATCCAATGCCCCGCAGATCCCATGCAAAGTGGTGTGCGTGCACAGCTGTGCACAAACTGCGTAGATCCCCAAAGCGGGCATATTGCCCTGTGGAAACTGTGCACAGGGGATCCATGGGGCACTGGATCATGGGCACTGTCTGTAACTCTGAACCCAAAGGAACCATATTGAACACTTCAGCTTGGGTTAAGGCCTTGGCTGCAATTTTATAATGATGAAGGATAGCCCAATACCAAGCACCCTGTGACTATTGCAGTGAGGAACCATGTCCCTGAATACCAGCTGAGGGGCTGAGCTAAGTCCTCCACCTGTGTGTCCCGGAAGCCACCCTCCCCCCCTTCCTCAGGGAAAGGTAACCCAGCCCAGTCGTATGCAGCCTTGAGCTGGATTCTTCCCCAACCTCCCTGCCTCTGGTTCCCCACCACCACCTTCAACAAGCGATTGGGGAGGAGCCATGTCTCCCCTGGCTCCCTACGCTGGTATTCACTATAGAGCTACAACAAATTGAAGTCAGCATAACACATTCTGTTCACAATTGAAACCATCCCAGAACCCTCTGATACTGTTGAGGAGAAGGCGAAAAACCACCTGCCTGCTCAGTCCAATTAGAGCAAGTGGGAAATTCCTTCTCAGCCCCAAATATGGCAATTAGTCAGAGTCCGCAGCAGTCCTTACATGCTGTAAATAAACCCGTCACCTTATTCCTGAGCTGAGCAACAGTTCCTACCTACTAGGAGACATTGAAGCCATTCAAGAGCCGAGTGCCGAGAGAGGGAGGGTGGGACCACCGCACGGACAAGGAAGGGAAAGAGGGGATGAGCTCCATGTGCCTGGCATAAGAGCCTAGCACTGTCCCAACCCCCAGGTGCCTGCACCAATCTATTGGCTGGTTAGTTACCTGGCCAGGGATGTGAGGGGATCCTCCCGCACACTGTCTGCCAAGGAGGCGGTTCCAGGGGCTGGTTCCCACAAATGCCTACCCCACACCCCAATTTAGGGTGGGAAGGCCTCTTTCCCCTTTTAATCTGAACTTGAAGTTAATTTTCATCTTATAAAGCTTTCTTTTACTTTAAAGCCGATGTATGTGCTTTTGCTGAGCAGGGTACAGAATCCTGACGTGATCCTTTGTGTAGATACAGAGGCAAGTCTTCCCAAATTTTCTATGCCCTGGTAACACCCCAAATTACAGATGGCCAATGGTTGGCACTTATGAATCAAGCTTATATGTGTGGTCCAACACACACCCTCTTGCAAAGGTCAGAGGACTCTCTGTGTCAGAGGAGTAGCCCATAAAAGTCAGTGTGGAAGCTGAGACATGGCTGTTTGGACATGCAGTGACTCTTCAGCTAAAGTTAACACCAAATCCCAGCCACAGGCATTTTGCTGTGTATTTTATTTTTCTGGCCATAAAGTTTCAAGCATTATAATTAACGGATGCCTAATGTGTAACATAGGCACATTTACAGCAGTGGGGACAGGACTGTAGCAAGGGTGTGGGGGGGCCCAGGTTCATGTCCCAATTATGCCCCCCCAAGGGCAAAGGGGTGGGGTCTTCCTAATCAGTGGCCCTCCCAAAGTTCCCGTTCACTCTTGTCCTCTCCCTGCAAAGGTTGTGATGTTAGTGCTGCCCTGGCTTTGGTGAAGCCCCCCGGAGTGGCAGCAATCCCTTCAGGAAGGACGTTTTAAGTCTGTGGGGCGAGTGCTCCTCCCCTGTCTGCTCTGAAAACTTCCTTCTTGGTAGGATGCTTTGCAAGCAGCCTGAGTGCTGCTAGGCAGTGTGTCAGCTTCCATCCTTCCTCTGCCCACCCTGAAAATTTCCTAGCGTGCTTAGGCTCAGCAAAGGGTCTCCCAGAGTCCAGGGCCCAGGCTTTAACTGAGTGCATTGCTCCATGGTAGCTATGCCTCTGATTGGGGAGTCTGTGAGACAAATCCAGACAGTGGCTGTTTTTTATTTGGCTCCTAGAGCCTGTCCCTACTCTCAAAGGGTGTTTTTAGACAAGCGCCTCCCCATTCATTATTCACTCATTATACATGTTGCAAGGCTGCATAGGGTGCCAATGCAGCCCTGAAACGTGCATGGTGGATGGGTAATGGGTGGGGAGGCGCTTGTCTATAAACATCCAAAGAGTAAGCTCAGGTGGAAGGGAGTGGAGATGAAGGCATGCATTCAATGATGTGAATCTATGCCATAGATCCATGACCTGGACCCTCTCCCTCCTTCTCCTACCCTGAGCACACACCATAAACACCTTTGTCCCCCAACTCCTACCCAGTCCAGGGAGCTCATACTAATTTTCAAAATAGCTCATAGGAGGGAAAAGATTCTCCACCCCCTCTCGATTTAGAGTTGACTTGTCAGCTTTGGATTCGATCTTTGTTAACCCTAAAATCAGACTCCATTGAAGTCAATGACAAAACTCCCACACACTAAGAGTCAGGATTCCCCCCTGGACCAATATCATGTAAACCACCTAGTAATGAAAGAAAGCCCTCGTGAGCCTTGGTCCCTTCTGGGGCGTGACCTCTCCTTACCCCCTGTGTGCTCTAGCTGCAGGGTGGGACTCCTCCTGAGATATGCCCTTGATAAATACCCTGCTACTACCCAGTTCTTGCTACTCCCACGCTGGCGCCCATTTGCTTTGCTTGGAGACAAACGGAAAGCCAGCAAAGGAGCTCTGCATTTTCGTGGGCTGGGGGCCGTAGCAATGAACCCTAGGGAATTTCCAGGCAGCAGTTTGGGCTACAGCAGCTAATCAGGCAGCAGCACAAATCTGACATCGTCTTTGTGCTTCTTCTGGGCTGGCATCGCCGGCTTGGAGAGCTTGCAAGCAGCTTAGTGCAGAAGGCGGCGGAGGGAGGCAGGGCTAGCTAGTAGCTAGTGCACATGGAAGGCTGCTCCGGGTGATGATCACGGGCAGTTATTTTCCCCGCTGCTTTTACAAAGAAGCAAGGATCCTAAGGGGGGGGGGGCGATCTCAGATTCCCCCACCCCTCGCAACCTTGGAAACCGTTTCTGCATTGCCGGCACAGAACTGAGCCCGGGGCTCAAGCGTGGATTGTGGGATTGTCCAGCGGAGCCCAGCCAGAGAGGGGGCGGGCTCGCCGGGCTGAGCTGCACCGCGGCAGATCCCAGCGGCTGGAGAGGAACTTTCCGCTTCGCTTGGACAGCAGGGGACCCCTGCTCTGCTCCTGCTCCCCCGGCCGGGAGGGGCCAGCCGCCTTCGTCCTCCTACTGCTGGACTCAGGGCGCAGCCCATGGGCACGTGCTGTTACCCGGACGGGGCGGGTGCAGTTGCTGCCGGGCTCTAGCCGCCGCCTCCCCATGTGTTTGACCCCGCGGCCGGGCGCAGCTGCCGGTGCCAGCGACTAAAGCAGCCTCCTCCCCTTCCCATGTGCTCGATCCTGCGCCCGGTCGCCGTTGCCGCTGCTGGCTGGGACTAGCCGCCTCCTCCCCCGGTGGATGCCGCCCGGGAGCGGGCGGAGCGCGCAGCCGGGGAGGGGGGCTGCCGCGGCCGCCGAAGTGCATGCCAGTGCCCTCGCCGCTCACCAGCATGCTTTACTTCCAGATGGTGATCATGGCAGGGACCGTGATGCTGGCTTATTACTTCGAGTACACGGACACCTTCACGGTCAACGTGCAAGGCTTCTTCTGCTACGAGGACGTCTACCGCAAACCCTACCTGGGCCCAGAGGACAGCAGCGCCGTGCCCCCGGTGCTCCTTTACTCGCTGGCCGCAGGGGTGCCAGTCCTGGTGGTAAGCAAGAACCAACCCCCACCCCCTAACCCGCACCAGGGTCTCTCCAAGCAATCTGAGCTCGGGCAAGCCCTGAGGCTCCGCTGGGCAGATTCCCTTCAAGTTATTCAACTTGTTGGCAAGGCATTCCCCGGGGGCACTTTGCTGAGCGTGGAGCTGCTCCCAGCGAGAGTGGGGTGGGGGAACCTTTCGGACGAGAATGACCCTTTGGTGTGGAGGATGTATTTATTAACTGGAGCCACCATTTGCAGTGATTGTGCCCTCCTTGGAAATCACTCCTGTCAGATTTATTGGGAGGTGATTTCTAAAATCCTCTCTATCAGGAGGATTTTGTTTTCTCAAATGACAAACAGGCCTTGCCTCCAAGGTACCCCATCAGGCCCTTTAAGCCAGGGACAAGAAAAACACTATTCTTCCCTCCTCTCCCACCCCAGTCCCTTAGGGGCCATTTCCTAATGACTACATGAGTGCCCTAAATGTGTTTTTAGTATGGATTGATTAAACTAAATGCCTTTGCCAGTTTTTACTTTGAAATCACAATGAGATTCTTCTCTTTTCCTAACAATTGTCATGCTTATTTAATTTTTTCAAAGCATGTGTTAGTCACAGATCAGTGGGCTGCATTGGAAAGACTTAATGCTGCTAATATCCACATGCTAATATCTCAAGCAGCACAAATTAGAAACATGTGTACTTCCTCCCTAAAAGTGAATTGCTCTTTAAAATGGAATAGGTCATTTTGTTTAGTGCATTTTGGGATGCCACACACTGATGTGGAGGCAAGCTAAACCTGGATGCCTGTTACTTTCTGTAAAATAGTGTTTATGCATTTTAACGAAGATGTATTTTCAGTGCTAGTCTTTCTAGTTTTTATTAAAAGTGCTAATGGAAAAGCGATAAAACATCTGCTTTTAAATTGCACTGGGTGTACGAGGTGTAATGTCAAGTGACAAGGGCATGAGCCTCATTTAATAATCCCAGACCATATTGTGGAGGAAAGACTTGGGGTGAGGGGAGCATTTGACTATTTGGGATTATATATAGATACACACAGACAGATTTATATATGAATAAACTCCACATAGTTAGTTATTTTTGTAATTGAGCTGCTGTTTTCAGAGCACAAAAGATAGGAGATAAGAGCATTAAAGACAAGGAAGAAAGCTCTCAAAACTGGAATTACTCATTTCACAAACATAGATCTCCTCAGGGAATGATTTTTAGAAGTATATATCAGAACAACTTGCCTTATCATCAAGCAGGCTCTGTTAGCAAATGCCTTAAATGTAAATGTATCCTGCACGGAGATGTTTTTTATTGTGTCACATCTTCTCATCTAAAAGCTTGGGGCCAAATTCTGCCCTACTATTGATATCATTTGGCTTGGATGGGTTGAGTTTGCTGTCTGGGGATGGAAATGCACTCTTTGGTAAAATGCATTGAACCAGCTTCTACTCTAGGTTTTATTTTGTTTTAACGGAAGTTACAAAAGCAATCGGTTTAGCAATCGGTGAGATTATGAAAGAACTGAGAATAGAAGTCTAGGGGCTTTGAGATATTTCTTCAGTTTCTTTTTTTTAAATGCAGAGCAGTCCCCCCTCCCCCCCAACACAACCGCAGTACTGCCTTCCACTTGATATCTTTGACAAAACCTATGTCTCCAAAATTACCATTGCAGTTGGAGTCACTTGGCACTGTTCCTGACCATTTCAGCAAAAAGAAATTCATGATTGGGTTGGCATGGATATTGAATTAGCCTCTTTCCCCATAGATGATATTTTCTAGAAAAGGGAGGAAGCACTTTAGCAAACTACTGCATGGAAGTTTTAACAGGACTACAGCCTCTGGGAATATCAATCTGGTAGTTACAACGAGCACTAATGCACTTAATGAAGAGTCAGGCCAAGGGTCAGATTCTCTTCTCATTTACTCCCAGCAATTCGATTGAAGTCAATGGCCTGTATATTAGTGCTGTTTTGGCCTACTCATGCATAGCATGGCGGCAACTCTTTTAGTTTACTTGGTTGACTTGGTTTGGTACTTCTGCATGAAAGAAGATGTAGGACTCCTGTTATTCCCTTGTCCAAAGGTATTTGTGCACTATGGACCACATTTGATGTTGGTGTCACTTTACCAGGCAAGTTTCCTCAAGGTTGAGTTTGGCCACTTTATGCTGTGTACCAATCAGTCCCTTCTGCTGTGGTGTTCTTCCATGCACTGCCATTTTATATGGAAGAAAAGTAGTCTCTCTCTGGGTAAAATACATATGACCATGCCACTGTGGCAATCCGGACTGGTTCAGGATGGGAAACCATGATGGACACGGTCTGAACTGGGTTGGGCCTCAGAAAACCGTGGCTGGGGCCCCGGGGGCAAAGCCAGTTGGCTCTGCCCCCACACTTCTCCCAGCGCCCCTACAGTCTGCCATGGTGGGCCCCAACTGGGCAGTGTCTACTTGCAGCAACAGCTATGACAGTCTGCTGTGGCCTGCTTTGGCCCGGTTGGGCAGGCTTTGGCCTGGGATGTGCACCTGGGATTGGGCCAGCAGCACATCTTGGACTAGCCACTGACACAGCCCGGGGCAATCCTGGGCCAACATCTGGCAGCACCTGCACATACATGTAGGTGAGGTCTGGGCCAAAGCATGACAAAGTGGTCCACAATGATCCACTGTCGCATCTGTTTCTACACTGTGAAAGAAGAAACATGGCAAAGACTAGTTCTAACTAGTCATATCCTAGGGTTGTCTTTCGGCACACAAAACTGTAAAGGAAGATTATTCCCCCAAATGTGTGCAAGATGTTATTTAAAAAAAATGTTAATTGCTAATCCTATCTGGAAATAGTGGAGAGAGAAAGAAGCAGCTGTGACATTTTCTTCCCTTATTTATCCTATACAGGGAATAAAATAATTCCTAAAGATAACATTATTTGAACCGTAAAGGAGAATACATCTGTGAAAGCTGAAGAAAGTAGATGTCTACTAGATTTGATCAAAAAGCCCAAATTGCATTGTTTCTTTTTTGTGAAGGGATAGATCTTTTGAAAAAGAAGTAATCATTTGATGGTTTCTGATACAAGAGGCTAAGGCAGACCCCATAAAACATAGTTGCAAAAGTTTAATGGATTGGTCACGACTGAACATCTGCAGTTTAGTGAACAGGGCCCGTGTTAAGACTGAGTAGCAAAGACTTGTCCATACTGTTGCCAACCTCCACTAGACTGAGAAGGCAACTGAAGATGAGAAAAAGGTCTAGTGTGTGGAAGAGAACAATAGGAAAACTCCCAGAAGTGTTCTGTTACCAGATGGCATGGAGAACACTGGATGGTTTGGGAGTATAAGGTGTTAGCAAAGGGGGAATGGAATCTTTCTGTTTGATAAAAGGTAAAATACTCTTTAAGGAACATTGGGAATGAGGAAACTCACCATGATTTGTATTTGGTGTGGAAGGGAAATTATTGTCTCCAACTGTAGAAGCTTCTTTGAGGTTGAGGTGTATAGGTCTCGGATTTGGGAGGACTACATTGGGAAATAAGTTGTGTCACCTGGTGACTTTGCCTTCTCTCAATTCTGCTGTCTGGGTAGGTGCGAAGAGCCAGCTTCTTCAGAACTGCTGATACATGAAACTATAGTCTTGGTCTTGTTTGATCTGATTTCCACTGCCTGAGTTGTGACACATCCTGTCACGGTATATATTATAATTTGTAGAATATCCATTATAGAGATTATGCAGCTGCCCATGGGAAGTTCCATTCAAATGCTGTTCAGTTCAGTAATAGCAATTCACCATGAAGAGTGAGGGTGAAATTTGCGTTGGTTACAGAAGACTTGGCAGTGCCTTGCACCACTTAAGAGCTGACTTATTGCAGCAAAGTGAGGAATCCCTACTAACTCCAAAAAGGCCAACAGAGTTTAGGCAACTGAGGTTACCCAGGAAGCAGGGGCAACTGAATCTAATCATACATATATCCAGTACCTCCTATGTGGAAGATGCAAGGTATGGTGCTCTCCCTTCCACAGTGGAGATTTCCAACCACACAGGCCCACTACGCTACCTTACAGGAATCCATCATAAAATATGCAAAGTAGCTAGGATGTAGTTTGGGGTCAGGCTCCATGCTAAGCAGTGAAGACTGAATTATTGTTTCTGAAAGTTGGTTTTCTTTCCGTTCTAGGTTATCTCCTTCATGCCAAAAACCATAGCATGTGTATAGGAGGGCCTGTGGGTAGCCTATACTGTTTACACTCCAGAATTTTACATGAGATATCTTTTTAGTGCCCATAAAGAATACAGTTCTGTGCAAAATGTGGAAGAGAATGAAATTCCTTAGGAAGATTTTCAAAGTCTCCAGTGGCAAGAACTCAACCTCAAAGTTAGGAGAAAACAGATAGGGTTGTCTTCTCCTTATCTGTTCCCCCAGCTCCTGGCCACCAAAATGAGATAAGGATCAAGTAGCTGAGAATTTTCTTTCCTTTACTGCTTGCACCAAATTACATCAGCAAGCATATTTTTTAATACCTCTCTTTATACCTTGGAAGTCTATTTAACAGGGAAAAGAAATATGCTTTTTATTGATTCTCTTTAAAAATACAAAAAGAAGTACAGAAATGTTAATTTTGTGTTCTGTGCTATTTACACCATTTCCCAAAGCGCCACTTTTTGCTCAGCAGGCTGGTTGCTTTTTTAGTTCTGTTATGACAGATGAGAAATATACGTCAGCCTAATCCTTTAGCTTCCACTGATTTGTAGATTTCTCATCCTACTTGCTTACGTGCTTTCAAAATCTATAAAATGATTAGTTCTGTACTATTCCTTCCTGGAAACCTTAACGGTACTTTGCAAAGGTCACAAAGATTAGCTGAACTAAAAAATATTTTCATAGAGTTCTTGTAGTAATTATACACCATCTGATATGGCAACATAGTTTAAGCAAATGGTCTGTGTAAAACAATTGATGATTATTGGAGCTACAATGTAGCCTGACTTACAAAAGCCAGGGAGAGATAATGACACATATTTTCATTGAAACACTGTGTAAACAGTTTTATTATGCTAATGTTGTTTGGTTTTATTTCCAAATAATAAGCCGATGATTACAGTACTTATTCATGAAACGTACATTACTCTTTGCTGGACAGATTCTTAGCATATTAATAGTTGTTCTGTAAATGAGTTAAAGTGTCAGTAACTGGTATTTTACCATAATTCTGTTTGTCATTATTGAAAACATGAGATTCTGTTTTCAGCAGATTGCCTAAACTTTTTCATTGACATGGATGAAACCTACTAACTGCTATCCCATTTTGACGTATTTCAGAGTACTTCCACAGTCCCAGTGAAATCAATGGGACTCCTCTGGAGTAAGTGGTTTCAGGATTGCAAACATTATGAGCATCCAAAAGTCGGATGTCATTGGCTTAAGGCTAAATTTTCAAAAATGGGTGTATGGGCCCTTCGTTTTTGGGCACCCAACAATAGAAGGGACCTGCCTGAAAGAAAAGAAGGGAACAGTGTTTCTGAAATATCAATCCCTTTAAGGTTTTATAGGCCAGACACCCAAATATGGAGGCACTCAAAATTACTAGCCAGTTTTGAAAAAAATAGTCAGTTAGTTAATGTAGGAGCAAAAGCACCCTTTTTACGATTTATTTCAAAGAGACACATATGAGTCTGTTAAAGCCATTAAACAGAAATGCCAACCCCAAGTGTTTAGAAATCAAAAGTCACGTCTAAAAATTATGAGAATGTGTTAAAAATTCCAGGTTTTTTTAATTCTCTCTATTTGCCTGTTTGTTTTTGAGCACTCTGGGTACACTTTGTTCATGTTTTCCAGCATTCCTCTTCAAGCATGAGGACTAGAAAGCTTGGTTCTTTTTTAAAATGTAAGTTGAGGTTCTAATGTGCTCATGGGACTTGAGGAACTCTTTAAAAACACCCAATTTAATGAGAATCACAAGAATTGGCAATACTTCATACACACCTCAATTTTCATTTTTTTGTACACCTGTGTCCATAAATTGACCATCTTACACATTTATAGTTTCATTTAAAATACCTTAAGAATATCAAGAAAAAAAGTACATTTCCCAAGTAACACTGCAGCTTTCATAGACCCACTCCTTCCTCTTCAGATTTTCTCTGTCTGAATTGTTCACACCTGAAAGAATTTATGCCTGGGCTGAGGGTTGGGTGCCTTGACATATGTCTGCATGGGGTTAAAACTGCTTACACTTAAAATGCCATATATTCCCCTCAGTCCAGGTTTTCTGTTGGTAGGAACTACTGCTGTGGGGGGCCAGATAGATGCTTGTAGTCCCTGCTCAGATTTAATCTTCCTGTTGATATCCATTCCAAAATAGTTGTGGATGTCCTACATTTATCTTCTTGGAACAACAGCGTGAAGAATCACAGGAGCAAGAACTGCTCTTGAAAACTAAGTGTTTTCAGAATATCCTTGTGAAGTGTAGCTTTTACTTTGCTAGTTGTATAGATCCGGTTCTGTCCTGTGTAATTTAGCATGGTGCACTTTAAAAAAAATAAATGCTTGTATATCTAGAGATTTGGGAATTTCTTTTCATGTCTGAACTTAAAGCAAACTCTGAAATGTCCCTCTGTGACCAGAATTCAGTGTGTCAAGGACAGAAATGTTTACATTAAAGCTGAAGACTATACTCTCACACCTCAAGCGCAGACAGGCAGAGAAAGTTGCCACCAGCTACTGTGGCTGAAAAGCTCCTTCCTATGGAGTCTCTCATGCATCTTGGCACAGTTACCCTTTCTGCTGTCCTCAGCGGTCCGGGTAGTAAGCAAATTTATATCGGCTCTTCTGAGCATACCTCTCAACCCCTGGACTCTGAAATGAGGAACAGTGACATGCAAAACGTAGGCCTGCATTTGCATAAAACTTGCATATGTTGATGTAGGTAATTTTATGCAAATTGAAATAGCCCAGTCTTGTCTAATTTGGAGACTGGGCTAAAAATAACTTTTAAAAAGGGCTTTTGGTATGGGAAATGGGTAGCGGGAGGGTTGGGTTTGGGTTGGGGGGAGCTGTTATGACCTGTTTGGAGTTTGATGTGCTTTAATTGTATTTATTTATATTTTATATTTTTTGTACGCCACCTGGGCTGCCTAGGCAGGAGGGGGTGGGTTATCACATTTAAAAAATAAATAAATAATAAAAATAAAAAATATATTTAAAAAGTAATATTAAAAACTGAAAAGACTCACATCCTATATAACAACTTCTTTCGTAAGTCAGGCTTGAAACCAGTGAGTTCAACCGCGTGACACAGCTCTCCCTCTGGAAGTAAAGCCTTTTCCCACCCTCCAAACACTTCTCCTGTGTGGACTCTCTGATAGATGAGATTCTGGAGGGATTCTCTCAAGCCAGGTGTTAGGTTGGGGGTGGGGAATCTCTGACCCAGAAAGCCTCACGTCAACCCATGTGTTGCAGCCTGCAGGCCATCAGAAGCTTGCTAGATGACCACAGAGAGCTTCCAGGTCTGATGGCTGCACCCCCGATGTAGGTGGTCACGCTCGTCTCTCCCTGAGGATGCTCTTGCCTACAGAGCCCTTTGGGGGCACAGATCTGGCCTCCAGCAAGGTGAATGTTTCCTACTCCTCTGTTAGCCTAAGCTGAATTTTTTTGTTGGTTTTATTTTTAATTTTTTTAAAGAAAACATATGAAAGAAATCACCATTACCCAATTACAAGATCCCTTGACTTATTAACCACCTTTCCCCAATTCCTCTGCTAGAACTACAGGAGGAAGTGCTGGCTCTTGCTTTTAATTCAGCAACTAGAGAAGCACTCTACATAAGAACAGCCATACTGGGTCAGACCAGTGGTCCATCTAGCCCAGCATCCTGTGTCCGACAATGGTCAATCGTGGTGGCTTGGGAGAAGCACCCAACAGGTCACAATGGGGGATCCATTCCCTGTTGTTTTCCCCCAGCTCCCGGCATGTTCCCTGATCCTGTCTGGCTAATAGCTGCTATTGGACCTACATATTGCCTGATAAGCTAGATCACTATTTGTAATACTACCACAACAGCATTAGCAATTATCTGGATAGCTAAGCTTTGTAGCTGTCATGCTAGTGGTGCTGGGTTCTAGTCTGCCCTATTTCCTTGTGTTGGGGTGGGAAACCTGCCTTAAGTCAAAAGGAAAAATGAAGGAGCAGCTCCTAGTTTCAAATTTCAGTGTTGATGGGGGGGAAAGAGTGAGAGGCAGGGGAAGTGAGATTCAAACCCCCCAACCATCTGGCAGTGGCTACTTCAGGTGTATTCCTCTTCCATCACCAAATGTAGGGTTTTACAGCAGCTGTCTAAGACTGCAGGACAACTGTTAGAAATCCCTGCTAAATCCAGGAGATGCCACATAATGTGGAATACTTTAGAGCTATGCTTCCGGACACTGACTGCATATGACAAATCAAGGAAAGAAGAAATAAAATAATTGAAGTCAGAGGTACTTTAATACCCTTTATACCATGTGTTACTAAATACTTTATACTAATAATACCATGAAAACATAAGAAGTGCCATACTGGGTCAGACCAATGGTCCATCTAGCCCAGTATCCTGTCTCCAATAGTGGCCAATAATGGTGGCTTGGGAGAAGCACCCAACAGGTCACAATGGGGGTTCCATTCCCTGTTGTTTACCCCCAGCTCCCGCCCAAGCTCCGTGAGAACTGTATGTTCCAACAAACTAAGTAAATGTGATGGTTTTTCCCTGCCCGGGAGCCCAAAGGCAGCAGCAAGATGCCTGGTGTCACGGTGAAAGACGTAAACCAGCAGGAATTTATTAGGGCCATGGCTGCCTTTCTTAAAAAATCAGGTAAACTAAAAGTGCCTGAATGGGTGGACACGTAGGCAAGACTGGGACGTTTGGCAGCGGTGTTGGAGCCGGTGGAGCGAGTGTCAACTCCCCCTCCGGACATAGTGGTTGAGGGGAAACAAAGGGGTGTGTGTGCTCACAGACGTCCGGCGAAGGGCCACGGAACACTACTCCCTTGTGGGGGGGGTTGGGTCTGGGGAGGGGAATTTCTGGGACGCTCCCCATATCATTGGGGGCAGCTGGAGGCCGTGCTGGGGGTGCGGGTTGAAGGGAGTAGTGTTTCCCTCCCCAGACCCCACCCCATTGAAGGGGCATGGTCAAAGGGGCCTGTCCTTCGGCCGGCCCTTCGGCTGGGCCAGGAGATTGGGGTAGAGGGATCGTTGGTTTGTGGGAATAATGTGACTTGCCTACTGGTAAAGGTGATGAGGAAGCCTCCCCCAGGGAGAGAGGGGTGGAAAGGGAGGATGTTCCCTGGTGGCAGCAGGGGATGGAAGAACGATCAGTTTGGAGCCGGCTTCCTGGTATGAGCAGGGAGCGGCATGGAGGTGGGACCAGTAGGACGTACTGAGGGGATTGTTATGCTTAGTTGATATAATTATGTGTAATGAATTGTGATGGGTAGTTAGGGGGCTGTGTTGAGTTGTTATAATATATTGTTGTGCTGGGTCCCCTGCGTGGGATGTAACCCAGGTAATGTTATTTTGTTGATGCTGTGAGCCGCCTCGAGCTGACCTTTGGTCTGGAGAGTGCGGGATACAAATAAACGGTGAAATGAAAATGAAATGAAATGTTTCCTGCTCCTGTTTGGCTAATACCTGCTAATGGACCTATCTTCCAGAAACTTGTTCAAACCTCTTTTAAACTCAGCTATAGTACTGGCCCTCACCACAGCCTCTGGCAGTAGATTCCACAACCCAATTATACGTTGAGTGAAAAAATATTTTCTTTTATTTGTTTTAAACTTGCCAGCCATGAGTTTCATGGAGTGTCCCCTAGTTCTAGTACTAGCTGAGAGGGTAAATAACTGCTCCTTGTTTATTAGTTCCACACCACTCATGATTTTATAGACCTCTATCATATCTCCTCTCAGTCGTCTCTTCCCCAAGCTGAAAAGCCCCAACCTACCAAGCCTCTCCTTATACGGGAGCCCTTCCATGCCATTGATAATTTTTGTTGCCCGTCTCTCTACCTTTTCTAGTTCAACTATGTTTTTTTTGAGATGGGGTGACCAGAACTACACACAACATCTGAGGTGCGCACACCATTGATTTGTATAGAGGCATTATGACATCCTCAGTTTTATTCTCTATTCCCTTCTGAATAATTCCTAACATTCTGTTTGCTTTTTTGACTGCTGCTGTGAACTGCGCTGTGGATTTCATTGTATTGTCCACAACCACCCCCAGATCCTTTTTCTGAATGGTAACTCCTAGCTTAGTACCCAGCATTGTGTACGCATACTTTGGATTATTTTTCCCTATGTGCATCACTGCACTTGTCCACATTAAATCACATTTGCCATTTAGATGCCCAGGCACCCAGTGTCATAAGATCCCGTTGCATTTCCTCACAGTCTGCTCGTGTTCTAACTACCTTGAATAACTTGGTATCGTTTGCAGATTTGATCACCTCACTCTAACACCTTTTCCCAAATCATTAATGAATACATTAAACATCACCGGTCCCAGTACAGATCCCTGAGGCACACCACATTTTACATCTCTCCATTGTGAAACCTGACCATTTAGTCCTTCACTTTTCTTTCTATCTTTTAAACCGTTTCTGATCCATAGTAAGACACTACCTCCTATCCTATGACTTTAATTTTCTCAAGAGTCTCTCATGAGGGACCTAATCAAATGCTTTCTGGAAATCCAGGTACATTATATCTACTGGGTCTCCCTTTTCCACATGCTTATTTATACCCTCAAAAAATGCCAACAGGTTAGTGAGGCATGACTTACTTTTACTAAATCCGTGTTGACTCTTCCCCATTAAGCCATGTCTGTTAACACGCCCTGTAATTCTGTCCTTAATGATGGTTTCCACCATTTTGCCCAGCACAGACATCCAGCTTACTGGTTGTAGTTTCCAGGATCACCTCCGGATCCCTTTGTAAATATCAGGGTTACATTTGCCACCCTCCAGTCCTTGGGTACAGTGACAGATTTTAGTGACAGGTTAGAAATTACTAACAGTAGGTCTGTGATTTCATATTTGAGTTCCTTCAGAACTCTGGGGTGAATGCCATCTGGCCCTGGTGACTTGTTAGTATACAGTTTGTCAATTTGCCCTATAACATTCTCCAACATCACATTGATTTGTAACAGCTCTTCCAATTCCTCGCCCATAAAGCAAGGATTCGGCGTGGGTACCTCCCCCAAATCCTCTGCAGTGAAGACTGATGCAAAGAACTCATTCAGATTCTCTGCAATGTCCTTATCCTCCCTGAGTCTATCCTCCCTTAGTCCCTTGTCATCTAATGGCCCAACTTACTCCCTAGCAGGCTTCTTGCTTCTGATGTATTTGAAAAAGACTTTGTTGCTTGTTTTTGCCTTCTTAGCTAGCCTCCCTTCAAAATCTCTCTTGGCCTGCCTTATTAACACTTTACATTTACGTTGCCAGTGTTTATGCTCTTTCCATTGGAATTAGCCTTCCATTTCTTAAAGGATGCCTTTTTGGCTCTAATAGCCTCCTTCACTTCCTTATTTAACCACAATGGAAGACATTTGGTCTTCCTGCTTCCTTTTTTAACTTGTGGGATGCATTTATATGGACTTCCAGAATGGTGCTTTTAAACAGTCTCTATGCCTCTTGTAAACTGGTAGCCCAGTTGCAACTGTGCTTTAGTTTCTCTTTAGTTTCTTCATTTTGTCATAGTCTCCCTTTTTAAAGTTAAATGCTACTGTTGTACTTTTGTTTATCTTTCTCCCTACAGAAATTGTCAAATTTAGTAACCATGTGTTACTAAGGCCCTTTTCACATGGGCCGCGATGGGTGGGGGGGGATGGGTGTGTGCCGGCAGTGGGTGGAGGTGGGTGTGTGGCTGTTCCCACGGGCGCACACCCATCTTCACCCACCTCCATGCATGGAGCAACCGGCATTGGCGCCCGTTGCTCTGTACCCCTACCCCCCGCTACCCATTGCCAGTGACATTCCTATGGATGCCCACACACCTGCCCGCCGCAGCATTCGCATGGGTGCCCCCCACCCACACACGTGTGCAAGGGGGAGGGGCGCCCCTGTGAAAAGGGCCTAAAGCACAGAACATTGTGGCCCTAATATTGTGTTCTTTGATACAAATGCTTTGAGTCCAGTGTAGACATCTTTTCCATGGCCGTAAGAACATAAGTAGTGTAGTACTGAGTCAGACCAGTGGTCCATCAAGTCCAGCATCCTGTCTCTGACAGTGGCCAATCTCTCTTGGGAGAAGTACCTGACAGGTCACAATGGGCAATCCATCCCCTGTTGTTGCAGTCCACAAGAGTAAGAGGTTATGTTCCCAAAACCTGCTAGCCTAATGGACATAAATAGCCCTATCCTCCAAGAACTTATCAAATCCCTTTTTAAAACTAGCCTTCAAATGTTATCTTGTATGGACTGAGACAGGCAGACCATTTCTATTCCTTTCAAGCTACAGAAGCCAGGTTTGATGTTATCTCCTGATGTTGGCTCAAGGTCGTTGGGTTAAGAGTCACATTTGGCATTCAGAATTTTGTATGCTGTTCCCTTCTTTATGACTCTCTAGGATGTGTGTGTAGCCCACATCAGTTACAGCAGGAAGCAATTTTTCCTGGACCTTTTTGTAAAGTTGGGACACACCTATGTAATGTATATTTTATAAATACCAGGCTAGCGTAGGAAGACACTACCATTTTTATCAGTCTGACATAAAACATTGGAAGGAAACCCCAGATCCTGTCCATAAAAGGTTGAGCAGCTAACCCCACCGGAGGCAACAAACAAATTCTGATGAGTTTCAGGCTGATGTTTACTGGCCTTCAGGGCAGGTGTAGTTCCACTTCTCCAGCTAGGTAGTCAAACTTCTTGTGGCATAATGCAAACAAAAGCATTTCTTGTTACAGAACTTGGAAAGCCTGACAAGCCCTTACCTTGGGAGCTCCCCTGAATTCCCTTGTCAAAACCTGTCAGGGTACAGGTTTTGGGTTGGTCTGCCCCCTTTTTAACCTGATTTTCTCAGCCAAACTCCAGGGGTATCTCCCTTTTGTTCCAGGCTCCCCCTCCCTTTCCTGCTTAGCTGGCCCACACAATCACTCACACCTAGCAACAGTGGGCAGTCCACAAGGGGCACACCCTCCAGTGACCCACAGTTATGCTCCAGAATAGCCTTGATTTTCTGTGGCTCTCTGCTATAGGCAACAGCTATCCAAGGCAACAATAACATCTTTTCTGAGACATTGACCTTTCTAGTCAACATAATGCTTGTATCGTAAGAGCTGGAAGTAGTGCAGATTATGCATTCTGAATAACATCTCGACAAACATTGATTTTTCCAATCTAGTTCTTTCAGGTTTTGCATTTGCAGAATTCCTAGAAATGTCACTGGCATGGAATGCCTAACAGTTTCCAATTTCAATAGGACTGGCACTTACTCAGGCACTTTTTGAAAATCCTACTCTGTGTTCTGGATTGCTTCTGATTTGTCAGTGGCATCGACTGTCTAATTCCAAAGATGAAAAAAAATTATGCCACATCAGATTAGAATTTCATACTTGGCTCCTGTATGAATCTTGCACTCAAAATATCATTTTTTCCCAAACATTCCCCCACTTGTATAAGAAGTGAAGCCTTCCTTCCTGGTACATGACCTGCTTCAATACATGGACCGGTTTGGTGTAGTGGATAAGGTGTTGGACTTTGGAAGTCAGGGTTTGAATCTTGCCCTAGCCATAAACTCATAGGGTGGCCTTGGGCTAGTCACAACCTCTCAGCTTTAGTTCCCCATCTGTAAAATGGGAATATGTGTATGTCTGTCTTTCCCCGTGTTCCTCTCACCCTTTTCCATCTTAGATTGTAAGCTCACTGGGCAGGGATCTGTATCCAAAATCTGTGAATGTAAAGTGCCGAGTATGCCTAGTAGCACTATAAAAATGTATCTATTTTGATTGGATGAAGCTGCTTTAACAAGTGAATTCTCTGAAGGTACATCTGACAGCCACTCTTTTTCATAAAAGAGCAGTGTCCCCTATTTATGGCAAAAAGGCAATCATGAAATATAGATTTAATTTCTGTTTATTGAATTTAGTGTTTAAACAATGGGTGTAAGACAGATGCAGAGGCTGTCTGCCTATGGAGCTGTTCTGGGGTTATGCCCCCACATCCACCCTTGCAGCCCTGCCTGGGTCCACTTTAGATGGATTTTGGTGGTTTCTCCAGCCCACAGTCCGCCCCCACGGTGTACCATAGGGTTGCAGACAATTGCCCACTGCTATAGGCTTTTGCCTGCAACTCTGTGGTGCTGTCAGGGGTAATAGCTTGCTGGGCATGGAGTGGAAGCATGGGTCTGCCCAGCAGACCGACAACAGCTCCACTTTCGGTCAGTGCCCCGAATTTGGCCAGCCCAGTCCGTTGGTGGCGGTCCGGGATGTCCCGGCGGTCTGGGCTGCTCCGGAGCAGGCATAGCCCTTGCCTTTTCTTGTAAAAAATAAATAAAGCCCACAACATCTCATGGGGTACATTTGTACCCCAAGCAGTTTTTCGCCTGTGGCACAAAAATGTGGCCAACATTTTAACTTTTTTATCACTTTGTCCTCACAGTCAATGCCCTACACACACACACACACACACACACGAGACAATCTCTTTTATGGGGAATTTTTGAACCTTAAGTGCATAAAGAATAACCCGCCAAAGTCAATTTCTTGTTTACAAACATAATTATTTATTCAGACTGTAGAATATTGATTTATTAAACATTACCTATGTATCTAGCAAAATATCAAAACCTTTAAAGACAGTAAAAAATATATTAACCCTTTAAAATCAATTAACATACAATTTAGAAAATATACGAAACTGTAAAAACTCAGTGTAAAAACTGATTTGTAAATCAAACAAATCTACAGACATTTGGCCCTAAATGCATTTCTCGCACCCCAACAAAGTGGTGTGGTGGTTTATACAAACAAACTCGCCACATTCCTCGCATTTACTCTGACTTTTCTGTCTACAGTTCTTGGACAAAGGTGGCAGCGGCCAAATGAGGGCCCAGCCTGGTGTGGTTTCACATGTGCAAGTTTGTAGTCCAACATGGCCAATGCCTGTTTTGTCTGATTTGTGAGATGCTGCGTATCTGCAATTCTGTGCCTGATATGCGCATCAATTAATTGCTCCCCTAGCTGGCACAGGAAAATGTGCCGTCTTACTTTGGCATCCTTTAAGTTCCAGTTTGGGTTGTGTGACACCCACAAAATAAAACTGGCAATGGCAGCCACATCAAGCATGTTATAAGGAGAGTCACTGGCCACTGGTTTGTTCTTCTCTTGCAGCTGTATGTATTAGCCAGATGGTCCAGGTTATCAACACCACTTTTTGTGGCATTATAATGTAATATTGAATGTGGCTTCTTCAGATCTCCTTCCACCACCATGTCGTGATGCATGGTGGACAGAAGGAGTACCGCCTTTCCTTTCTTGGGGAAATATGAAACCAAAGTTTCTTGTCCATCAAATCCAAAAATAGTGGAGGTTCTCTACGTGGATTTTACTGCATTTCCTGTGGTATGTCGGGCTTATTTCTACAAATTGTCCCAGCATAAGTCAGGTTTCTTTCCAGCAAGCTTGCTGTCAGATCAATACTTGTGAAAAAGTTATTTCCCACCACATTTCTCCCAGTCTCATAGTAGGGGCACACCAGTTTTAGCACTAAATTGGTGCGCACCTGCCTTTCGCATGGAGCCCCTGGTTGTTTCCCCAGGTAAATGTCTCCTGTAAGAGGGTATGATGTATCTGCATCGCAGTACCACCATATTTTCACACCATACTTGCTGGGTATGTACTGTCTGAAAGGGCAGCGCCCCCTAAACCCAACAAGCTGTTCATCCACTGTTAGGTCAGTGCCAGGGATATAATGCTGTTTTAGCTTCTGGACAAACGAAGTCCAAACATTGCGAAAGGCATCCAGCTTATCAGTTGGCTTTCATACCTCCCTGGTGGCTCTGTTATCAAAATGCAGAAATTGGCTTATCGAGCAAAATCTTTTTAGGCTCATAGTTGCTCGAAAGAAGGGACGTCCTCAGCGTGAGCTCCACATTTCCTGTAGGGCCTCAGTTTTTGCATGGAAAACCCCACTTAGAATAAGGAGACCACGATATGCCTGAAACTCTGTAAGATCCAGAGGCTGTCCCACTTTGTTTCCAAGATGACACTCATATTCCTGGTACACGCGTTCTGCCTCTCTGTTAGTTTCAGTAATTATTGTGTTCAGGAGAGTCTCATTGAGGAACAAGAAGAATGTCTGCATTACAGTCTCTCTGAAAATGTCACGCACTGGCCCTGGTTGAACACGGATTTTGTTTGTGGTGGGGTGGCAATGGATTGCTGGTGGGGTGGTTGACCATACCCTCCCATTTCTACCCTTCAGGTTAGGGGAACCCTCTCTGTCATCAGTGGTGGGTGAATCCTCAAAGTCGTCATCGGCAGAGGAAACCTCTCTGTCCTCATCAGCAGCTGCAGGTGGCTGAAGATCGCCACACTGCATGATGTCCTGCCTGCAAGCTCCTGCTCCCCTGGGCCTTCCCTGCAATATGTATGAGCAAATGTAACTGCCAGTTGGTCACCATTAGAGTGTCCTTCTGCAAAAGGGCCATAGAGAAGTGTCCTGACAGTGCAAGGGGCATTGAAGGGGTGAATTTAATTTCATCTTCCAGTGAGGAGTGGCTTTGACTTCCAGGTCCACTGTCAGTGTGAACTGGCCTTGAAAAGTGTTCAGTTTGGGTGATTTTGAGCTGGGGCATAAATGTACCCCAATTGAAATGCATTGGCTGGGGTGCATTTGTACCTCAGTAGCAAAAGGCCATTGTAAGCTGGGGTACATTTGTGCCCTGGCACTTTTTTGGACATAGAAGACAGACAGTGTGAGGTATCTGGCTGAAATTTGAGTATGTTGTGCGCAGAGGTGCCAGTGACAATGTTTTAATTATTCAAACTTGTAGAGCCACTAATTAGCATATTTTTACATGCATGTTTTTCTCTGGGGTACACTTGTACCCCATAGGAATAGGTAAAGGTTAATCTCCTCCATTTGCACATCTGGCAGGGTGCTTTTAAATGTACTGGCCAGTCCAGGGGTGAAGCGGGCTGGTGCGGACAGAACTGAAACTGTTGTGTGTCTAAAAGCGCCCAACATGGTGGATGCTTGCTCCACTTCATTTGTTGAAATTGGCCTTTCCATTAGCAGTCATCTCTAACCTAATAAATCAACAATTATTTTTGTATAGCTCTCCAGAATGGCTAAATGTTTCTCAATTCGGTTCTAGGGTTTCTACTCATTGTGACTTCAAGATTCCATTTGTACCAGTCTTACCCTATCAGTTTGTTTCTAGTTTTCTTCCCTAATCCTCAAAACTTCTCAAAAAGCTAGTGCCCACAAACTCGATGGGAAACATGATATTGTTTTTTTTATCTGGCAGGAACAATGTGTTTCAGAAAGTCCCTCTGTTTATGTTTTTACCACATTGGCAAAATCAAAGGGAAACATTTACGACATCTGTATTTTTCTAAGGGTCGCACTTCAAAGTGCTGCCCAGAACAAGCTCTGTTCACTTCAGCAGGACTTGTGCTGGCTCGGCACTTTGAGGAAAGGAGCTTAAATGAGAAGCAGTATACAATATTTTTTTAGAAGTTGATCTACCAAATATCAAGAAAACTGAGGGTTCATCCTTTTTTAATGATTGTAGTTTTACAGCACTTACCTTGTGACCAGTCAGGGCTATGTTTTTTTCCCTGTCTTTCTGTACAGATGCCAGGACTAGTAATCTGTTTTAGATCCATTGTTGCTATCTTTTACTTGTTTGAAAGGATGAGGCTGGTGGAATTCCGCCAGGGCAAATCAGATCAGAATCAAAGACCTTAATGTTGGTTTGGTCTGGAGTAGAGCTGAAACAGGTAGCTCATTTGCTACTTGTGGGTAATACCTGCAAGTTTGGGTACCATGGTGGGTGCCTGATGGGCAGGGACCCGAGTTGACTGTGTTGCTGCAATTTGCAGTGATTTTTGCAGAATCAGCCAATCCTCGCAGAATCAGTCAATCCTGACCATGACCTGAGGGTAAATAGGCCCCTGGGAGATTAATTGTGGGTGGGTGGGGTCTGAAAGCCCTATGTTTGCATGAGGGAGGTGCTGAAATTCCAGAGGATTTGAGTTGTGTTTGATTAGCAAAGTTGTGATTCTATGTCAAACCTATTGCAAATTTGCTTCCTAGCATGCATAGTTATGCAAATCAAGTTAATTATGCAAATTAATGCTTGCAGTGAATTTGCAGAATTGGGCTTCACTGGTTGCAGAATTTAAGATTTTTTTGGTGCAGTCAACTCGGGTCCCTGCTGATGGGTAGCCCCTACCTACCTGGACTACCAGTCAGGCACCTGATTGCCTCCAAATACCAGGTATTGCTGTTACCAAGTTACTGATTTACTGGCCCTTTTTAAATGGACCGCGTGGGTGGGGGATGGGTGTGCAGCCACAGTGGGTGGAGATGGGTGTACAGCTGTTCCCGCAGGCACACACCCATCTCCACCCACGGAGCCTCATCCAGTTTGCCAGATGGCTCTGTGGGTGGGTGATGGGTAGAGGTGGGTGTTGCACGTGAGCATGCACGCCCCCCCATCCCCCACTTGTGTTCCCATGGGTGCACCCCGCCCACCACCACGGCATTTACAAGGATGTCCCTCCCCCACCGTACACCCGGCGGGGGTGTCCGTGTAAAAACATCCACGGTTACCAAGTTACTGGGGTGGGTTGTGGCTCAGGTGGTAGAGTGCATGCTTTAGGTCCCAAGTTCAATCCCTGGCATCTTTGATTCAGGATCTTTGGTAGCATGCCTGGGTGAGAGAGACAGATTTGAAACCCTTCTGTCATGTCAGCTTGTGACAAAACTGGACTAAGATGGACCATTGGTCTGACTGAGTCAGCTCCTTATAATTGGTACCTCTTAGTAAATTGGGAAAAGAATTTTGACACAGTCAAAAGCTAGTATTTTGTAGATTGGATAGGCTTTTAGGCACTAACCAAGTACTGATTAGTGCCCAATGTTACCAGGTCAGGTTGAGTACTACAATGTTGATGGGTTTACGAATTCTTTGCAGGTATTCCTTTTAGTTCTAGACTGGAGTCAATTAGGGTGTTCTTTTCTGTCCTCGGGGATTATGATGGTTTGTGTTTCAAAGTAATGTCCGCAAAAGATACTTTTATTTTAAATAGTGACTTATACCACACATTTAATTTATTGTTTCCATGGTGCTGAGACAGCATCTTGAAATGCCAACAAACTCTGGACCACATAGTTAATCCTGTGGACATGAAAGTATGGATGTAAGCAACAAACAGATGGGAACGAGAAAGGATGGATTCTCTCTTTACAACAGCTCAGTGCCTGTTAGACCTTAAATGCTGCACTTGTGGCTAAGGGAGATATTGTTAATCCAACTAATCCTGTGTATAAATTCCCAAATCACATGACACATTGTTTTTAATCAGTAATCGAAAATGAAAACTGCTTACAATGCCAAGTAGCTGTTATTTGTTGTACATCATGCAGGATTGAGGATTTATGTGTTATGTGTAACAAATGACAGCCAAAATAGCACAGTAAGTAGCTTTCACTGTGTTTTGGATTAAAAATTTATATGATATGTCTAAAACTTATATACTGATCTTCTGGGTTTCCTCACAGGGACCCTGTAGCAGGGGGTCTCCCAGGGCCACATGGGGCACTGTGGTCTCACTCTGGGGAATTAGCTCACCCCTCTGCTACGCCTTTTCAGCCTGAGCCTCGGACTAAAAAAAACCTTGAGACGGGGGTGGGGGTACCCTCTTCTAGAACCCAACACACAGTCCAGAGGGTGTTAGTCCACAGTCCTTTATTAGACTCGGTGTCCAATGTACCGGGGGCTGCCGGCTCAGTCGCCTCCACCCTGCAGGCCCNACACACAGGGAGCAAGCACACAAGGGAGACAGGAGGGGGAAAACCCAACACCCTCACAAGCCCACCAGGTGGCGCAGGGCGCTGGAGAGCCTGCTCAGCACCCCAAGGGCCATGGGTTCAAGACCCAGCCCTGACAGTCAGTCTCTCCAGGCTCAGGAGGAACACATACCATCAACCCCTGCAGTCCATCCAGCCAGGCCTCTACGCCCCCAGGCTCTGGCCAAGCCTTCCCCAGGCAAGAGGTTCCCTCCTGGGCACGGCCTCTCTCACTTGCCTGGGTCCCTCTGGTTCTCCAACCTTCAATACCATAGAGAGCATAGAGCAGGATGGCTTCTTCAGGTAGATGTGGCTTCTTCAGCTCCCTACCAGAGACTCAATCCTTACTGCCTTGTCTCTCCTTATATACAGGCAGAGTGGGCATGGCCAGGCTTCCTCTCTTCAACCTTAAAGGGCCAGTAACCTGCCCACCCTGTCACAGGGTGTCTCAGCCTGTTTGCCTCACAGGCTAATCCCCAGCTATGGGGATGGCTCTGCCACCCCCTTGGGTGTGCTCAGCCCTCTGGCAGACCCCCTCAGTCCCCTTCTTAAAGGGGCAGCAGCCCCACAGGACTGCTCCCTGCTACAGACCCATCCATTAAAAAAAAAAATGCTTTCTTATACAATAGTAATACAAACAGGATTGAGTATCCCACACGTTGAGAACTTGTTCCTAGCTTTGCAGAATATTTAAGAAGTTGCTAAACGTTAAGCATGTGAGTAACCTCATCATAAATGGGATTATGCATATGCTTAAAACTATGCACATGTTATAAGTGGTTTTCAAGGCTGGAGGCAGAGTGCTTAGCACCTTGCAGATTCAAACCCATTTTGAATACTATGTGGAAGAAGCTTGATAAAATGATAGGTCACATTCAAAACCAAAAAAAATCTATGTGACATCCTGTATTAAAATTACTTTTATTTTAACTGAATATTTTTATAATCTGATTGGGGATTTATTGGTGTTCATTTATATAGAAACTGCATGGTTGCTTGGATAGGGCATTGGATTAGCCAAAGTTCAGTTCTGAGCTATTATGTGACTTTAATAGCCCCAGCACTTACTGCATCAGGAGAGGTGTGAGGCAAGGCAGAGTCCTGTATCCATTCAGAGCTGCTGGGGCCAGCATCTGTTTACAGCCAGCCAAAAGCCCACCAACAGAGGAAGAGGAGGGAGGAAAATGTGTGACTGGCCGGCAGCATGTTTGACTCTGGTTCTGAAGGAGACCATCTCCCATAGAAACTGGGGTAGAAGCGTAATTGGTAGGGAGACTTGCAAGACCACGTTGGGAAGTATCCAAAAAGTTTTAGACCTGACCCAAGCACACAGTTCCTACTGCTGGGCTTTCTTCCATGCACAAAGTGTAATCCTGGTTGAGCAGGCCCTCGGCAGAGATGGGAAGGGAAGGGGTGTTCTGGGCAGGTATGCAGTTTAGTAACATCTGCCTCAGAGAAAGGATTATGGCCTGGGAGAGTGAGACCTGGTTAGGAAGCATCTAACAGGTTTTTTTAAGCCTGATCTAACTATACCATTTCTCACTACTTCCTTTTCACACAGAGGGTTGGTCCCACCACCTCCTATTCTTTCCTCCCCTCTGGCTATGTCACAACAGTCTGTGACTGGGGACACTGCATGCTGCATTCCTATAGCTGCTAGGGCTGAACAAAAACTGCAGTGGCTAAAACTCTCCTTTAAAACCTCTGCCTGAACCAGTCTGTGCCTGACAAGCATTAAGGGGAACAGTGCCTGATCTGACCCAAACCTGGCACAGCCAGTCTGGTCCCATCAGGTTTGGGTCAGGCAGCAGAGCTCTAATATGGATTATGTTAGACTGTAGGTATGCAAAACCTACACCCATAATACCGCAACCATCCTGGGCCCAGTTCTAAAGCTTTGCACTGGGAAACATTCCAATGACTAAGGCCAATCCCAAGTTCCATGCAGTGCACGCATGTTGGTCTATGCGTGCAACTTGCATGCACCCTGCGTGCAGCCTGCTATGGGGTCTATGGCGCACATACAAATGGTGCACATGTGTTTCTGCACATGCCCATGCGTAAGCCATGCATAAGCCATGCATGAGGGGTATTGGGATCACACCCATCATGAGTTTCATTGTTGATAAGAAATGGCTGCAATTTTATTGTCACTTCCAGTTATAAGTGGTGTCTAGTATAGTTTTAAATTGTCGTTTATTTTAAACTTTCATTATAAACATACAGTGGGGCATTTCTATGAAGCTCTGTGCATATTTCTTGTTTGATTGTTTGAGGTCAGGGAAGATGAATAAAACCTTATCTTACAGGCTAATTGGAACTTTTTTTTTAAAGATAATATGCATCCTTTCAGTAATTGAAATCAGCCCATTAATGGGATTTGCCGATTCATTTCTTTTCTCTCTACTTAACATTTTGAAAGCCCACTTTGGCAGTGCTAGGCTTGTAGGTGGCATGCTGTCAGTAAATGTGATCTGACTCATGATTTCATTGTCACTCAATCACTCTGAATAACATTTGAAGCATTTCCTCTCCCCCCGCCCCTCCCCCCGGTCACCTCATGGCTTGTCTCTTCTGTGAATCAAGAATTGGAACCAATAACTGGAACTTTGTCTCTATGAACAGTTGTCTCAGGCAATATGTATTAGAAATACCTTGCTAGAGCAAATGAGACCACATTCCAGGAGAGCACTTACCCATGTCCTTGCATCCTGTTCAGGATAGCACCAAGAGATGTGCTTAAGTTTAATCATGACCTTGAATGTTGTCTTGAATCAGATACATAAGTGAAACAGTGGCTTTATTTTATTTATTTATTTATTTATAATAAAATTTGTATGCCGCCCCCTCCTGCTAAAAGCATCTCGGGGCGGCTAACAACATATAACAACAATTTAAAACAACAATAATGCGATTTAAAACACTATTAGAACACAATATAAAAAACAACATACCCCCCACCCCCTCTCCCTCAGGAAAAGTATGGTGGAACATTGTCTACAGTAAGAGGGGAGGTCGGTAATCAGGCAGACCTCCAATGAGAGAGAGTTCCACAACCGCGGTGCGACCACAGAGAACACCGACACCCAAGAAAACCAGGGGACCTCAAAGAGGGTACCCCCGGCCGACCACAGGCACCGATCCAGGACCCGGAGGGTGAGGCGGTCCCGCAGGTCGGCAGGGCCCAAGCCATTCAGGACTTTAAAGGTCAACGCCAACACTTTGAATTGGGCCCGGAAGACTATAGGCAGCCAGTGCAGAACAGACAATATTAATGGAAATATTTTTAGAGTGTGTGAAACAAAGCAGAGTCGTGTATCCATTCAGCGCTGTAGGGGCCAGCATCTTTACAGCCAGCCAGAAGCCTACCAACAGAGGAAGAGAAGGGAAGAAAATGTGTGGCTGGCTGACAGCATGTTTGACCCTGGTTCTGAAGAAGACTGTCTCCCATAGGGACTGTGGTGGAAGAGGTTATTTAAGTAATTTATTTATTTTATCACACTTTTATGCCGCCCCATCCTGCTTCTGCATTTCAGGGCAGCTAACATAAAAATAAATAAAATCATGGCTCGCATTCACTACGATTTCGACGCTGCTCTTATTACAGTAGGGGTGTCAGAGGTTATGGAAGCCCCATCTTGTCCAGTTTTGTGGGATCAATTTCAGTCGGTGGTACCCGCCAATGCAGTGGGGGTTCTTGGGGTGGTTAGGGTCACCTCTTGTGAATTAGACCCGTGCCTGTCCTGGCTAATTAAATCTTGCAGGGAGACAGGGGGGTCGTTGCTGGCTGGGGTGGTCAATGCCTCCCTTCGGGAGGGCAGAGTGCCGGACTGTTTCAAGAAGGCAGTGGTGCAGCTTCTGCTTAAGAAACCATCACTTGATGTTGACTCCCCTGCCAGCTATCAGACGGTCTCTAACCGTCCCTTTTTAGGGAAGGTTATTGAACAGGTAGTGGCCCAGAAGCTGCAGGGGCATCTTGACCGCATCGGTTTTCTCGATTCCTCTCAGTCGGAATTTCATCTGGGACCGAGACTACTCTTGTGGCTTTGGTGGATGATCTGTGCTGGGAGTTGGACTGGGGTTATTCAACCCTGTTGGTGCTGTTAGATTTTTCGACTGCATTTGATACCATTGACCACAAGATGTTGGTGACACACCTGCAGGATTGTGCGGGGGTGGACGGGACTGTTCTTGAATGATTCTGCTCGTTCCTGACTGGGAGAATTCAGCGAGTGGTACTTGTGCAGTGTTTTTAATCAAACCGAGACCTCTCATGTGGTGTCCTGCAGGGTTCTCTTTTGTCCCCTCTTCTGTTCAATGTCTATATGCAGCCACTCGCTGAGGTGATCAGGAGGTTTGGTGTGTGGTGTCATCATTATGCTGATGATACCCAGCTATACCTCTCTTTTTCAACAGACCCAGGCCCGGCAGTCTCGGTCCTTACTCGGTGTCTGACGACTGTGGGGGATTGGATGAGGGCCAACTGACTGAGGCTGAATCCCAGTAAGACAGAGGCGATGTTAGTGGGTGATGGAGGTGACAGCCCCTGTTGTTTACGGGGTCTGTCCTCCGTTGGTTCCCCAGGTGTGAAGTCTGGGGGTGCTCCTCAATGCATAGCTCTGCTTGGATGCCCAGGTGGAGGGTGTGGCAAGGAGTGCCTTCCGCCAATTACATCTGGTGAGATGGCTTCGACTGTATGTCTCAGACTCTGACCTGGCCACTGTCATCCATGCTTTCATCACCTCTAGACTAGACTATAGTAACGCGCTCTACATTAGGGATGTGCAAACGCGGTTCAGAAGTTTGGCCCGAACTCAGCCTGTTTGGACGACTGAACCGAACTTCCGAACGGAACGCTCGAAATTCCGAACAGTTCGGAAAAGTTCGGATGAGTTCAGGGGCGGGAAAAACGTGACTGGATGGGGGAGGCAGCTGAGGAGCAGACTTCCTGGCACCAGAGGTGGACACCAGGGGTGGTTTCAGGGCCACAAATACAGATACCCAAAAATTTTCAGTTTCAGTACCGATAGCACTTTTTGGAATGTTTAGCTGAGTTCAGCCAAACCGAACTCCGCCGAACTGAACAGCCGAACCTGAACTCGGGTTTCGAACCAAACGACTGAACATCCGAACAGCGTTCTGTTCGCCCATCCCTACTCTACTTGGGGCTACCCATGATGACGGCTTGGAGGCTGCAGCTAGTACAGAATGCGGCGTCCCATCTTCTGGTAGACTGGGCCACCGGGAGCATATAACACCACTGCTCCGTTCTCTGTACTGGCTGCTGGTAGTCTTCCGGCCCTGATTCAAGGTGTTGGTTTTGACCTATAAAGCCCTAAATGGTATAGGCCCTGCCTACCTGCGGGACTGTCTCATCTCCCACATGTCGGATCGGCCCCTGCAGCAGGGGCGTAGCTAGCTTGGGATGGGCCCAGGGACAAGAAATGTCTGTGGGCCCCTCTCTTTTTTCCTGCTAGTGGTGAAGCTGCCAGACGGCCTAGGGGTGCTGGGCTTCTGGTACTTGGGACTTACTTGGTCTCTGCAGAGTCTGCGACATGTTGCTGGTGGCCTGCTACTTGGCCCATCTGTCAGTGGGCCAAGCGCAGCCAGCAGCAGCAGTGCCATTGCTTCGCCAGCCAACCTGACCACTCCTGGAGGCTGGGGGATGGGTGGGCGGCCTGGGCAGGCTCAATGCAGGGAGTGCTGGAGCAGGAAGGTGCCCGGCGATGGTTCCATTACTGAGTGGAGCTGCTGCTGGGCACCTTCCTGCTCAAGCTGGATCTCCCTCGAGCCGGTCCGGACTGGTGGGGAGGACTACTCCATGACGCGATGCCAGGGGGGCAAGCCAAGCTGCAAGGTTTGTGAGTGTGACCTGACCTGATGCTAGGGTGGCCATACCTCCCCTTTAAAAGAGGATGCTTATGAAAAATACATGTTGCAGGGCTGCATTGCTTCCAGTGCAGCTCTGCACCATGTATTTTTCATAAGTGTCATCTTTTAAAGGGACGGTATGGCCACCCTACCTGATGCAGACTGCTGCATGGGACCCCTCCCTCTTCCTGCCCGTGGTTGCAACATTGTTTTAGACACAGTGTTGCAGTCACAAGCAGGGAGGGGGCCCACGCAGCAGCTGGAAGGTCCCCCAGCCAGCTTAGGTGGCAATTTTTAAAAAAGAAAAAAGGGTGGGGGGAAGGGTGACTTAGCTAGCTACCTTAGATATTGGGCCCCCAACCAGTATGGGTCCCAGGATGAATGTCCCTGTTTGTCCAATGGTAGCTACACCCCTGCCCTGCGGTCATCTGTGGGTGCCCTGCTTGAGGTCCCCTGAATCTTCCAGCGGGCCATGGAGGAGAGGGCATTCTCGGTGGCTGCACCATGGCTGTGGAGTTCCCTCCCGGTGGGGGCACGGCTCGCCCCGGATCTCCCCTCTCTTTGGAAAAGTTTTAAGACCTGACTATTCCGCCAGGCATTTGGCAGGGGAGAAGGGTGAGGGGATGGAGGGTAGGTGGCGGGTAACTGTTTTATAGTTGTATTTTAATTGTTTAATGGCTATGAATGTCCTCCTTATTTGTGGTTTTAAATGATTTTATATTGGATTTTATATTGCTTTTATGTCTATTGAATATTGTAAGCTGCCCCGGGCTGCCTGTTGGCAGGAGGGGTGGGGTATCAAGTTTTTATATAAATAAATAAAAAAATAAAAAATAAAATATCAAACCTTACATGTTAATATCAAACATTAAAATATTCCAAACAAAAGAAAACCCCTACCCAATCCGTCTCCTTCAGCAAAGACCCAGCAGAACAAGCATGTCTTACACTGTCTACTGAAAGAGGGAAGGACTAAGGCCAGGCAGACCTCCAGCAGGAGGGAGTTCCACAGCTGTGGAGGGGCCACCGAGAACACCCTCTTCATGGTTGACGCCTGGGGGACCTCAAGGAGAGTGCCCCCGGCTAACCACAGAGGCCAATCCAGGATCTGGAGGGTAAGGTGGTCCAGCAGATAAGTGGGGTCCAGGCTATTCAGGTCTTTAAAGGTCAAAACCAACACCTTGAATTGGGCCCGGAAGACTATTAGCAGCCAGTGTAGAGAACGGAACCCTGGAGTAATGTGCTCACAACGACTCATCCTCCTAAGGAGACAAGCCACCGCATTCTGCACTAGCTAAAGTCTCTGGATTGTCACCAGGGGTAGCCCCACATAGAGCACGTTACAGTAGTCCAATCTTGTGTTAATAATAGCATGGATTATCGTGGCAAGATCTGCGTCTGAGACAAACGGCTTAAGCCGTCGTACCAGATTTAATTGGCAAAATACGCCCTTCGCCACAGCCGCCACCTGGGCATCCAGTTGAAGCTGCAGGTTTAGGAGCGCCCCCAGACTACCGACCTGAGATACCAGGGGGGACGGACCCATCAATGATGGGGGCCATCACTCCGCTGGCTTTTTCCACTACCATCACCTCCGTCTTGTTGGAATTTAACTTCAGGTGGCTTGCAATTAAGTTGCAGAACTTGTTTCTAGAAGATGTGGTGAAGGCCAGTAGTATAACTGGGTTTAAAACAGGATTGAGCAAGTTTCTGGAGGCTAGGTCCATTAGCAGCTATTAGCCAGAGGTAGATTTGGGGAATGTAACCTCTTACTGTTGGGATCTGGGAGTAAACAACAGGAATGGATCACCCCATTGTGACCTGTTGGGTACTTCTTCCAAGTGACTAAGATTGGCCACTGTCAGAGACCGGATGCTGGGCTTGATGGACCATTGGTCTGACCCAGTATGGCACTACTTATGTTCTTAAATGAAATGGTGCCCCTCATTGGCCAAGAATTCATCTGCCTGTCTGTTTGGTGGCCACCAGAGGTTTTCCGCAGGGCCACACCACATGGCATCATCACCAGAAATATGGAGCATGCCTGTTAGGGGACAGAGATTGGAGTCCACAAAGGACCAAGGCAGGGCTAGGAAGGGTAATAATTAGGTAAGGGAAACCTGTCAGCCATTCTCTGATATCAGGGAGACTTAATTAGGGATGTGTGAACACTGAGAGGTTCTGTGTTCAGCCCGTTCGGGGTTTGGCCCCTCTGAAATTGTTTGGGTTTGGGCTATTCAGCCCGAACCTGTTTGGGTTTCACCGAACCTGTTCGGGGGGGCAGGGAGGGAACCCGGTTTTCCCTCGCCCCCTCCAGACTGTGTGGGTGGAAGGGACACTGGGCCTCACCTCCCCCCCCCCCGCCCAGCCTGGTAAAAAAATATGAAAAAACAAAACAAAAAAACCCCACCCCAGGATTGACCAACCTAGTGGTGCCGGGGCTCTGGCCCTGGATCCGGTGGTGGCAGCGGCAGCACTCCGGAGCACTTCAGGCCTCTTCTAGGCCTTCTGGGAACTGAAGGAGGGCTTCCAGCCCCTCATCACCAAAAGGGAGGGGCCGGAAGCCCTTCTTCAGTTCCCGGAAGACCTAGAAGAGGCCTGAAGCGCTCCGGAGTACCGCCGGATCCTCCGACGCTGCCACCGCCAGTCCCAGCACCACCAGGGGGGGGGGGGGGGGTGAGCCCCGGCGCCCCTTGCAGCCTGGAGGGGGAAGGGGGGAGGGAAAACCGGATTCCCCTTAATCCCCCGCTCCCCGCTCGAACGGGTTCGAAACCCAAACTTTGTTTGGCCGGTTCCGGCAGGGGAAATTCGGGTTCGGGGGTCATGAACAGCCTGAACACACCAAGTTCGGGCCGAACCCCGAACTCAGTTCGTACATCCCTAGACTTAATGCTCAGCATGAGAACCAGACAACCTGGTCTAAGAGAGCTTATGACTCAGAATTGAGGTCAAGGGAAAGGAACAAGGAACCAGAGCTTGGAGGGACAGAGAGCTGGGAAACTAGAAGATTATACAGGGTCAGGGAAGGAGTACCAGGGAAAGAGACAGAGGATTTAGCAGGATACAGGACTAAAGGATACAGGAGGATTAGTGAGGGGTAATGAGAATCAGACAAAGGATTTAACAGGACAGAGGCTTGGGATGAATTAGGGGGATAATAGACCAACAACTCAGGGCTTGATAAGACATAGCGTGAAGGAGGATTTGTAATGGGGAGCAAACACTGGTCTTGACAAACACAGGCAGTAGAAGGATGGGGCAATGGGGACCAAGACAAAGCTAACAAGACATAGAGCTTAGGAAGATAGCAGCAGTGGAGGACAGGGGCACACAGGCAACAAGGCAAGGAACTCAAGACATGAAGGAAGACAAAACCAAGATGAAGAAGTGAGGGAGTGCAGGGGCTACATTGACTGCATGGAAAATTATCAACAAACCAAAAGGCATAAGTAGCAGGGGGGGAAAACAGGTGAACAATACAAGGCAAGAACCTAACGGTGTAAGGGTGACAAGATTATCACCGGGTAGTAAGGAGAACAAGGGTAGCACAAGCGAAGATACAGAGCAAAAACACACACAGTGAGGGAAGGCTAGGGAACAATGATAGAGGGAGTATAAGTGCTTCACCACACAAAGGGAATAGGAGTGGCAAGCGAACAGCAGAGAGGGGAAGTTCTATACAAACAAAGGAACAAGAAGGGGAGAACAGAACACTGAAGAAGACTCACCAATACAACTGATATGGCTACAAGGAAGAACACCCGACTGACACATGAAGTGGAAGTGTGAGCAGAGCAAAAGCCAGAGGGGAATGGTAACAGAAGCTCTGCCAACTTCCTACAGCTCCCAATCAGGAAGTTGGCAGGCGTGTCCACACCCTCCACCAGATGCAGAAGGGAAAAAGGACAAGACACACAAATCCACAAATAAATCCGCAAACATGTCACAGCGGGAAGATGATGACTCAACTCCAGGGTCGAGGGAGACCGGACTGACCAGCCCACGCACAACCTGGAAGAGAGTTCATAAGAGAGTTCTTATCTAGGATAAATACGTATCTATTATGCAGTATTAACAATCAAATCCTTACCATTGTGTAATTCATGTGGTCAAACCGCATTTACCTGGTGGAAAATGGCACTCCCTTAAGATGGGGACCCATCTTGTAGACTTGTCCAGACTCCAGGGGCAACTGATGGAGGAGGGGCAATGAGGCTCTGCCTATGGAGTCACCCCTGCCTCTCCCTTACTCCCCTCCCCCTGTCTCACAACTGAACTGACAGTGCATGCGCAATGCCCTCTCAGCTGTAAGTCAGCAAGGTTACTGACTTTACTGCATGTTTCTGAGGCCGTTCCCCCGGCCACCCTGGGGCATTTGTGCAGTAAAAGCAAGGGGAGGGGCTAAAGGCGGCTCTCTGCAGTTTCCAATGCAGCGCCCCCTCAATCAAAATGGCCTCCGGACAGCAATCCAGATTGCCTCAGGCCAGTAGCACTCCCAGCAGAGAAGAGAGTGGGACATGGTGTCTTCCTGGTTGCTGCTGGGAGTCATGCCTCCCCAGAGATCTAACATGGTAGCTGGACTCTGCAGCTGGTATGTACCCCTCTGCTCCTTTCCCTTCCTCTATCTACCCCTCTCTGCCTTCTCCACCCTCTGATTTTCCCCTCCTCCTTCCTGCCTTCTCCCATTTTACCCCACCCTCCGTTTTCCTCCGCCTCCCCCACCCTCCATTTCTACCCCTCCCTCCCTTCCTTCCTTCCCCCCACCCACCCTGTTTCTGTCCCCTTCCTGCTGGTGAGTACCCCCCTTCTCTTCTTCCTCCCTGCCTTCCCCTTCACCCTCTGTTACCTCTTTCCCCCCCCCCCACCCTCTGGTTTTTACCCTCTCTCTGACTTCCCCCTCATCCTCCATTCCTAAATCTCCCCTCNTTTTCTACACTTCCTCTCCTCCCTGTCTTCCACGCACCTTCTGTTTCTGCCTCCCTCCCATTTCTACTCCTCCTCCCCTCCCTGCCTGCCTTTTCATCTACCCTTTCCCTCCTTCCTACCTTCTCTCTACCCCTGTTTCTGCCTCTTTCCCTCCCTGCCTTCCCCAACCCTTTTCTACCCTTCCCCTGTTTCTACTCCTCCCATCCCTCCTCCCCATTCGCCTCGCTGCTATCCCTCCCTGCCCTGCCATACCTAATTGTACCCCTCCCCTGCTCCCTGCCTTCTTGCTACTTCCCATTACTGCCTCTCTCCCTCCCTGCCTTCTCCCATTCATCCACCCCCATTTCTACCCCTCCTCTCCTTCCTGCCTACCCCCCCCACTCAATGACCCCCCCCACCTGAAAGTACACCAGCTGCCACTGCCAGCCGCATCCCTGCTGAAGTCAGGATTGCTGCTAGTATGGATGAATCTGGCTGTATGTTCTGTCATTTATTTTACCTTTCAAAAAAGCAGAGTTGGAAGAGCATCAAAGAACCTCCATGTGGAAAGGAGTGACAACATTGGGACAGCATCAAAGTCAGTCCTCTGTAGTTATGAACATTCAAAGACGTTCAGCGTACTCTAGAAAGAATTAGCTTGTTACACCTGAATGCCTTAGAACCTCGCAGGTTACAACATCAGCATTGTGAAAACACCCAGCAAAACAGTTCTGCATTTTAGCACACCCAGAACTCATTGGTGAGGATGAAAGCCTGAGCCCCATACAGATAGTATATACAATAATGAAACAATGGGTGTCTGTAGATGGACCACCCCTGGACCTGCTTTGGGGGTGGCCAGCCCTGCTTTCCCCGCACATGGCCCTGACAGTGTCTGGTTTAAATGAACTCGGCATTGCTGAGGTCCACAATCCACCTGTATGGCACCCATCTCCTCCTCAACATATAGCTGCATCTGGATCCGCTGCCACTTTAGGCTGCCACCTGCAGTTCTATGGCGTAGTTGGGGCAACCCCCGGCCAGGAGCGGAGCTGCAGCAGCCCATCTGCCGAGTAGATGGGCTGATGCTTTGCCCCCGGCTGGTGCTTCAGGTTTGGGAGGCCTACTCTGCGGTGCTTGGAGACGTTCCAGAGCACCACCAGTGGAGCAGCCTCAGAGAACGAACACCCTGTCCCGCCTCTGCTCCAGCTCATCCCCAGGCAGGCCACCTTTAAGCAGACAGCCCATCCGGGGGTGAGGCAGAGTAGAGGTGGGGCAGTTGTCCATCTAAAACCACCCACAGATACATTTTAACTAATATTTATTATCATCAGGACAGAAGGGTTGCTTAAGCCATAATGAAAAATGAAGCCTATAACTTTTAGAATTCTAAAAACAAACCACTTACTCTGGAGAAATTCCATTGAGGTGGCTTTACTAAACTTCTACTGAGAAATTCAGGCCTTCATTTTAATATCTGTATCTCCTCAAGGATTGAATTTTTGAGGCATTTGACATACTCATACAGCTTAAATGGAGGTTATATTTCTTGAAAAGTGAGCCTCTTGTGTACTATTTTATGAAGTAGAAAGATAAAGATAGATATAGATATAAACAAACATATAGGGAAAACTAATGTGTCACTCCACTTTCTGTGTCCTTATGTCCACCTAATCTTGTCCAACTAAACAGAGCTGCTGCATGCTCCATTTTCTCCACAGTGAAGCTTGCTGTCTTCTTTTCTTCCTAGACTTTGTCTGCATCAGGAAATTTTTGCTAAGACTTCAAGCTGTCACAGTTCCTGGCTCAGCGCCACTGGTGGGAGCACTAATGTAGACAAGGCACTGGATGTATCTTCTTCTTTAAACCCCTTACCATGAGTGGAGTCGGACACCGCAGTGTTTTAAACACTGATAGCTGTCTGCCACCCTACCTAGAGTTCCACCCTAGCAGCCACCAGCAGAGCTGAACCAGTGGTAATGATAGTAGGATATTTTTAGTCAAGAAAAAAGCCTAGTGTAGACGTCTCTGTTTTTATTTAGTGGTAGGTGAGCAAACCACCTGTCTTACATTGATTTTATAATTTATGGAACACTGTTGAAGAAATGCTGCTGCTCTGTACTGTGCTATGAAAAGACTTACTGTATGGCTTAGTTAACAATAGTTACATTGTTACAGGAGGCGATAGGTTGCCATTAAAGTCTCTTAATAGTCCCACTATAAATAACCCTTCACTACCATTTTCGTTCCTTCATTAAAATTCTGTCTCTAATAAACATTGCTTCTGTGTACTCATTCATTATAATAGCAATCTCAGGGAGAAATAAATGGTCACAGTGGAATTACAGTCTTTGAAAGTGAAGAAAAAGGACTGCAGGAGGATAGTCTTCTGGTATTATAACTGTGCTTATCATTACCTCCAAACCTCTTGCTTTTAGCAGTGGCTAGAGAGAGGGGTTCCTTGTGTTCTAGTCTTTTCCTGGTCAATGGGACATTCCAATGTCTTCTCTGTGGCCCATCTCTAACCACAGATGATACAGAGGGCACTTTCCCATGACACTTACAGCACATGATTTGCCATCCATAAAATACCCTCTGAAATCCTTTTCCCTACTCTGAAATCCTTTTGTAGGATCGCCAGCAAAAATGTGGAGGGGGCTGCTCCCTCATTACAAACCCTGTGTATGCTTTGTCTCCCCAGAGGCTTTCCCAGAGGCAAATTGTGCGTGGTAAGTATCAAGAGAAAGCACCCTTATTCTTCTGCATGTCAAGACCTGATTTACAATTCCAATATGGTTATTGCTTCCCTATTGTACTTTCTACAAACATTGGAAATGTATATTATATATTTTGGTGCATTATAACTTCACAATTGTACAACTGCTTTTATGCCAGAGGTTAGGGATGTGCAAACAGGTTGCGGTTCAGGTTCGGCCGTTTTGTTCGGTTCAGTTCGCACATTTGGTTCGGGCATTGGGGTCATTCGCCGAGTTTGAGTTCGGCTGTTCTCTTCGGGTGTGTTTGGTTCAGTTCGGGCATTCAGAAAAAGTATCGCGAGAGCACGTGATCACGCTGGAAACTGGAAATTTGAGTGTGTGTGTAGCTGTGTGGCGAGAGTGTGTGTGTTTGGCTTGGGTGGCTGTTCGGTTCATGTGTTTTGACTGTTTGTGTTTGATTTGGCTGTGTTGTTTGGCTGGTTGGCGAGTGTTGGTGTGTGGTGGGTGACTGTGTTTTGGTTTGGTTGGCTGCTTGTTTAAAAAAAAATGAAGAAGACTGATGTGCTGATTCCACGTCTGGGGGCCAATGTGGTGCTCTCGGGGGAGGGGGAGGGGAGGAGGAGGAGGAGGAAGAGGTCTCTGCCCCTGGACCTTCGGTGGTGGTGGCCGGCTCCTCGGATGAGGAGCAAGCGGCGGGCACAGGAGGTGCTGCCAGGTTTGTAAACTTTTTTTTTACTTTGAGGACAAGAAAGGCTCTATTCGTTAGAGTGAGCTCACTGGCATGCGGGTGGGTGCGTGGGTGATGGGCATCAGTCAGTCACAAACAGTGGGCATCAGCGGGTAGCAGCAGATGTCTGCCACAGAGAGAGAGGGTACTATAGTGTGTGGGGCTTTTCCAGCAGTCAGGCATGAGCACGAGCAACACCCCCACCCAAACATGTGCCAGGCTAGCAAGGGTCTCCACTCTCCAGTTGCCATCCCATTCCCTATGCACCCCCAAATAAGGGCAGGATTTGCACGTGCTAGCCAGGGCCTTTCTAGTTGCAATCTCTAGCATCCCCTAGCACCCCAAGGAGGGCAGGATTTGCACATGCCAGCCAGGGCCTTTCTAGTTGCAATCCCTAGCATCCCCTAGCACCCCAAGGAGGGCAGGATTTTCACGTGCCAGCCAGGGCCTTTCTAGTTGCCATCGCTACTAGCACCCAAAGAAGGGCAGGATTTGCATGTGCCAGCAAGGGTCTCATCCCTCCACAGCACCCAAAGAAGGGCAGGATTTGTACGTGCCAGCCAGGGTCTCTCCATTGCCATCCCAAGCACCTCAAGGAGGGCAGGATTTGCACGTGCCAGCCAGGGCCTTTCTAGTTGCAATTCCTAGCATCCCCTAGCACCCCAAGGAGGGCAGGATTTGCACGTGCCCACCAGGGTCACATCTCTAGCACCCCAACGAGGGAGGACTAGAGGCATCATCACAAATGCATGATATTAATTTGGTGTTATTAATGTGTTCCCATTTCAGAGAGGAATTGGAATGCCGGCCCCAGCGCTGGTGCCAGGCCAAGGAGGACCCCTAGGCGGAGGTCGCCAGTGACACCGCCAGACATTCAACGGAGGAGGTTGGATGTCTGGAGGTTTTATGATAAAGGCGACGGAATCGCCATAGGCAAGGTAAGGCATGGGGACTGGAAGAACAGGGAATGGATTGCCCTATGACCTGTTAAGAATGGAAGTCCCCTGCAGAGAGAGAGTGGCGACCCAGTCCACCCACTTGTGGAGACAGAATGCAGACAGGGCTTGACAGACCATTGGTCTGACACAGTATGGCACTTCTTATGTTCCTATCTCTTTATGCTCTTTAGATCTGCCAGAAAAGATTCATGCTGCAGCATGAGGGGACCACATCGGGGCTCATTGACCACATCGGGGCTCATTGCCCACATCGAAAAGCAGCATGGCAGGAGAGTGAGGGGGCAGGAGAACTCTGGCGTGGCCGTGGAGCCTCAGCATGAGCATTAGCACCAGAAGAAGGGGGGGAAGGCAACCCGAAAGCGATGGCATGTAAGTCCTTCCCCCTCCTCCAGCCCCGATGCGGAGTCCCCTGGGCCCTGGGAGTCTGCTGCGGCCAAGGTCTTTCAGGCTGAAGTTGAGAAGCCTGGCCGCCAAATAATGACAAGCGTACGCTGCCTGGAGAACCGTCTGGTGGAAATGTTCCAGGCTCTCAAGGTGGAGAAGAAACAGGTGGAGGCATACTCCCAGTACGTCTCCACAGAGATGGAGAGACTGGAACTCTACCACCAGGCGGTCTCCAGGTGGCATTGGGATGTGGAAGGGACCATGGAGTTCACCGTGGCCCACAGCTATGAGATGGAACAGGACCGGATGGCCGCCCCTCAGCCCTGTGCTGCGCCCCAATGCCTTTTGCCTTTCCCCCAAGTCCCGGGGGATAGGCCCAGAGACTAATAGTTTCCTTTATAAGTTTCCTTTCAATGTTTGGTTTTGGTTTCATAATGTTGTTGTTGTAGTTGTTGTTGTTTAAATAGTTTTAATAAAAGTTGTTATATTTCTTGTTACGAGCTTCGTTTGAGCTATCCAATCTTTTATCCCCATGTGCTGAAGTTCTGACTGGCAGGTGGCAGAATCTCATACAGCTTGTCGATCCCTACCAGCAGCATCTGGCTGGCTCCACATGTAGCGTAGTTAAGGTATTAATCCAAAGATGTACCAGGCAGCAGCAGGGTCTCAACTTGCAGACAGTCCCCCAGGAGGGGCAGGGCTTGTGTCTGTGTGGGTGTGCCAGAGAGAAAGAGAGACAGACTCCTTGGCAGTGGGCAGCAGGCGGCAGGAGCTGGTGGTTGGAGGGGCTTTTATTTCCGCTGGCCAGTCAGGCACAGGCACGAGCAGCGGCAGCACCCAGAATGGAATGGCAGCCCCCCGTGACTGGAATGATGGTCCCAGAATCTCGTTGATGGTTCCTGGGATGGGTGGGCATGACTGGCTGCTTCAGGTACAGTGGAATGACAGCCTAAAGCCTATGGGAGTTGAATGATGTCCCTAGAATTAGTGCATGGTTGGGCA
>QEPC01007591.1:1076551-1107706 GCA_003113815.1 Sphenodon punctatus
GAGGGTGAGGGATTTTTTAACCCCCCGCCCTATTTGGATTTGTTTTTATTAGTTGTAATTAGCCCTGTTTTAATATTTTATTATTGTTATAAATGTTTTAAATTGTTTTTAGTATTTTATATGTTGTGATCCGCCCTGGGCTGCGTGGCAGGAGGGGCGGGGTAAAAATTAATTGAAATAAAATAAATAAATAAATAAATAAACTTGACTGTAATAATTAACTAGCACTAACTCCTATCTACCTAACTATAAGTATTAACTTAACTACTATAATATCTACTATATTACAATATTACACAGGGATGGGGGCGGGGTGTAGAACACAGACAGCTCAAAACAACACAGGGAGGTTTACAAAAACTGAAATAAAACCTAAATCAGCCTAATCCTACTCCAATAAATCAAAAAACAGGGGAAGGGAATGAGGAATGGAATATGGAGGGAGAGAGAGAGAGGGAAAGGAATGGATTCAATTGAGGTTAGGGAGATAGAACACAGGGATGGGTAAAAAATAAAAATAGCAGCTAAATCTATCTTAATATAATCTACATAAATGATAATATGGAGGTAAATGGGTTGGATGGGTGAAATAGGAGGTGGATGGAAATAGATTGGGGAGCTGGGAACTGCTGGGAGAGGGAGCCTTCTGAAACGCCTGCTGTTCAGGAAGAGTGACTAGCTCAGAAGGTGTTGGCAGGTGGGAGGGCAATGAATTTTGTTACTTGCTGCGCCCGCCTCACCACAAGCCCCATTGACTCCATACAGCCTAGCCCGTGGCCAATTGCAGACTGTGAAGCCAGTCTGATGATGGTGATTGGGCAGGCTGGCTGCTACTCCAAGCCTTTCCACCCCTGGTTCCAGGAAGTCTGCTTCTCAGCTGACTCCCCCTCCCTGTCACGTTTTTGCCTTTCAGTCACGTTTTTCCCGCCCAAACTCAACCAAACGCAGCCAAACATGAACGAACTGTTTGGTCATTTTTAGGTTCGGTTCGGCCGTTCGCTTTGGAAGTTCGGTTCGGAAGTTCAGATCGGCCATCTGAACAGATCAAGTTCGGTCCGAACTTCCGAACTGCGTCACACATCCCTACCAGAGGTACATGAATCTTTTCAAGAAGCTCAGAGTACAATGAAATTAGTCTAATTGTTCTATATCATCCCTCCCTCCCAGATATATTTTGTCCTTTATACAGTAGTTGCTTAGAATGTTAAAGATCATAAGGAATCATTTTATTAATAATTATAAATAGGCATGAGCAAATTAACTTTTGCAGGATCCTTTCTGCTATTATTTATCTCTTCCCTAGTAGTTGGCCCTTTGTGAGTATGTTTTGCTTGTGATACTTCAGTTGGTATGAAGTTCTTGCAATGACTGTTGTATCTGGAGTTCAGGGTTCATTCTCATATTTTAGCTGAACTGTTTCTCTCATCGCTAATTACAGTGAGATGGAGGGGCCAATCTTTCTCCTATTGAACTCAGTAGGAGTTTTGACATTGATTTCAACAGGAACAGAACGGAGACCTTAATGCATTTGGTTGGTTGGTAATTATACAGTAGCCCTAAGATACATGTAAAGTGAGAGGCCTTTATAATTAGAGTGGAGTGAGATGTGTGCTTTCAAAGGAAGCAATTACATTCTTAAAAAGATAAGGAACAAGTTGTTTGAAATGGTGACTTTTTAAATATTTGAGCCACTTCTTAAATCTCTTTGCAGTTGTAGCTCTAACAATAATTTATTGTGGCGAGCAGGAGCAAAGAGTAATATAAACTTGTACTTTGCAGATATGTTTGCCTGGCATTTCAAGCCAAAACAGCAACATTGAACTTTCACCAACCACCATAATGTCTTCAGCATGTTTGTATCATTCCAGTGTTAGAATACAGCATATTAGGAGACCCAATCTTGTATTCTCCAGCAGTTTTAGTAATGAGTAGATGATATGCACCTGTCCTGCATTTGCTTAGTCTGCAGACCTGACTTTTTCCCAAGCCTGAGGATGGAAGGGCCACGTGTGGCCCAAAGCTTGCATACTCCCCTCAACAGAAATTGGTCCAATAAAACATCATCTGAACTGCTTTAATTTCTAATCCAAAGAGTAATCTATCTGTAATAAAAATGTATGTAATTTTTTAGTGCAATAATAAGATCACACCAGCACACAATCACTTCAGACCTTTAGCCATTCCACCAGCCACCACTATAAATGTCAGAGACATGCAGCAATCTCAATCTCTCGCCTAATATAATTGAATTACTCTGATATTTTGAACCTAGGACAAGGCTAGCTTACATCTAGTTTAATATGAACACTACCGCTTCATTTTTATCTTGGAACTTGAAGGAGATGACCAGTCTTTCAGTTTCACATTTCTATGTAGGGTTGTAACATGCCACTTGCCAGGTTAATGGCTAGTTCTATTATATAGCTAAGCATTTCTGTAGCAATCTCTCCAGGGCACCATGGTAGTTACACACAAATGTCCTCCCACCTATTTTCTACACAGCTGCCATATTTTATATTGGACAATACAAGCAAAAAGAGTCTCATTCCTTTCCCAAAGTCTCAAAATATAACAACTTAGAGTGATGAAAGATAGCATTCATGCTTTTCTTAGAGTCCCATACAAAACTCCATTGGTATAGCATAATACTTCTGCTCTTCTTTTTTGCTTTGCTACTAGAGGTGTGCACCAGGGGCCCATGTCATTTTCTTTTTCATTTTTCATTTTCATTATTTAAATCTGTCATTTTTGTTTTCATAAATATCAAATTGTCATTTTCATTTTTGTTTTTGTTTTTGTTTTCAATTGGTTTCAATGGAAAATACATTTGTGGCTGTAATGTTTTTGTTTTTCATTATATTTGGCTGATGCCTGGAGGGATTGTACCTCCACTGGAAGGCATTAAGTGTACCAAATTCCAAAAATATTGAATAAAAGAATCCAATTTTATAAGCAGTTGGATTATATTATTTTGCAAAAATCCTCATATATATTCTTAGATGTAACTTCTTTATGTCACATTTAATATAGATGTAACTTGGTAGGTTTACACCCCTTCCTATATGTACTACCTCTACCAACTTTCAGAAGGATTGGATAAAGGGTACTGGTGGTAAAAGCAATTAACTTATAAATGTATGTCTGACTATAACATCTTTGTAGTCCAACCAGTGTACATGAAATTTGGCAGCGCTGTATAGCACACTTTCATGATCATCTCTGCCAAATATCAGAAAGATGTGATAAAGTATCCCAATTTTATATGCCTGCACAGCATATGCAGAGAAGGAGCCTATGCCAGGGATTGTCTTATGTGTCACTGTGGTATAAGATTGGTTTGTGATGCCAATTAGCCAGCAGAAGTGTCAACCAAATATCCTTATTCTGTGCTGTGACCACTCCAACTTTTCTGCCCCACTTGTTACAGGGAAGTCAGAAGCATCTGTTTAGGAAAGCGCCAATAGAGATTCTCTTACATCCTCTGTCACAGTGCTGCAGGATGTGATTGTGATGATTGGCCAGCCTGGATGTGTAAGCTATGTCTCCTGATTGCCGAGATGCTATCCCCAAAGTCCCAGTTATGTTCTTTCTATGCCTGCCTGAGGGCTGCCCCCTATGCCTGCCTCAAAGCCACTACCGATTGGTCCTGTAAAGTTGGAAGCATGCAGTAATTGGCCAGTTAATGTGTCTGTCAGTCTTTTGAGTTGTTCCACATTCTCCCTCCTACAACTTCCCTCCTCCTGCCATGCCAGGTGCCTGCCTTTGACTGGCACTGCATGTGCTGCTATTTATCTGAATAATGGTCTTCAAGGGGACAACTTCAATTGCTTATAGAATTGGGTCCCTTTATTAAATTATCCTGTAGTTTGGCTGAGATAACAGGGAAGGTATGTGATACATCCCTGCCAAATATCTTGTAAACAGGATGGCATATCAAAATGTTACAGCTGGAAATGTATTTTCAAGTTAATGTCTTATGCCATCAGGACTCTTTATCCAGTTTTTCTGAAAATTGGCAGTAGTGTTAAGCTTGTGGAGGGACATAATGTTCACAGGTGTCGTGCAAATTGGATGGAAGATAAAGATGTTGTAGTCATGAAATTGCAACATTCAATTGCTTCTAAAATCTGTTTCCTTCACCTAGTCCTTTTGAAAATCAGTACACATAATGCCCTCCAATGGGGGTACAACCTCCCCACTTTTCATCACAATCAAATAAACGTTATAGCTGGAAATACGTTTTTCAGTGTTTTCCCTTTATTTCAAAAACAAAATGTCGTTTTCATTTCTATTTTCATTATTATTTGTCATTTTTGTTATTGCAATAATGATAATGAAAACAACAATTTTCATTATCATTATTTTAATAACGAAAATGACATGCACACCCTATTTGCTACTGCTCTTCTAGAGTAGCAGTAGAGGGCACAACAATTTTCGTTATCGTTATTGTAATAATGAAAACGACATGCACACCCCTATTTGCTACTGCTCTTCTAGAGTAGCAGTAGAGGGAATAACTTCTCATGTTTTAGAGGGCATTGAGATTGACTATATATTGTCCCTTGGCAATGTCCATGCAGAATCTTTCTTCTACCTGAAGCTGTCCTGGGAGTGGATAGTTCCAAGACAGTAGCCCCCAACATACCATTGTTAAGAGCGACATTAATGGGCTAATGTGGTTTTTCAGCCATTATCTATTTATCCAAACAGTTTCTATGCACAACAGACTGCTGGAAATTTCCAGGAGACATTGTGGCTAGATTTTGGTTTTTCGTTAATAACTCTGAATTAAAGGAACCATACCTTTCTAAGGCTGCTTGCCCAACGTTGTGATTTTCATGTGAGATTCTATCCCATGTTAAATTAAGAATAATGTAAGATTCCTGCTGGGCTGCATGCCCATGTTGTTTTCTTTCCACCCCTCCCCCCGTGCAAAGTCATGTGACCTTAAGGGATCCGTTAGAGGATCCATGCACATGTTGTAATTTTCACATAAGTTAAATTCACAATTAATTCACCCCATGTACACGTTCAAACATGTAATACAGAACTTATGAAAGTGTCAGAGCTGGATTGCCCTGCCCTGACATCTGTGATGAAACTCATGTTAATTTCCCTGCCGATGAGTAAAGGTACCTGCACAAGTTACAAAATATCACATTAGAAACAAAGTAATGTGAAACTGTGTAACCTGGGCAAGCAGCCTGAGAGAAGCTCTGGAGATACCATGTCTCTGCTCCTTATAGATAGTGACTTATTGCTCATCCCTCTGCATGGTCAAGCAATGGCATCTCAGGATGTGTATATTGCAGATCAACAATATGTGATGTGATGAGCTTCTGAGAGGAAATTCCCACACATTAGAAACCCATAACCTTAAATGGTCTTTCATACATCTAATCTCTCTCCTCACATCCTTAAAAGCTCATGCATTTTCAGTGTTGGCAGAAGAGACTATTGTGTAGGGAACATACCTCTTGTATCCTCTAGACCTTCCATAGGGAGTGAAGGACTCTCTCAGATCAGTACAAAAGATCAGAACAAGAAAGCTTTTAGCCATGATCTCCTTCAAAATATTTCATATCATTCTGTTGAAATAAAACAAAACAATAAATGAGTGTAATTCAAAAGCAGCGGCCTGAATGACAAATCTGGTCACTTCATATTTCATAAAGTGCTCTCTTTTCACATTCCCCTGAAGCCCTCTGGTTATAAATGTCTTATTAATATGCACTTTTCAGCTACAAGCAGCAGTAAAATATGTATAAAATGAACAACTTTTATCATTTCTACCTAATGGCTGCCCATACAATATATCATAAAAGTGAGATAAAGATCATTTAATATTGTTGGTGATAAAGTTGAGCAAATTAACTGACACAACCTGCATTTTTTACCATTATTTTATGTTTTGGGACTTGGTCATGTGAATAATTTTGTTTTATATTTATATATTATATAGTATTATTATTATAACATGATTGTATCTTTATATGGATATGGATGTGTATGTGTATTTGATTCTCTTGTTATGGCCATGTGGCCTACAATAAAATTCGTTTACAGTTATAAAAATTAATTGTGCTAGAGAGCTTAATGTTTTGCAAGTCTGTTTTTATATACAGATAATGTTTTCAATTGGTGAGACTACAGTGAACCAGCCCCATACAAAAAATACAGATAGGGGACCACACTGAAATATTAGGACCTTTGCCATGTTCATTTACTGAGAAATTGTGGCATTATTATTTGCAGACGTTCCCTCCAGAGAGTCTACTAGAATTGACTATGTCCTAGGGTTCCATTTCTATATGCTGAATGCTGGGTGGGCTATTCTTTATGGAATGAATTGCACACATTTATTTAACAAGGAATATCCTCAGAATTTGGGGGTTATTTTTGCAATGGAGAAATGTGCGCATGAGGGAATTAACCAGGGCATTCTCTGTCAGTTTAAACAAGAAAGAAGCAATGAGAACAAGGAAAACACAAAGAAAATGGCCTCAAGGGAAAGCTCAGTATAATGAACTTGAAATTGCTACTGATGGTTATATTGTTACTGCTTTTCCTGCCAGGGCTGTCAGTTCACAAGCCAATTTTTGTTTAAAAGAGACCGTAGCACTAGTTTACAAAATCACTAAGCAGTGCACCACAGAAGATGCACAAGATGGAAGGAAGGACGGAGATAGAACGTTAGCAATTTTAGTAATTTTATTTCCCTCACAGTGGTGTCAGGCCTTTGCCCTCACAATGCTACCTCAGACTCCCTTAGCTGTGCCCCTGCTATCAACACTCATTCACCCTGTATGCCATAGATTGTGCTGTTAGATATTTTTGTGCAGGCCAGGTTAGGATGTTGATGAGACACTTGAAGGTGAATGCTGGCCAGAAATGCAACAGAATCTTGTTTTGTTTTATGCTAAGATGACAAAACAAAAGGGGGGGGGGAGGAAGAGAGGGAGAGATCAAAAAGAACCCTTGGTAGCTATACGTTTAAAGGGATTAATTCCAAGCCCCTCTACAGCCCCTTCCTGAGGTAAATATGCTGTGAATTCAGTGCTCCTGGAAAGCAGAATTTCTGAAAATGGACATAGGCATGTTGGTGGATAAGAACTGTGTGTGAGCGTCTCCTAACGTGAAGTTATGGCAAAGGAGCCAAAGTGATCCTTGGACGCATGATCAGGTGGATTAGTTAATAATGATAGGGAAAAGATCTATACCACTGGTGGGAGTGTTGCTGGAATACTGCATACTAATTTTGCAATGAGATATATTTAAGAAGAGTCCCTTTACCCCCACGTGACCTGTCTATACATCAGCCTGCAAAACTGGTGACCAGCACAGCTTATGTGCCCTCACTCAAGCTTTGGGTGCGGGAGGAGTTTTTCCAGGGTGCACTGGATGGAAAGCTTGGCGTAGTGTGGCAAGCACACTGCCACCCACTGTAGACTGTACTATGTTGTCCTGCATCAGGATGGGTTATTTAAAGGGAGCTCTGACCCAGTTGGTCTCCTCACCCTGACTATCCTTTTTTATGCATCTCTTTATTATGATCTCTGCTAGTTGCCTGGTCTCAGGTGCTAAAAAGGGAATTTTCTCCTTTCGGCCAGATTGGCCCAGGCATTTGTGGTTTTTTGCCTTTTTCAGGAGCCTGGGATGTGAGTGAAATACATGGTTTTGTGGTTTGTGGACATTCCGCATTCTTGGATTTAGCAAGAGTCCAGTGCAGTTCCTCCATATTTACGGGAAGCCAATCCAGGTATTTGCTGGCTTCTTGTATGAACTGAACAACTCACCAAGTTGCAACGGGGAGGGCTATGTGTGCCCACTTTCTCACTAGGGGTTCCATCTCCTTAAGACATAGACCCTTTTCACATGGGCCTGGGAGGAGCTGCGGTGGGGGTGGGGGGGTGGAGCCTGCAGTGGGTGTGCAGTGCATGGGAAACCCATTACTTGGACGCCCACCCACCTCCACTCATCTCTACGCACGGAGGCACCTCCATTTTCTCCAATGCTTCTGTGCGTGGGGAATCGGTGGAGATGGGTGGAGCACGGGAGCATGCACGCCCGCCCGCCCACCCACGTGGGCGAGGGTGCGTGTCTTGTGTGAAAAGAGCCAGGACAGCAAGTTGCAACCACTGAGACATGTGCAGACCAGAACTTCATGTCCTCATGGACTCCCATCTGCCACTTTGAAGTGAAGTGTCCTGGACCCACTGACTAAGGCCCTTTTTATGAGATCTGCATGGGCATGAGTGGTGGTACCATCTTGTGTAAATCCTGCGGCTGGTGAGTGGGGGTGCGTGCGCACTCCTGCGAAACACCCATCCCCCCCCACACACACCCTGCATCCCCACGCATGGAGCAACTGGGGAAAATGGAGGTTGCTCCATTCGTGGAGATACATGGGGGGGTGCACCTGTATGCATCGGCACCCACATGCCGGCCATGCTTCGGTGTGCACACCCACTCCCCACGCAGCTGCAACCTGTGTAAAAAGGCCCAGCGTTGTCAACCTAGCAAGGGAGGGGTTTGTGTCAGAAACCTGTACCTCTTCTCATGAGTGAGAGAAACTAATGACAATCCTCCTACATGTGGTGATGGGAAGGTGCTGGGGGCAGCCCTCTCCAGGGATTGGGGGAAATCTGGGTAGCCTTCTGAATGAGATGGAATTCCTGCAGTGGATAAAAATTGGTCTTCAAGATCCATTTGTGTAAAAAGAAGTCGCAGCCTGGTTAAATCCATATTCCTGGTCTCCAAGTCTTTCTTCCAGTAATAGCCATGACAAAGAGTGTTTGCATTTCTAAGGCAATGGAGTGGAGATCAGAATCTGGCCCAAGGTCTGCTTTGAGACTAAGGTTAAAAACAGATGTGATATGGGACCATTGTGACTTGGGAGTTACCGCACGTGTGGTCCCGCACTGCCAGATGTTGGCCTGGGATGGCCCCAGGGTGTGTAGGCGACTGGCCTAGAATGAGTTCTCCTGAAGATGCCAAGGGCCAATTCTGGGCCAAGGCACACCCTTGTGGGCTGACATGTCTGTTCAGCCCCGTCATCCCTGTCACGGGGCGGGTGCTGCCATGGCCAGGTGCCATGGCTGCCTGTCATGGCAGGGCATTGGGAGCAGTGTAGGGCCATGGCTGCCTACCCACATGTCTTTTTTCAGAATCCCCCTCCCCCCCCCAAGTGAGGTGTGAGGTGGTGGGATAGCTCTCCTGGTGGCCAGCACATTTGTTCAGTGCCACCCTCCAACCTGGAGAGTGGCCAGTGCTGTTTCCCGTCCTGGGGCAGGTCGGAGAGCCGCTGCACTGCCTGCACGTTTGTTTTTACCCTGAAAGGAAAATTTCTCTCTCTGTGCAACATTGATAGGCTGAATTCTCTGTAGAGTTGTGCCTATGCAGAAAAGGGCAAAAAGCTTAGCTGAGTTGTCAGCATAACTCTGCCACATTCCCAAGAAACCCATCAATATTCAGGGCATGTGGAGGAAACATAAATGATTATCTTTCCAAGTGATATCATATTCTGCTCATTGAATCTGATTACTAAAGGGACAGAGAACATTAAAAGTGGGCCATGTTTGACTTACAGAGGAGTTCTGCAGTAACCTGGCCCCAAACCTGTATATACAATATACCAGACTATTATTCTGGTACCAGAATAATACCAGAGGTTTATCTTACCTCAGAGACAGGATACGTATTGCATAATATGTTCTGTATTTTTCTTTGCCTCACCTGCCTGTAAAGATAAGAAGTGAAAAGAGTGCTTGGAGCAACCTTAGAAGGATGCCATCAGAAGAGGCCCAGGATTTCCTGACTTTCATTGAGATAACAGGAAATAATGGGCCTCGCTCCCACTGAAAAGCTGCAGCTAAGGGGCTTCAAAATCAAGGATCTCATGGCTCAGCGGAGTCCGGTTCAACCGTTTCTTGACCAATTTTGATTTTACAAGTGCATTTTTCTTGCGTACATTCACACATAGGCTTCTGCTTTGTTTCACAATGTGTATACAGTAGGAAATTCATTATCTGAGTCAGACTGTTTTCCACTACCACAAGGAGCTGTCCAGTAACATTACCTTGACTTTACACTGGCATCTTTAAGAATAGAATCTGGTCTGATATGTTTAAACTGGCTTGATTTTAAACCCCAGAACTTTTATTCTTTAAGGTGGGAAAGGTGGAGACCCATGTAGCACAACTTATCTTACAACTTGCCTGCCAGTGCATCATGAATCACTTTGAAAGATTTATTGTTGAGAACTGTAGGAGTAGATATACCAAGCTCTTGTTATCATTGTCATCATTTTGATTAGTTCAGATTCAAGGCTGAGTAAAACTTTACATGGGTACTTAACTGTTCTTGATTCATGGCTTGACAAAAGGATTATAGACAGAAGAATTGTACTTCGTGGATGCAAAAAACCAAATAAAATTGGGTCAGGGCTGTGCAGATGGGGAAGATGTTTAGTTACCCATGTGAATAATTAACAAACACACAGCCAGACAAGATTTTCATTTTCTAGTAACAGAAAACCAAAATTCAGTTTCTTTCCAAAATTTCCCCACAGAATATCCCTTAGCTGTTCGTGGTGGTTGTTTGCATTTCAGTAGTATCCAAGAAGGGTTCCAAGGGTGCTTTGGGTGATATTAGATGTGCCGGCCTCCCTTCTTGACACGGCGCGTGGTCAAATCTTCATCCCTGAGCGGAATCAAGCCGGCCGGTCAACGGACGTGCCGGCCTGATTCCGCTTGGGGAGGGGGCGGGGCTGTGCGGTGCAACATGCTGATCCATGCCAATCTGGCCACTGCGCCTGATCCCGGCTCGTGGCCAGGACTACGCTCCAGCCTTGGTGGCGGTAACAGATGTTACAGGCCGCCGATTCTGGACTGTGGTCCAGGTAACCACCGTTCCAGAGGTGAGGCCGGCTTCCCCTCCAGAATGGTGGTTAATTGGATTCCCGCCTGGTGTTCACTGTGGTGAACATCTGGAAGGAACCCCTTCAGATGTTACGGGATCTCTCCCACCACAGGTGGTTCACTGTAGTAAAAGGGAGGCCTGTAACATCTGAAATTACCCCTTGTGTACATTGTAGTGGACAATGTAAGCAGGGTGACCAAAATCCTGCCTCAGTGTAGGGGTCTCTACTAGACGACTATCAAGGTCCCTTCATTCTACATAGAAATATATGGTGAGAGATGATCCCTTCCCCAAAGAGTTGACAGTCTCAGAACTTGTGGGGGGAAATAATTTTTGGGGAACACATATTATGTTCCACCTAATATTGTGCTCCACTTTCTTTTTTATGAGATATTACCTTAAAGCGGTAAGATAGAAGAAAGTAAGTGTGTTGCAGAGCAAGAATTTTATGTTAATATAAAATGGCAATAAGAGATACTCAAACCACACAGTAGCAATTCTGCTGCCATTTACCTTAGTGTAAAACCAAAGTAACAGAGAGAACAATTTGGACCTGAAAGTGTCATTTCCTTACCCATACGGCGTAAGGATGCCCAAGGAATGGCTACCCGTGTGATTGGGCCTCTTCTGTCCCACCGTGTGGCGAGCTTTGCAGCACGGCTTTGAGTGGTGATCACTGTCGCATGTTGTGCACTGCCACATCATGGCAAGGGGTAGGATTTTGGTCAGGCCTGGGGAGGGAAGTAGGGAAGGATCTTGCGCCTGCTCATGTGGCCAGCATCTCAACTCACCCCGGCCATGGTGGGAGCTTGGACAGCAGGCTAGTTGCCCTGCAGGGGTGGGGGTGTCACCAGTCTGCCCAGTTCCCCAAGGTGGCCCTGCAGTGTGGCAGCTATGCTTGCCTGCCATGGGGCTACGTGTCGATTGGGCCCCCGCAGCTAATGTGGCTGCACCCTTTGTGGAAACACACATCCCAATATGTGTTTACCGCAGACTGAGTTCCCAGAAATCATAGTCATGGCAATCAGACATCTGCCTCCATTTCATAGCTACTGTTATGTGTACTGCTTTACTTCCAGTCTATTAAAGAGCCCACAGAAATATATCATCTGGGCAACAGCTGGTAGGGGAAAACACTCAGCCACTGGAACACACAACAGCATGAAGGTCTTTACAAGAAGCTACAGGATTAGGAGGCCATCAATGATTTCAATGCCCAATGAATTTCCATGGATTTAGCATTATATCTGGTCACACAATCAGATCAGTCACATAGCCAAGAGCCATTAAAAATGTGATTCCTAAGGTATATGAAGTTGCTGATGTAAAACCCACCTACCAAAATGTGGTGGAAAAAGCACACCCAAACCTAAGGCCAGGGTAGCGTGTATAGGGGGTGACAGGCATGCAGGCATGGATTTGAAGTATGAATTTAGCCCGAAGGTTTTTATGTGAATGCAGATAATAGCAGAGGGAAATAATGTTACCCTGTTGTGTACACTTCTTTCTCCTGCATATATCTGTGAGTTTCTTTAGTCACTTTTTATGATGCTTGTGCAACTAATGCCTTTCATAAAGCTGCTTGAAAATGGTTTGTGTTTTTAGAAAAGGGTTGTGAATTCTCGTTAGCTGAAGGTTTAAAACATACTTAGCCAATAATATATCTGTATTTCCTGCACTGAGTGCTGCTGCGTTCCTTTCCAGAGTTTAACAACTCTTAGTGCTTATGTGCTGTTTAGTGAATTCAAAGTTCTGTAAATGCTATGTAAAAGTGCAGAATCCTTATTATATCTGTGTAATTGCTGGGAAGACTGAGGCCAAAGAGGTAAACTAAATCTTTCCTGATCATACAGTGAGTCAGTTTCAGAAATAGTAATCAAATTCTAATCTCCAGAATCACAATCCTATGATGCTTTCCCTAGACTTCAGGTGTCCCTTTCATCATTATTCTGTATACAGTAGAGCAAGGACAAGGAACATCTATTCTATAGGACAAATCTGGCCCACAGCTGTTCTTTATTTGGCCCCTTCTTATTTCTGAAATTTCAGCTGTGGATCCAGCCCCCCCACCCTCGAACACTGGAAGAGTGGGCACTGGGGAATGGAGTGGAGATGGATCTGTACCATAGAACATGATCTGTACCCTCTTCCCCCCGCCCCCCAATAACAACAACCCCTGATCCCAACTCCTATCTAACATGTGGTGCTTGTACTTGTTCAAAGTGACCCATGTGAAGAAAAATGTTCCCTGCCCTGGAGTTTCATTCCTGTATACAGAACGTATCTGAAGACCTGCTATTGCTAGTGGTTACTAACCGTGTTATATACTGCCCTGGGTCTGGATGCACAAATAAAGGACATTGTATGGCTCTATAGAAGAACATTCCCTTTATACTGGTGCTTTTAAATGAAAACTCAGCATTTCTGTTTTATTTCTTTATTTCCTCATTGAAACGTGTGTGGTCTACAAACATTTAGATCTGCATTTCAGTTCAGGGTAATGTGTACGGAGCAGTCCCATTTTTATTAGAATATCAGTGGTGGCATTCTGTTCAAACGTGATGAATGAAACGAACATCCAATTTGGCAAACTTGCCTAGCAAAATATAAAATCGAATTTTATTAAACTCTATTGTTGTTGTTGTTGTTGTTTGTTAAGCAACCCCTTGATATAAACAACAGGTGTATACTGAATATTTTCCATGTTGGTCAAATAATTGGGAGCCTGACCAAAGGGTCTGAGTGCCTTTGTGTGTTCAGCACCAGGCAGGATTCGGGCCCGACTCCTCAGCCTCTGCTTTTATGCACATTTTAGGCATCCTGTAAAACTATTGTTCTTGCCTTAATGATTTTTGCCTTTTTTCCCCCCTCCTGAAAACTGGGTCATGTGTACAGATGCCAAGTCTTTGTTGTGCAAGTTTTTTCTCCTTTTATGCAAATAAACTATAATGAGCCATATGGCATATTTCCTTCACAAGCAGATTAACTGTGCAGGATTTGGCCCACTTATGATTTCTTTTTGTTGTTCTTGTTTTGAACTAAGACAGCTACCTCTCCACGTCATAAGTATTTTGTGGTTACTGAAATCTCATGTACTATTGTTTCCTCTTTTTTCTCCCCCACTTTAAGATCATTGTTGGAGAAACGGCAGTGTTTTGTCTACAGTTAGCTACAAGAGATTTTGAAAACCAAGAAAAAACAATATTAACAGGAGACTGTTGCTATATAAACCCGCTGGTGCGCAGGACCGTCAGATTCCTTGGTATGAGCAAAATTTATTGTATTCTTTATCTTCTTGAAATAGACTGTGTACAAATACAAGTAGCTAATACCACATAAGATTTCAGAGAACAGACGTGTGTGTAATAACAGGGTCACTGGGATTATGCTCTGTGGACAGTCATCACTGTCAGCCCAACTCTGTTCTTTTACACTCAAAACTCAAGGGCAGAGCTTGGAGAACGATTTCTAGCAGCAGCAGTAGCTGGTCAAGTGAAAGGTGAGAATATTGGCCAGGGAGAATGCAGCAGGGTGAATTAACTAACCATGCCCATTACAGTAGGAAGCACAGAGACATCAGCCCTGTTTCCAGCGATAGAGGCTGCAGAACAAAACACTCGGACATCTGGCTAGCTCAAAGCCCATGAGTCTTAAGTAGGTGTTTAAAGTGAAGCACATGGGTAAATCCTTTATAGAATCAGGTCTTCTACTCAGGGGCTGAAATCCCACACCCACTGAAATCCATAGACCCCTGCTATTGATTTCAGCAGAGCCAGGATCTCATCCTTGGTGTTTAGTTCCGCCTAGTGTTTTTTTGAAAGGAAAGAAAACCAAAAAACACAAATCAGCTGAATAGTTCCTGAGTATCATTTCTTGGAAACAGTTGATATATTAGGAGATGCTGTCTCATAGTAAACCAGCATCTTTTAGACACTGAATAAAAAGGATTACAAAACTTTACAAGGAGCTGAGAACAGTCCCAATGTATAGGAAGAGTGTATAGGGGTAGCTCCCCTCAGAGCCTAAATGTTTATCAGGTACCACTACCTTATTTCATAGACAGTAATTCCCAGATTAGTGATTTCACACTCACAGGAATTCATTTTGAATGGCTGGGACTGTCTACAGAGTGGGGGTACTGCTGGTATACCGAGCACCCACCTGTACAGTAGCTTCCCTGCCCGCACTGATTGAGCCGGTGTTGGAGGTGGTCTTGTGGTCCCCCAGGGCGATAGTTCTGGGGGACTTCAACATCCATGCTGATGCCAGTCTTGGAGGGGCAGAGCGTGTGTTCATGGCCGTCATGGCAACCATGGGCCTGTCTCAGAGAGTAGTGGGCCCCACACATGTTGGGGGACATACCCTGGACATGATATTTTGCACTGGCCTTGAGGCGGGGGATCCATTAGTGGGGGAGGTGTCAACAGTGCCCTTGTCATGGATGGATCATTATCTCCTCTGGGCTGGTATCCTGGCACATGTTGGCCCCCGGGAGGGTGCAGAACCAGTTAGGTTGGTTTGCCCCCAAAGGCTTATGGAACCAGAAAGGTTCCAGATAGCTCTAGGGGATGTTTCCTCTGATCTCGATGGCTGCTCACGCGATGACCTCGTGTCCATGTTGAATTCCGTTTTGGCGGAGGCCATCGACCGTGTGCCTCCCAGGCATCTGTTCCCAAATCTCCGACAACGTAGCTCCTCGTGGTATATGGAGGAGCTGTGGCGGATGAAACAGGAAGGATGGCAGTTAGAGCGATGGTGGTGTCACTCGCGTGCTGAAGTTGACCGATTGTGGCATAGAGTCTGGTTACGTACCTATGCCGTTGCGGTATAGACAGCAAAGAAGGTTTCTTTGCTATCCTCATTGCGTCCACTAAGTCCCGCCCAGCTGAGCTATTCCAGGTGATGAGGGGGCTGGTCAGTCTGGCCTCCCTCCACCTGGACTTAGAATATTCAAATGTTCGCTGTGATTTGTTTGTGGACTTCTTTACAGATAAAATAGCTCAAATTCACCACAGTTTTTTTAGCAGTGGGTGGGTCAGAGGCAGTAGAAGCCCCTTCTTGTCCTGTTTTGTGGGATTAGTTTCAGGTTGTGTCACCCTCAGATGCGGGAGATGCTCTTGGGATTGTTTGAACCACTTATTGTGAATTGGATCCATGCCCGTCCTGGCTGGTTAAGGCTAGCCGGGAGACATTGGGGCCGCTGCTGGCGGGGATGGTCAGTGCCTCCCTTGGGGAGGGCAGGGTGCTGGACTGCCTCAAGGAGGTGGTGGTGCAGCCCCTGTTCAAGAAGCCATCCTTGGACATTGGTATCCTGGCCAGCTATTGGCCGGTCTCTAACCTTCCCTTTTTAGGGAAGGTTATTGAATGGGTGGTGGCTCGACAGCTTCAGGAGGATTTGGACCAGGTCAGTTTTCTTGATCCCTTGCAGTCTGGCTTTTGTTCGGGTTATGGCACAGAGACTGCGCTTGTGGCCTTCGTCAATGACCTCTCCCGTGAGTTGGACTGGGGTCGTTCGACCCTGTTGATTCTGTTAGATCTCTTGGCTGCATTTGATACCATTGATCATGAGTTGTTGGTGACTCGGCTGTGTGACTGGGCAGGGATTAGCGGGGCTGTTCTTGAATGGTTCCACTCTTTCCTGGCTGGGAGAATCCAGCATGTGGTGCTGGGGGAGTTCTCATCTTCTCCCTGGGGCCTCACGTGTGGGGTTCCGCAGGGTTCCATTCTATCCCCTCTCCTGTACCGTGTGTACTGCAGCCTTTGGGGGAGGTTGTCAGGGAGTTTGGGGTGAGGTGTCATCAATATGCTAATGACACCCAGCTATAGCTGTCATTTTCATCTGACTCAGGCCCAGCAGTCTCTGTGCTTACTCAGTGTTCGATAGCTGTGGGGGACTGGATGAGGGTGAGCTGCCTGAAATTAAATCCTGACAAGATGGAGGTGATGGTTGTAGGGAAAGCCGAGGGAGTGATGGCTCCCATCATTGATGGGGTCCGTCCTCCCTTGTTTTTGCAGGTCTGGAGTCTGGGGGTGCTCATAGATCCGCAGGTCTGCCTGGATGTCCAGGTGGCAACTGTGGCAAAGGGGGCATTTTGCCAGTTACATCTGGTGTGTCGGCTTAGGCTGTATGTCTTAGTCTTAGATCTGGCCACAGTCATCCATGCTTTTATTACCTCAAGACTGGACTACTGTAACGCATTCTATGTGGGACTATCCTTGGGGCTGATTCGGAAGCTGCAGCTAGTGCAGAATGCGGTAGCACGTCTCCTGACTGGGACGGGCCGACGTGAGCACATAACACCAGTGCTTCGCTCTCTGCACTGGCTGCCAATAGTTTTCTGGGCCCAATTCAAGGTGTTGGCGTTGACCTTTAAGGCCCTAAAGGGCTTGGGCCCCACCTACCTGCAGGACTGCCTCACTTTCCGGGTCCTGGATTGACTTCTGTGGTTGGCCGGGGGCACCCTCCTCGGGGTCCCCTGGGTTTCCCGGGTGTCTACCATCAGGAGGGCGTTCTCTGTGGCTGCACCACGGCTGTGGAACTCTCTCCTGTTGGAGGTCTACTTGATTATCGACCTCCAATTCCAATTAATATTTATTCGTTTGACTATTGCCTTTACAAATCATATCATGAACTGAACACAAAGATATATACATAACACATAATAGTACATAATAAATAATAAAACTCTGCAGCTATATATAAAATTATAACTACCTATAATACATTCGCACTCCCAGAATATACAATGATCCTATATTGAATGATTGGATCCTTTTGTCAGCAACTGGCCTTCGAGGCTGTCTGATTTTCCAATTTGAGAAAATTTCTTGGTCAGAATAGTAGCCCTAAAAGCGAATCTAGCAACCAACCTTGAAATCGGGATGATTTTATCCAACAGATAATAAATCAAAAGTTTGTCTGGGAAGGAAAAGGCAGGGCAACCCATCTCTTTCTGCATTTCCTGTCTGGGAACATTATACAAAGGGCAGGCAAGAAGATAATGAGACACATTCTCTACCCTATCCTCCACACATAAGCATTTCCTTAGATCATAAGGTTTACCTACATATCTCCCCAAGGTCACTGCTGATTCAAATGTTTGAAGCCGAAGGGCTGTGAAGGCTCTTCTATATTGATAATCCCATATTTCCCACAGGTACGTACTACCATCTTTTGGGGGAAGGATACGACCATACAATGGAGATGTGCGAACTAATGTAGCTTGGCTTCTTCCCTAGGGATGTGCAAACAGAACCAGTTTCAGATGTTCGGCCGTTCAGTGGTTCGGGTCGAACTTTGAGTTCGGATTCGGTATTCGGTTTGGTCGGGCTCGGTTCAGTCTTTAGTTCGGTGCAATCGGGAACTGAAAATGACATTTGATTTTTGAAATAAAGGGAAAAAACTGAAAAGCATATTTCCTGCTATAACATTTTTGTTTTTTATTCAAGTTTTATGAAAGTTAGGGAGATTGTACCCCTGATAGAGGGCACTATGTGTACCAAAATTCGGAACGATTAGATAAAGAGAACCGATTTCAGAAGAAATTGAATGTTGTGATTTTAAGAAAAGCTCCATACACATTCATGGCTGCGACTTCTTTATCTTGCATCCAATGTTCATGAAACATGTGCATATTATGTCCCTCCATATGCTTAATATGTCTGCCAATTTTCAGAAAGAGTTGATAAAGGGTCCCAATGGTATAAGACATTAACCTGAAAATACATTTCCAGCTGTAACATTTTGATATTCCTTCTGTTTACAGAATATTTGGCAAGAATGTATCAAATATCTTTCCTGCCATTTCATCAAATGTACAGGAGATTTTGATAAAGGGAACCAATTATATAAGCAATTGATGTTGTCCCTGTGAAGATCATTATTCAGAGGAATATCAGCATATTCAGTGCCAGTCATAGGCAGGGACCCTACATGGCAGGGGGAGAGAGACTGTAGGAGGAAGGATGTGGAGGAACCCCAAAGACTGACAGACACATTCAATGGCCAAACACATTACTGCAAGCTTCTAGCTTTACAGGACCAATTGGTATTGGCTTCGAGGTGGGCATAGGGGGCGGCCCTGAGGCGGGCATAAGCAACATAACTGGGACTTCTGAGATAGCATCCCAGCAGTCAGGAGACATAGTTTAAACACATCCAGGCTGGCCAACTATCAATCACATCCTGCAGCACTGAGACAGAGGACATAAGAGAATTTCTATTGACTCTTTCCTAAACAGATGCTTCTGACTTCCCAGAAACAAGTGGGGGAGATATGTTGGGATGGTCCCAGCACAGAATGAGGATATTTGGTTGACATTTCTGTTGGCCAATTTGCATCACAAACCGATCTTATACCACAGTGACATAAGAGAATCCCAGGCATAGGCCCCTTCTCTACATATGTTGTACAGGCATATAAAATTGGGACCCTTTATAATATCTTTCTGATATTTGGCAGAGATGATCATGAAAGTGAAATATATAGTCCTGCCAAATTTCATGTACACTGGTTGGACTACAAAGATGTTATAGTCAGACATACATTTATATGTTAATTGCTTATACCACCAAGACCTTTTTTCCAATCCTTCTGAAATTTGGCAAAGATAGTTAATATGGGAAGGGGTATAAACTGAACAAGTTTCACCTACATTAGATGTGAGGCAAAGAAGTTACAGCTAAGAATGTATATGTAGAATATTGCAAAATACAATAATTCAACTGCTTCTAAAATCGGATTCCTTTATCCAATCATTTTGAAATTTGGTACACATAAGGCTTTCTATCGGAGGTATAGGCACCCCAATTATCAGCCACATAGCATAAAAAACAAAAATGTTACAGCTGATAATGTGTTTTCAATTCCGAACTCACCAAACGCATCTGAACTGAACGTTCGAATTCGAGTTCGGTTCGCATGTTCAGATCGGTCGACTGAACTCTGAACTTCCGAACCGCGTTTGCCCATCCCTATTCTTCCCTAATCTGTAGGTCAAAATCACTAATCCTTTCCTTCAGCATCTTTACTCTGACCTTAAATGTAAATTGAGCCAGATAGGGAAGTGACAGTCCCAGAGTACTAAGTTGGTTTTTTACGATGGTTGCCCAAAGAAACTTTTTTGATTCATTTTCAGACTTCCAGCACTTCTGAACTATTGACTCTTCAGGAATTACATTTAATTTTAAGGCATAACATAGTAGGCTTCTCTTGAGCTGGGATTCTAAAGAAGGGGAACCTGTTTCTAATCTCACCAATGCTGAAGAAACCCCCATAGGGGCCCCAAGTATTTTCCTCAAGAATTTTGTCTGCAGAGGCTCCAACATGGTTGATATTGCCAGGGAGTGCCCCCCAGATCTGTGCCCCATAGGAGATTTTCGCAATTACCTTTTTTTGAAAAACCCTTAGAGCGGGGGCAAAAAGCCGACCACCCTTAGAAAAGTAAAACTTTTATACAGTCAGTCTACTGGCACTCGCCTCTTGCCTCACTGATTTAATATGTGGCACCCAAGAGTTATTATAGGCGAAAACAATCCCTACATACTTAAAGAGGAGGACCTGCTCAATCCGTGAGTCATTTAGAAACCAAGACACGGGTCTGTATTTCCTAGCAAAGACCAAGACCTTCTTTTTCTGGTAGTTTATACGCAGTCCTTGTTTGCCACACTCACTGCCAAAATCTGATAGAAGCCTGAAAATGCCAAGTCTCGCTGTTGGGAGCAGTACGGTATCGTCCGCATACATCAAAAGCGAGATCCGCTGACCGGCAATCCTTGGCGCCAAATAATTGTCTTTATCATGATGGCATACTATCAGATGATTTACGTATAGATTGAAAAGAAGGGGAGACAGGAGACAGCCCTGCCTGACTCCTCTAGAGGTTTGAATCTTATCTGTTAGCCTCCCCTTTCTTCCCAAACGAATCTGGAGGCTTGTGCCTGTATACAATGACTGTATCAATTTTAAAAGTCAAGGATCAATTTCCAACCATTCCAGCTTTGCCCATAACTTATTCCTATCAATGAGATCAAAATCTGCAGAAAAATCGATAAAGGCAGCATAAAGGTCAAGCCCACTATTTCTGCACTGGTTGACCAAATGGTTTAATATGAAGCAGTCGTCAACCGTGCTTCTGCCTGCCTGAAAACCAGCTTGCTCCTCAGCAAGGAGCCCGTGGTCGGACACCCACTGGGCTAACCGCATCAATAGTAACCTGGAGTAAAGCTTAGAAATAATTGACAAGAGACTTATAGGGCGGTAATTTTGTGGCTCATTTCTGTTTCCCTTTTTATAAAGAGAAACAACAACACTAGCCTTCCAATATTCTGGCACTGCAGCTGAGTAATTTATAAGGGTGAAAAGAAGAGCCAAGGCCCTACTCCACCAGTGGGAGTTTAGCTTAAAAAGCTCTGGTGGGATAAAATTTCCACCTGGGGCGTTCCCCCTTCTTGAGCAATGAAATGGCCTCCTCTACTTCCTGCTCTGTTCCTTTATCCCATTTGGGTAACTGTTCTATTGAATCACCTAGCTGAAGGCTTTCAGAGGGTAGACTGGCATTAAAGATCTCCGAGAAATGCTTCGACCAAACTGAGGACGGAATTTGAGGATCCTTTACCATGAGGGCATTTCTCCTCAGAATTTTTTTTATCTGACTCCAGAACAGCCTGGTATCACTTCTTCCAAGGGCCTCTCATTACTTCCCCCAACGATCTATCGCAAAAGCCTGTTTTTCCCCCTGAGAAATATCTTGTATTTCGCCCTTGATAAACAGTACTTCTTCATGTGCTCCATGGTGTTGTTTTTCCTTAATTGCCTTTTTAGCCTTCGAAGCTCTGCTTTCTTTCTTGCACAATCCTTATCCCACCAATCAAACTGAGAAAAGCGTCTAGATTTTGAGGACTCTGACCTTGTTAGGGAGGGGAGAAAAGATCGTAGAATCTCCTCCATGATATCCATGGCCATTGCTGGGTTTTCTGTACTCAATAGATTTGATCTCAGAAGGGTCAATTCATATGAGTCTAGGTAGTATGCCATTTCCTTTTTCAATTTAGAGGACCATTTTTGCCTTATAAGGCCATTTTCAGTACTTCCCTCAGGGGACAATTGGGAGGGAATGTTGATCTGAGAAAACCAGAGCTGCAGGAGCAAGGTCAAGAGGAAATGATCGCTCTCTATTCTAGGAATGATACTAAATTCCTTTGCGCACTCAATCAGGGAGGGGGAAATTATGCCAAAATCTATCACACTTGCCCCTCTTGAATTTGAAAAGGTAAAGACCCCCTGCGGCTCCCCCAGGGTATTTCTATTTAAGATACAGAGGGAATTGTCCTGCACAAACTTATACAGGATTTTACCTCGTTTATTTATCCCTTTGTCCTGCGATATCCTAGCTTCATTCCAATCCTGGTTCTCATCAGACATAGAGCACATCTTTTGCTCTTTTAAGATCTGCTCTGTATTTTGACCAATCCTCGCATTTATGTCTCCCAAAATCAAACAGTCATCCTCTGGGAAAACCTCCAAATTTTTGGCAAAAAGAGCCTCAAATTTTTCCCAAACAGGCACGCCTTTGGGGCCTGGCGGAACATAGATATTATAAATTAATAACCCTGCTGAATATTCTGTCAGTAACCTAGCTGACTAGATCTGAGTGCCGTCATCACACAGTATCTTCAAATCAAGTCCTAAGGCCTTGCGTAGTAGTATAGATAGCCCTCCCATACATCTCCCCTTTTGCCCTGGGATGAAAGATGTCGGCAGAGCCCAATGGGTAAACTCCTCAAGAACAAAAATTTCGGAATCCTTGGTGCACGTTTCTTGAAAACATATCAGATCATAAGCCTGAATAAAGGTTCAAAAGTCAAAATCATTTCTCTTTATTTTAATTCCAGCTATATTCCACGATAAAAACTTTATAGAGGAGAAACTGCTCTCCTGGCTTCAAATGTCCTGCTTATCAGGGAAGGATGGACAGGATTTCCTCCAGTCCTGACCCTTCACTCGCTCTCTATTCCGAAAAGAAAAAACTCCTGGCAACAAGTGCGTCCGTTGCCCCTGGGCGTTAGCTGATATCTGGGAATTTTCTAAATCTTTTTTTTGCTTGGAAAGCCCAGCAAATTTAGTAGAACTGTGCCCCTTAACCTTTTCCCTTTGCTGATTTTGGGATAGAGGCTTAGAAGGGTCCTGCATCTTATTCTTTTCCTCAAATGCATCTTGAACCTGGATCCTGGAAGGAACTTTTGGGGGACTGTGTAACACATATTGTGACTTCTCTAAAAAGCCTTCAACATTTCCACCCTCAAGGAGTCTCTCCTGTGAATGTAAAGGGGTGGAGAAAGCCATCGGTAACTCCACACCCACTGGAAATGGCAAAGAGAGTCTCAACTCCTCTATATGTCTTTGTTTCCTAACCTTCCTTGGTTTTCCTGACTGCAAGCCTGCATATTTAGTTTTCCCTGCCCTAGCACAAATGGAGTCTAATTTTTCCAGAATTTCCATAAAATGTAAGGAGTGCTGTGACATCTTAGATTTAGATTAATCATGATGGGATATGTGAACCTCAGGCTGCTGCTCCAGAGGTAACTGAACTTCTGTCTCTAAAGGTTCATCTGCTCCCAGATCTAATTTGGATTTCTGTAGGCTCTTAGTCTGTATAAGATGTCGTGATTGTTGAACTGATAAAAGACATGGGGAAGGAGCGGCCCTTTTTTCCTCCATCGACTTAACGTCTTTACTAAAATTGATGAGGAATTATCGACCTCCCCTCTTTCTGTAGACAGTGTAAAACCTGGCTGTTCCGCCAGACCTTTATCGAGGGAGATGGGGTGGGTGAGTGTGGACTTTTTAGTTTGTTTAAATTGTCATTTTACACTGTGTATTTTAATAGTAGTAGTAGTAAATTTATTTGTTTGGCCGTAGGCCGTAACAAAATTAAACAAATACAACTTGCATAAAAAAGAACTCAAGAAGTAATACAGGGTGTCCAAAATATACAAGGAAAATAAAATTAAAATTAGTAGTCATATTACAGAGTCTTACCGTTCCTGGGACTTATGGTGGCAGCATTTGACCCCTGCTATGGCATCTTCCGACGTTATGCCTTGCCCTACACAGGGCTTAACAATGATACTTAACCTCTACATGAGCTGCTGGCATTCGCAGTCAGAGGGGCTGTTAACAGAGTGTGTCATTAAACAATACAATATTCAACAAGGCAATAATTGTCAATTTTGCTATTTACAAGGTCAAAAAATCAGGCAAAGGAAATCCACGCTCTTTTGGTGTAAACTCAGGGGGCCTAAGTATGACCTTGTGTTGGCCCCTAGGAAGGCACCTGCCTTTTAATGAGCACTCGGTTAAATTGGGCAGACGGAAATACCAAAAGACCCCAAGGGGCCCTTTGCATATAAACACACTTAGTAGAGGAAACATTTAGAGTGTAATAATAGTAAATGCCAATGGAATGCCTGTCTGTTGATTAAGCAGCTTCTATTCCAGGTCCACCCCATCTAAAAGGATGGCCCAGTAGTTGTACTGTGACCAGGCCTTAGCTAACCTACAAATGAGATTAAACAATCGGGGGGAGGATTGGAGCCAAGGCCCGTCAGTTGAGGTCCTGAAAGTATTTTAATATTTTTTCAATGTTTTAAAAAAGTTGTTAGCCACCCAGAGATGCCTGAGGCAGGAGGGGGCAGCATATAAGTTTTAATAAAAATAAATCAAATAAATAAATACATCTGTAAAGGGAGGATGCCAACCTCTAGCTCATCTTCCATTGACTTTAATGGATGATAACCGAACCCAGAGAATGTAAAGAAGCCATCACTACTTGGTTATTCCATGTTTGCATGGTCCTTGTTCTTTCTGCTAGGGATGGGTAAACACATCGTGGTTCGGGTTCTGCCTGTTCGGCTTAGCCATTCGGTTTGGTCGCCGCATTCGGGTTTGGCCGTTCGGTTTGGTCGTGTTCGGTTTGGTTCAGGCATTCACAAAAAGGCTATCTGTGCGAGGAATGATGGCCCCAGATCCATGATGGTGGGTCCTGGGGCTAGAGTGACAGCTTCTGGATATTGGGACAGCCCTCTATGCCTGTAACTTGGCCCCAGAACCCTGATGGCAGGTCCTGGGACTGGAGTGGCTGTTTCTTGGTGCGGTGGAATGACATCGCCTCTGTGCAAGGAATGATGGCCCAGGACCCATGACGGTGGGTCATGGGGCTGGAATGGCTGTTTATATATATATTACATAGTCTTACCATTTTTATATATATATATATATATATATATATATATATATATAAAAACTCAGATTCGGTGTTCGGTTCGGTCGGGCTCGGTTCGGTCTTTAGTTCGGTGCAATCAGGAACTGAAAATGACATTTGGTTTTTGAAATAAAGGGAAAAAACTGAAAAACATATCTCTGGCTATAACATTTTTGTTTATTATTACCTTTTGATGAAATTTAGGGAGATTTTACCCCCAATGGAGTTCACCAAGTGCACCAAAATTCAGAACGATTAAATAAAGGAAACCGATTTCAGAAGCAATTGAATGTTGTAATTTTAGGAAAAGCTCCATACACATTCATGGTTACAACCTCTTTATCTTGCATCCAATGCTCATGAAAATTTTGCATATTACGTCCCTCCATATGTTTAATATGTCTGCCAATTTTCAGAAAGAGTCGATAAAGGGTCCCAAGTGTATAAGACATTAACCTGAAAATATATTTCCATCTGTAACATTTTGATATTCCATTCTCTTTACAGGATATTTGGCAAGAATGTATCGAATACCTTTCCTGCCATTTCAGCAAATGTACAGGAGATTTTGATAAAGGGCCCCAATTATATAAGCAATTGATGTTATCCCCATGAAGATCATTATTCAGATGAATATCAGCATATTCTGAATATGCCTTCTGAAACACCTGCTGTTCAGAAACAGTGACTAGCTCAGAAGGTGTTGGGAAGGGGGGAGGCAATCAGTTTTGTTTCTTGCTGCGCCCACCTCACCGCAAGCCCCATTGGCTCAGTGCAACCTAGCCCGTGGTCAATCGCAGACTGTGAAGCCAGTAGTCTGAGGCGAAAAGGGATGGTGATTGGGCAGACTGACTGCAACTCCAAGCCTCTCCACCCCTGGTGCCTGGAAGTCTGCTCCTCAGCTGACTCCCCCTCCCTGTCACGTTTTGCCTTCCAGTGACACTTTTATGCCACCCGAACTGACCTGAATGCGATTCGAACTGACCGAACTGTTCGGTCATTTAGACGTTCGGAATCTAGTTCGGTTCGGTCAGTTCATGTTCAGATTCGGGTTCGTTCATCCGAACAGGTGGAGTTCGGGCTGAACTCTGAACTTCCGAACCACGTTCGTCCATCCCTACTTTCTACTCACCCAATTGCACCTGTGGGGCACAGAGGCAAGAGAGCAGGATGAAAGTAAACCATGGTTGTTCCCACTAGTTTTAGCAGGCTCCACCATTGCTAATGACCTATGAGGGGTGCAAGGTTATACCTATATGCAGCCAAATATGCAGGGACCAATCTTCATTGCATTTTCCCCATTGGCAGCAATGGGAAAACACAGTGAATATGGGTCCCTGGCCATATGATTTCCCTCATCCATAATCAGAGGAGCTGAAACCTGTAGTGGGTTTGTTAATTAATGCATTAATTTATATAATAATTTATTTATATAATCATTTATACCCCACCTCTCCTGCTGAAGCAGCCCAGGGTGGCTAACAATTTAAAACACTAATATAAAAATATAAATACATATAAAACACCATAATAAAGGAAGGTCAAAGAATGGAAACAAAATATATAAAACCCTACCCACCCTAACCCTCAACCACCCACCCATCTCCCTCGCCAAAAGCCTGGTGGAACAGCCAGGTTTTGCATTGATGTGGAAAAGAGGAGAGGTCTGGGGCCACTCAGGCCTCTGCTGGAAGGGAGTTCCACAGCCTAGGTGTGGCCGCCAAGAATGCCCTCTCCATAGTGGCCCCCCAGGACACCTGGGAGACCTCAAGGAGGGTGCTCCTGACCAACCGCAGGGGTCGATCCAGAGCCCGGGGAGTGAGGCGGTTCCACAGGTAGGTAGGGCCTAAGCTTTATAGGTAAGTACCAACACCATGAATCAGGCCAGGAAATCTATAGGCAGGCAGTGCAGAGAACAGAGCACTGGTGTAATGTGCTCTGCCAGGATCACATTACCATTATTAATGGTAGTATTTATATGTTGGGGGCAGACCTTTGAGTACTGGAATAGTAGGCACATATGCATTTTCTTGGATATTTCATTTTGGTTCAGAGGGGTTCCATCTATTTTGGTTTGGTCATTTGGGTTGTGTGACCATTTTGATATTTTGACGACATTGTTTTTGACAATTGTGTGTGTGCAATATTGCTAATATTGCCAAAACACTGGATGTCTTTAGACATAACAAAGATCGGGTGTCAAAACCCCTAAGCATGTGTTTAGCTGTTGTGTGTAAGCACCATAACAATCCCAACACCAATTTGGCCACCCGTTGAACACACGATGTGAACACCATTGCATCACAAGGACAATTTGCGTGGTTTGGTTGAACACGTGACCAGCGTTGTGTCTAATAATATTGCCTGGCATGTTAGCAGGTAGAACACAGGGAACGAGGTGGCAGCACTTGTGTTCTGAGATTGTGTGTTGAGAAAAATACCGATTTGCCCCAAGTTGGGCTGTGTGTCTAAGCAGTGCCACATGGTGAACACAGGGCCAAACCGGCGTTCATATCAAGGTCAAAACATACGTTCATACACCCGTTGACGTTATGTCTAAAGTCACCCAATGTTACCAAAATACTAAACAACTGAAAACCCAAACAAACAAATGAAACAGAATAACCAAACCAGACACCCAACAGAGCATAAACATATATTGATTTTTACCCAAACTACCATTTTCAGTTTGGATAGAGCATATTTGACAGGTTTGTCCTTTTTCCCCCAGCTATTCTTTTCAGCTCTAATAATGGGATGAAGGACTCCCAGGGGGAGAATATGCTTGGACACCTTTGCATTTCCCTCTGTATAGGCTCTGCCTGTTTTTTCTTAATTTCCTAATAAATTTCTTAATTTTCTTAATGAATTATTTTTGTATGAAATTACTAATCAGCTATAGTTCCTGCCTCTGGAGTAAGCTTGTGACACCTCCCAAAGCTTTTTCAAGATGACTGAAAGAGAAGTGATGTTATTCAGCATAAATGCTAACTGGCACTCCCAGCAGGAGAATAGAAGAAACTTGATGAGGCCTCAGAAGTGCTCATCAAATGGTGGCACATCTGGTTTTCCTTTGAATAATTAGATGGCTGTGTCTCCACACTAACAAAACAAGAAATACCCAAGGTGTAATACTTTGCTAATATAGTTTTGATAATAAAGCGTATTGGAATAAATAGCTCCTCCATAGGAGATCTTTCTCAGGCTTTGTTGGTATTTTGGTAAACTTGCAATGCATAGAAATGTAACCAGTGGCTGACAGAGGAAGACAGCTCCTGTCTGGCTGCATTAAATAACTCAGTGCTTCAGCTAGCTTATGCAGTGTGGGGGGAAACATGTTTGCCCAATATATGAATGGTTCCTAAAATGGTTTGCAGTTGTTTTATTTACCAGGGCTGTTCTGGATGAGGTACGTGGGGATGAGGTACGAATCATTTCTCTGCCTGGGGCACTTTCACAGGCAGAGAGACAGATTCTATTCTCTCAGGCCCTAGTTGAGGAATCTAAATAAAGCACATGCCTAACTTTGTGTGTGAGTATCACTCCTCCCCAATGGTACCACACATTTAAGTATCTTCCTGAATCTGAGTCCAAACCGGGTAAAGGAACCCCAGACCCTGGGTCAAATCCATCCCCCTGCTGGTTTTCATTTGGCTCCTTTCCATCCTCTGGCTTGAGGATCCAGCCCTCCCTTCAAGAGTGGTCTGTAGGGAACAGAGTGGAGAGGAGGGCATGCGCCCAAGTGTAGCGGGTGGCTCTATGGCATAGAGCCATGATCTAGACCCTCCTCTTCTTTTCCTCATCCCAAGAAAACTGTTAAGTGCACACAAGCCCCAACTGATGGGACCCCAATGCTGCCTTGGAGCTTGTACTAATTTTCAGAGTGGCCTATGGGTGAAAAAATGTTCCCCACTCCCAGGCCAAAGCTTTATTTAGGTGTGATTATTATTATTATTATTTATTAGCAAGCATTTATATAGCGCCAGTAATGTACCTGGTGCTTTACAACGTAATGGAATAGACACAGTCCCTCCCTGTCCTAGGGCTTACAATCTGAGAGATGGGGGGGAGGGGGGAGACAAAAGAAGGGGAATAGAGGGAGAGGCAAGGATGATCTCAAGTGTATGGTACAAACTATCAATTAGCTATTGCATAGTATCCTGCCTCTGCCATGGAGCTTTCATACATGACACTCTGAGTTTGTAATTCCGAGAGAACAAGGAAGTAATGAGCAGCCCAGTTTGTGGGAATCCTGGAGGCTTTGGGGTGAGAGGTGGGGGATTTTACCATAGTGTTGTTCAGACATAATGATACTTTGTGGTAGACCACAGAGTGTATACCTTATTCTGCACCATAGCCTCCTATAGGGTGCTACTATCCTTCTCACAAGCTGCCACACGTCACATCTGAATACTAGTAACTCTGGAGAGAATGTATGGTGTACCTACCCTTCACACCACATCTGAACAAGGAATCAGCATTAAGCACTGTTGATTAGAGCACAGGGTCGAGAAAAGACATAACTTTGTCAGCTCCTTATGACACCAGGCTGTGTAGGAGGCCAGCTGGCTAAGGGAGAACCTGCTGCACTTCTCTAAAGTAGCATTTCCTTGGGTGTTGTGCATCTCTCCCCTGTTAGAGCTACACTTCCAACAAAAAACAGGGGTTTAATGGCGCAGGTTGCCCCGCCATATTTGTGAGGCGCTTCCAGATTCATGAATGGAAGGTTCTATTCTGAATAAAATAAGAGTTCTATTATTTGTAGGACTTGAGTCAAAATCAGCAGAAAATTAACTCTTTATTTTCCTCTATAGGCATTTATGCATTTGGACTGTTTGCAACAGACATCTTTGTAAATGCTGGACAAGTAGTAACAGGGAATCTCGCACCACATTTTCTTGCACTTTGCAAACCCAACTACACAGCCCTTGGATGCCAGCAGTTTACACAGTTCATCAACGGTGCACAGGCCTGTACTGGGAACCCAGATCTTATCATGAAAGCCAGAAAAACATTTCCATCCAAAGAAGCAGATCTAAGCGTATATGCAGCTATGTATCTGGCCGTAAGTAAATCCTACTATCTAATTCTTTAATGCTTCTTACAGACTGTTTCTTAGTAAGCTGAGATGTATGATATTTGTAATGCAATTCCAGATAATCATTAATATCTCACAAGTCTGAGGTTTCTCTTTTGAAAAAATGCAGGTATGAAATATTGTTAACCTGTTGTGCAGTGAATGACGCTCCTTTGAGAATTGGATTCATTAGGCCAAATTCTGCTGTCAACTGTATGGGTACAACTAATGGGCTATAGTGGGAAACTGAGGAGAGATTAGCCTCCTTGGAAGCAAACAGACTTCTTTTAAAAAGCATAACCCTCACCCTTAACAACAAATTTAGAGATGATAACTTCATCAGGCCACATTCAGCCCCTTGTGTAAATGCGGAGAAATTTTACTGACTTGATGGAGTTATGTACCGTTCCTTTGGCGAAAGAGCTGGTCCAAGAACAGCAATTTCAAATTTGCATGTTGCAGTCCAGGAAACATGTTTTTAGTATATAATCAGATACAGATTATACCCCCAAATACCACAGTTTTGAGACTGAAGAGATGAAAGTGCCCTCTGAACCATCCTCTGGACACCTCTAGTCTACAGCATAGGGCAGGAAACCGGTAAAATCCGGTATCCGATAATGCCGGTACCGGGCGTACCGGCATTATCGGATTCGACCCGGTAATCCGGACCGGGTACCGGATTCCAGGGTACCGGATTTTTTTTACATTGCAGCCATTTAAAAATGGCTGCAATGTAAAAAAAACTTAAAGCCCCAGCAAAGAAGTTTTTTAAAAAAAAACCCTCCCCGAGTCCAGGCTGCGCGGGTGGAAGGGGGGACACCCCCCACCCACCCTGCCCAGCCTGGATTTTTGTTTTAAAAAAGAGTAGACCCAGAGGCGAGCCCACCCCC
>QEPC01007591.1:1116161-1136291 GCA_003113815.1 Sphenodon punctatus
ACTGGCTGCTGATAGCATGCCGAGCCAAGTTCAAGGTATTGGTGATGATCTATAAAGCCCTACACGGTCTCGGCCCCTCATACCTTAGGGACCGCCTCGCCCTCCGCGCCCCAGAGCGGCTCCTGCGGTCTGCCGGGGGTGCCTTCCTGGAGGTCCCCCGTGTTAAGTGGGGGGCCACAATGGAGAGGGCATTCTCGGTAGTGGGGCCGCAGCTATGGAACTCCCTTCCGGAGGAAGCTCGCCTGGCCCCATGCCTGTTAACATTCCGGCGAAATTGTAAGACCTGGCTGTTCGCCCAGGCCTTTGGGAGGGAGGGTGAGTAGGGTGGGGTTTTTTTTAGTTCCCCCACCTATTTTTGGTTTTATCTAGCCCTGTTTTAATATTTTATAATATTTATGGTAATTTTTAACTGATTTTATTGTATTTTAATGTTTGGAAGCCGCCCCGAGCTGCATGGCAGGAGGGGCGGGGTAAAAATTTACTAAATAAATAAATAAATAAATAATTCTAAGGAGCATCTCTTATTTCAGACTCCTTCAACTCTGTAGAACATAATAGACATTACTTTATTTAAATAATGGGCATCCCTTATTCTGAACATCACATCACCATGGAACATAATGGACATCCCTCATTCCAGTCTCTGTCACCTCTGTAGTATGCCTTACTTTTTAGATTTTATTATGACAATCCTACTTGCTGGAGAATCCCAATTATCACTCTGTAGGCATTTCAGTCAACTATGCACCCATTTAAGATATTCTTAGGAAGGAGAGAGAGAGAGAGAGTGGTTGCTGTGTTGGTTCCAAACATAAGAGATGGAGACAGAGTAGTTCAGGTGATATCGTTTATCAACATATGTTGGTGAGATTATGCAAGCATGTAATAAGTCATAAGTTAAGAATTTCATCCTAAAGGTCATGTGAAGTAAATGGAGGAGGATCTGTGCGACTTTACCAATCAAATGTGATTTAAGCCTGAAGTTGGGGGCCTTTGTACCGTCTGCCCTATTTTATTCTATCTGGGTACCTCTGTAGCCTCTCAGCACATTGTCTTGTTAATAACAATAGTTCTCCTTCGAGGAGTTCCATGATTCTCATGGATGGGAATATCTTCTTGCTCTGCTGGTGACCAAAACCTCCTTGCCATCAGTTCCAGGCAGACTGCCTGGAATGATCTAGAAGGGAGTCAAGACTCCACCTTAGCACTCCCTTCCTGCCTCCTCCTCTGTGCAGGCTTTTGATCTCGCAAGACAAGGGAAGATAAAAGAAGACGTAGCCTCCTCACCTCAATTCCTTCCAACCATCACTTGGCAATTTAGGAACACTCTTGCATAGTTCTAAGCAGTCATCGGGGGGGGGGGGGACTGTTCTTTTAGTTAGATAGTTTACTGTCTTTAAAGTTTAGTTAGTTTGGTTTTCTTCAGGACTTTCCACCTTTTGGCAGGCCTCAGGTCGCCATGTTCTTCACTGTAGCAATGTCAAAGAGATCAGGCTTTAAAAGCTGTCTCTCGTGTCCTGCCACTCTCTCTCTAACCATCCAGCACCACAGGGACATGGTGTGTCTGGGTGAGTCCCAAGACACCAAATCCTGCAAAGCTTGCACTGCCCTCTCCATCCAGGCAAGAAAGTACCGTATGCTGCAGCTTCAGAACATTCTTACTAAAAAAAAGCCGGTGGTGGTGATGAAGGCCCCATGAGGCTGAATTCTGCAGAGTCTGTGCTGGCTGGCACTGCAACCATCACCAGCAGCTGCTTCTTCAGGGGGTTCTGCACCTGCTGCCAGCCTCGGCACTGCCCCCTGGCACCACCCTCAGAACTGCCTCTGGCAGTGCTCAGGGTTTTGAACAAGACACTGAGCCAACTTCAATTGCTTTGGAAGAGGAACCTCTTCAGGAAGACATCATGGCTCCTCTAGAGGAACCTAGAAAGAGAAAGGAAAAAAAGAGGAGAATTAGATCCCTTCCCCATTCATCTTACTCTGATCGAGATGGAGGTGACCTGACAGTAGCCCCAACAAGATCACTCAGTGGAAACTGTCTAATTGGAGGATGAACCCCCTGTTGGTTCCACTACCACCTCCTTCTCCCCTCCCTGACCATGTATAGTCCAGATCGCCACGCACCTCACTACGCTGCTCCCAAACACCATGGTGCTGCTAGGCACCTCATGATACCCCCCCAACAGGGGGTATCAATCCCCTAGAATAAGGCACTCATGATCCCCTGAATATATAACCTGCTACAGGTTTAGGAGTTCCTATCCCTAAAGCTGTTGCCTACCACACTACTGGAGAGAACCCTCCTGTTATCAGGACAGGAGACACAGGGATCCCTTCAGCTGCAACTATCGTTACTCTCACTCTCGGCATAGTACTCCTGTTCTCTGAGCAGATGCCCAGGAGACTAGTCTCGGCACTGGGATTTCAGATGCTCCACTTTGCCTCCTCCTCCGGCCAGTCCCAGCTATACGGGACATCCCACTAGGGAACCACAGCCCCCTGCTGACTCTGCCACAGTTCCCCAGTTGCTAGCCCCACCCGCTGCCCACTCAGCCTCTGGGTCCCATCTCACCTCTGTTTACAGAGCTCATCAAGAATGCACCATTGGCACTGATTCTGGGGAACATTCAAGCTCCAGTTCCAGAGGTTCCATAGCTGCCCCAGCACTCCCTCCTCCGGTTCTTCCAGTTCCACAGAACCCCCCTACAGGGCTTTTATTCTTACAGACTCTATTGGGGGAACACCCCCCTTTACATTCCTTACCAGCACCACCCACCTATTTTGATGCAGGCAAGGATGCTTTCTCATCCTCCTCCCTGATTCCTGACTTGGATGAGGTAGTGGTTCTTCCTTCCAGTGATGTAGTCTCAGACCCATGTGCCATGCTCTCAACAGAGGATGTAAAGACTTTTCAAGCCATGTTGAGGAGACTGGTGATAGCCATGTCGTAGGTCCCCAAGAAGGCCTTTAAGAAGAGTCCCTCTGCACCCGTACTTGGTATCCTTGTGGACATGCAGTACAGGTCATGCTCCCTATTTTTGAGGAGGTACTAGAGTCCTCTGGAACTTTGTGGAAGAATCAATTTTCTGCTACCCCCATGAACATGTTGGCTGATGCTCTTTGTATGATCGTCTAGGAGGGATCTTCTTTTTGCCATCCAGCACCAAACTCACTAGTGGTCTTGCTCCAGAGGTCTTCCTTCAGAGCAGTCCAGACTTTCCTGTCAGATCGTGAGGGGCGCCATTTTGATGTACTTGGCCAAAAGCCTCCTCCTCTGTGACACTAAGCCTTAGGGTTGCAAGCTACTTTTCCACCATGTGCAGCTAGCAGCATTGGTTATGGGCCCAAGCTGCCTCTACCTCAGACCTTAACCAGCAGCCCTGCAGAAGGAGGATGCCCAAGTGGCACAATTTCAACTGACCTCAGCCATGCACGTAGTTGATTGCGCAATTCACAGCATAGCATCAGCAATTACAGTTAGGAGGCAGGCATGGCTTAGGTCTATTGTGCTTCACTGCTTACCCTGGAAAATATATTTATTTATTTACATTTACATTTGAATAGAGGATAGAGGATCCTGAATAGAGGATTTACCAGAGGTGTTGGTCTCTTTGCAAAGTCGACAGATGAGATGCTGGCTGAGATTAAGGAGACCTGTCAGACAGCCCGATCGATAGGAGTAGTTCATGCTTTAAAAAGTGATAATATTCTGTGCATGCCTCCTACTCTTACCGCCAGAAGGCTACATCCTCCTCCTTCCAAAATAGGCAGTTTCCACAACAGCAGCAACAACAACCTTTTCCCTTCTCCAGATACTTTGTGGTCCCCAAGCGGAATGGGGACCTTCACCCCATAAACCCTGAAAAAGGTTTATGAAGCCAAAGTTGAGAAATAGGTCCCACAGGTGGGCCAACAATCCAGGTCTTGTGTTTAGTAACTTCGAGGTAGAGAGAGAGCATCATCTACTGTTTATTTTTTCTAACTGCCTGACCCTCTTTTTTCCCCTCGTGGGTCAGAGAAATTATTCAACATGGCTATGCCATTTAGTTTGAAGAGTTTCCTCTTCCCAATCCCTCCTTAGGCACCCATCTCACAAGACAAAACCTCTAGAAGAGACTGACTGCCTACCTATTAAAGGAGTGATAGAGGAAGTCCCAACTTCTGAAAAATATGCTGGCTTCTACTCCCGATACTTTGTGGGCACCAAGTGGAATGGGGGCCTTCACCCCATTCTGTACTTGAGACAACTTAATAAATTTGTGTGAAGGTTAAAGTTTAGAATGGTCAAACAGCCAAGAACGTGTAGCTGAGCGCTCGCATCCTCATGAATGTTGCATCCCTTGTCTCTCCCTCTGTTCCCCCTTCACTGTCTCCTCTCCCCCTGTCTTTAGATTGTAAGCTCTCGGGCAGGGACCGTGTCTACCTTGCTCTTTGTAAAGCACCAGCTACATTGCTGGCGCTATATAAATGCCTATAATAATAATAATCATTATTAATAATAATAATTCTGCCAACTCTAAAGAAGCAGAACTCTAAAGAACTCTCTCAACCTCAAGTATGCTTATTTTCATATTTCTATTTGACCGTCTCACAGAAAATTCTTATGTTTTGTTGTAGATGGCCATCATTACCAATACATGGTTCTGCTCTTTGGTCTTGTGATTGCTTCAAGGGCCTTAAGTATGCTGCTGTCATGGCCGCAGAACTCAGAAGAGAGGGCATACAAGCCTTTCCTTATATGGACAACTGACTTCTCATGGCAGACTCTAAGCATCTCCTTGGTCATGAGATTGCTGCCACCATTTCTTTTTTGGTCAACCTAGGCCTAATTATAAACTTGAAGTTACATCTCACTCCTACAAGAATACTTTCTTTCATAAGATCTGTCATATAGACACCGCATGAGGAAATGTTTTCCTCTCAGAAGATGGGTTCTGTGCCATTGTTCAGCTCATGGAGGACATCCACTCCCATCCAGCTTACCCTGTCCTCCACTTCTTGAGACTTCAAGGCCTTTTCACATCAACGACAGTGATAACACAGCTAGCGCGACTTCATGTGTCCCTTACAACACTGGATTCAGTCCGTCTACATTCCCACCCTATACCCAATGACTAAAAGGATCACCATTCCAAAACGCATCAAAAACTCATTATGGTGGTGGATGAAGCCACATCATGTACTGAGTGACAAGCTGTTTGGCTTACCAGAATCCTTTCTCATGGTGATAACAGATGCCTCCCTGCCAGGATGGGGAGCGTACATAGGCACTCTAACTGCGAATGTCATATGGACCTCGGAGGAATCAGAGCTTCACAGAAACATCTTGGAGCTCAGGACTATCAGATGGGGCCTCAAGGAGTTTGTGCTTCACAGCATTTAATTGTACAGGTCATGATAGGCAGTTGGTCGGCCATGTGGTACCTCTTCTTCCAGGTCATCCACTCTGACAGCAGAAGCAGAGGAGCTTTGGCATTGGTGCATTCACCAAGAGGGTCATACCTTAGCAATCCACCTGGCTGGTCACTCCAACACGGTCATCTACAGACTTGGCAGACTGGGGAAAGATTGACACAAATGGAGTCTCCACACAGAGTTGTTAAACCAGGGGTGGGGAACCTCAGGCCTGAGGGCCAAATGCGGCCCTCTGCAAGTTTTTATGTGGCCCCTTTTCAGTGCCTGGGTATGACTCCTGCATCCAGTCTCTACCCTCAAGCACTGAAAAACTGAGCTCAGGCTAATGGGACAGAGAGGAGGGCATATGCACATGGGTAGGGGATAAATCCATGGCACAGATCCATGATCTGGCCCCTCCTTTTCTTGAATACACCCATTAAGCACCCCTGCCCCCAACATCTATGTGGCCCTCAGAGCTCGTACTAATTTTCAGTGTGGCCCCCAGGACAGAAACGGTTCCCCACCCCTGTGTTAAATGATATCTTTGTGACAGCAGAAAATTCAAAATGTCCAGTCTTCTGCAGCAGAGCGAGACACAACCCGAAGACCCTGTCAGATGTACCATGATTCCATGGAACACCGCTCTCATGCACGCGTTTCCACCTTTCCCCCTTCTCCAAAAGGTAATGTACAAGGTGGGGGATGAGGGGGGAGTTGCCCCCTTGTGGCCCAGGTAACCATGATTTCCCATCTTAATGGATCTGGCAAACCAGTCATTTCATTATCCCTTCACAGAAATTTCCTGAGTAAGGGTCGATTAGAGCTGAGACAAGAACGGCTGTTCCTGTATCATTAGGAAATAGCTACCTTTTGAGAGCACTTGCGACTGTTAATCAGTATTTCCTCACTATCCACTGAATCCATGCTTCTGCTGTTGTCGAGTTCGACACCTGTGATCGCCCACCATTTTTTGGTAATTTTTGACAGCTTCCAGCATTATGAAACAGTTCCTTGCATCAGAATGCAGAAAACAAAGGCTTTCCCTTGAAATGCACCAATCAAAACACATTTTCCAAGGAGCCAAATCAAGGACCAATAAGTGAAACGATAAAAGTTACAAAGTGAATTTGTGATCATACACAAGCAAACATAAGCAGCATGTAAGACAAGTTATGTGGTGTGTGACTGCTCCTGCCTAGGAAGAGTTACCAGAACTACTGAACAATGGCAATTACCAGACAGGAACTAGCAAAAATAGTGGGGGAACTGGTAAATTTCCTCATCATGTGAGTACAGAAAACAGCTAACTTTGAATCCCTACATCTCTCTGCCTTGCTGATCTCTCCATAGCTCCTAATCTTTCACCCGCAGTTTCAGTAATCATTCAGAATACATGCAGGCCTGGGCCTCTTACACAGCTAAGTCAATTCGGTATGCAGAACAGGGCATCCCTATCTCTTCCCTCACCATTAATGTCATCCTGACCTACCTGTTACACTTGCAACATTCCATCTCAACTTCATCCTTGAAGGTCCACCTTGTGGCTATTTCGGCGTATCTACAGCTTGTGGAGGGAAAGCATCTTCTGGAAGGGTCTGATGAATACCTTCCCACCAGTAATATGCCCAGTCCCCCAATGGTATATCAGTTTGGTTCTTGAGAAACTCATGGCTACCTGCTCCAGGAACCCATGGCTACCTGCTCCATGGAACATCTCTTTCTTAAAATGATTTTATCAATCAATCAATCAATCAATCAAACTAACTTGTATTTGTATCCCGCACTCTCTCACTGATGACGACTCAAGGTGGCTAACAAACAAAATGAAAACATACAAAATAACAATATCAGCTCAATCAATATAATACAATAAATTAACCCTTCCATAAGTATCACCTCTCAATATTCTACCCCTGCTGCCACCAGTGGAGAATCCATAGACTAACCTTACCCTTCCGCTCTCACCGGGAGGGGGGAACAATCTCCAAACACAACAATAATTAATAACATAATACCTCATATACTTCTCTAATAATTCATTTCATTTAACATAATTCATCCCTTCAATATTCAATCCCCAATACAACAACAGATCCTCAACAACAAAGGGAAAACATTGTAATGCAATTGCAATTATAATCATAAAGACCACCCCCTCCTCGTCCCCTCCTGCTCTCACCAGGAGACGAATGACTCACATTCCCCTTTTCCTCCCCCCTCAATAACCTAGAAAATACAGTCCCCTATATTGAGAAAAAAAGAACACATGAAACAAAAAAAAATCACCCCCCTCTTACTAAGCATCCAATAATCTCTGTTCCCATCCCTCTCCAGTTACTGTAAGGCAGGGTTCCTCTTCCACTTCAACTATTCCAAAAGGAAAAAAACCCTTACCAGCCAGCTCCCTTTCCCATATAGCGTTCATAATAGAAAATTTAGCACCCTGCCCCAACCGGCAGGCCCAACCGAAGGACACAACCAAAGGGCATGCCCCTTTGGCCGTGCCCCTTTGGCATGTGCCGCTGGCATGGCCACCGGCCAAGCCCCATTCTTGAATCCACGGCCCAGAAGTAGCCTGTCTCAATCCCCGCCCCCCTGACAGGTAGGGTGATGTTAGTGCCCCGCTCTAGCTGCTCTCTCCACCACTCTGGGTCTTCTGCTGCTGCTCCACCTCAGGGGCACTGCTCCACTTCTCCCCACACCAAGTCTCGAGAGGGGGGGCTGGGCACCGGAGCTCTTCCCATCCCAGGCATGCCCTTCCACCTTGAAGCCCTGCATCCTGCTGACCTCAGGGGCTCCCTCACTCGCACGTGCTTGCCGGGCTGGAGCTGGCGGTAGGACCGGGCTGTAGGTTCTTTCCGCTACCTGCATGCCGCCAGCCGAACCCCGTTCTTGAATCCATGGCCCAGAAGTAGCCTGTCTCAATCCCCACCCCCTGACAGGTAGGGCGATGTTAACGCCCCACTCCAGCTGCTCTCTCCACCACCCTGGGTCTGCTGCTGCTGCTCCATCTCAGGAGCACTGCTCCACTTCCCCCCACACCAAGTCTTGAGAGGGGGGGACTGGGAACCAGAGCTCTTCCCATCCCAGGCATGCCCTTCCACCTTGAAGCCCTACATCCTGCTGACCTCAGGGGCTCCCTCACTCGCACGTGCTTGGTGGGCTTGAGCTGGCGGTAGGGCCGGACTGTCGGTTCTTTCCGCTGCCTTGACCTTGACTTGACGGATTAGTGAATTGGCAGCCCTGGGAGCATCTCCACCTTATTTATTCTTCCACAAAGAAAGTGGACTTACGTACTGAACCTTCTTTCATCCGTAATGTGGTGTCCCCATTCCATGTTAATCAAGTTATCTCGCTGCCTGTGGTTTTTTTCCCCAAACCACATTCTTATGGAGAATTTCTTTTAAACCCTACATCGACTCTGTTGCCAAGTCCTGTTGCTTCGCCCTCCACAACGTTGCTCCGATTCACCCCTTTCTCTCTGTCTCCTCAGTCAAAAGCCTTGCTCACACCATGGTCATCTCTTGCCTTGACTACTGCAACCTCCTCCTTACTGTCCTCCCCCTCTCTCACCTGTCCCCCCTTATCTCCATCCAAAACTCCGCTGCTAGGGTCATCTACTCAGCCTGTCACTTTGACTACGTGCAGCCTCCCCTCTCCTTGCTTTGCTGGCTTCCCCTTCCCGAACGCATTCTTCACAAACTCCTGGTGTTCACTTACAAATCCCTTCACAACCTGGCTCCCCCTTACCTCTCAGCCCTAGTCTTCTTACACCTGCGCGCACTCCTTACACCTGTTCTTTTTTTCTCCTCCTCTACCCCCTCCCTCACTCTCCCTCGTCTCCCCTGCTCCCCTAACTGCCTTTGTCCATTCTCCCTTGCTGCTCCCCGTGCCTGGAGCTCCCTCCCTGCCCACATCCGTCTTCCCCCCTCCCACCACACCTTCAAATCCCTCCTCAAAACCCACCTCTTCCTCGCTGCCTTTCCTGACACCTGTTAGATATTTCCTTTCAATTTTTGCTGGCTGCCCTCCCCACAGACTCCTGCCTAACCGCAACCAAGCCAAGCACATGAACCTGAGACTTCGCATCCACTTGAGTGTAATTTATCCCTTGTCTCTCCCTATGCCCCCCATCCCTGTCTTCCCCCTCCTTGTCTATTAGATTGTAAGCCATAGGCAGGGACCACGTCTATCTTATTGTTCTGTAAAGCACCAGGTACACAGCTTGCGCTATACAAATGCTTATAATAATAATAATTAATTAATTCCATATTCACTGTACAAAGCCAGTCAGAGCTTCAGACACCCTCTTCACCTCTTATGGAGGCCAGAGCATAGGAGTTCAGGTTTCTTCTAAAAAAATCTCAAAACAGATACTTCTGAAAATATAAAAATATACATATTTGCTACACAGTCAGCAGAAGAGTCTCATCACAGGGCCTAAGGGCTTACTCTACTAGAGCAGTTGCCACTTCTGTGGTGAACTTCTACAGTGTTCATTTTATCAACATTTGCAAGGCAGCAGTATGGTCTTCCTTGCACACCTTTTCCAGGCATTACACTTTGTGAATTGGCAGCCCTGGGAGCATGCAGTGACTCAGTTTTCAGGAGAGCTGTGCTGTTTACCATCTTTTCCTAGGACTGTTCCTCGCACATTCCTCTGGTAAGTGCACAACTGCTTATTAGTCTCCCACCAGTGAGAATTGTGGAGCTCCTCGAAGAAGAAATTTAAGTTACTTGCCAGTAAAGAAATTTGAGCGCGTATTCTCACTACCTGCTCATTCTTCCCCTCTGGCTCAAAGTACATGATTTCATTGCATTCTTTCCTGGGGATTGAAAGGAACTGAGGCAGAGAGGCTATGTCTCCATCTTTTATCTTTCCTCCCCTCATGAGTTCAAAATACTGTGCAGAGGAGGGGAGGGGGCAAATGGAGTGCTAAGGTGGAACCTTGACTCCCTTCTAGATTGTTCCATGCAGTCTACCTGGAAACTGCTGACAAGAAGGAATTTCCAGTTGTCTATGGAGCAGGAAGATATTCCCATCAGTGAGAATATGAAGAGAACTTTGTTACTGGTAAGTAACCTAAATTTCTTTTTTTGGCTAGTTCCTTTGCCTTCACATTCCCCTTTTTAATATATATATTCAGTGTAGGTGGCTGCTATGGTAACTGAATTTCTCTGCTGCTGAAAGTGCAGCCTTTTCAAACATTTTTATGTTGACTATTTGAACTTCTCCATGATTATTTTTGTTTCAGGGTTTTACCAGTGACAATGTCAGGAAAGATCTAATAATGGAATGTAGTTGAGTGTGGTCATAGGTCTTCCGCATCCTTAACAGCTAGCATGGGAGCAGTGTCAAGCGTATCCCATTCCTAGGGTTGGTTTTACTGAAAAAGAAAACTCAAACAAAACAGCATTGACCCAAACCAAGCTTTCTCCCCAGCTTTGGTCACTCCTTAGGTTTCCCTTCAAAGTCTGTTGAGTCTACAAGCTAAGTCCCCTCTTTGACTAGAGAGTCACTTCCAACTCCCTTCTATCTGAGTAAATTAATGAGTTACTGAGAATTTAGCATTTCAAGACTTTCATATGCTGGAAACTTTTCACAGTTTTTTTTACCTTTGGCTTGATTTGGTCTTCTTATCGAATTGATACTTCTTATTGAATGGTCATGGATACTTACAGTTCGGGTTTGCAGTGTTAACAGTTCAGATTTCCTAGATCTGTTTTTTAACTGGCTATAGTTTGTGTGTGAGGGAGCCCTGGCCATTTTGTTTGTTGACCTCTTAGTGAAGGACAAAGCTCCTAGGCCTATTAACTGCTTCTCATATCATTGACTACAAAATATTGTCATGATTAATTGGTTCCAGTGTCAGTCAATTGATCTCAGGCCCTCAGAGTCCTATTGTGTGGGGCTGTGTTCCATCATCTTTCCTGTTTTAACGTGTGGGAGGTAGTGAGGCAATTTGGGTTTCAGTGCCATCAATATGATGATTATACCTCTTTGCTCAGTGTTTCTGTTTCCTAAATTCCAGATGGTGCAGTCTTTCATCTCTCTCAGAGTCTGCTCAGCTTGTGTCTGGGTAATGGATAGCTGACTGGAGCTGAGTACAAATATGATGGGAGTCATAGAGATAGTTTGTGAGAAACCAGAGGAGATGCTGACATTAGTATTCTCCCCAGTCTGACAAGTGGGGATCCACCATTTGCTAATAAAGTGTCCAGTCTAAGGATCCTTGGTGACTTTCAATAGTCAAGTAGGAGTAATAGCCGAGGCGACTGCTAATTTTCCTCCCTGGTACTGAGAATGACACATGCCTCTAGCACCGCCAGGTTGGACTGCTGCAATGGGACTATACCTGTAGCTAGAAATTCATCCAAACTGCACTTGGAAGCTTCATCTGATGCAAATGGTGGCTGCCAGTTCAGATTTTGTGCCTCTCACACTCTGCGATGATAGCTGTGTCCTTTAGATTGAATTGGTTTCCAGTTCAGTTTTGCATGCAATTCAAAATGTTGGTGTTGATCTAGATAGAAAAGCTATAGGCCTACGGATGTCAAATAATCAAATCATAGATTTGGACTATACCTTGAGGGTCATCTCATCCCAGCCTCTATGTGTCTGCAAGAAGACTACAGTACAACATCCCCAAAAGGTGGCTGTCCAGCCACTTTTTGAAAACCTCTAGAGATGAGGAGCCTGTGACTTCCTTAAGCAATTTGTTCCATTGTCAAACAGGTCTTATTGTTAGGAAGTTAAATAATCTCTCTCTTTGTGTTATTCCAAGCAGGTCAGATGGGATGATGTACTCACAGCAGGGCATGGGAAGGGCCTACAATTCTAGAATTAGTCATTGCACCCCCACCAGTGAGACAAAGAGGCAGACATAATCAGTTGGGTTCACTGAGCAGCAATCCTTTTATTAAACAAACAGGTATCCAAAGACTAACAAGGTCCAGTGCTAATGGAGGCAATCCCCTATTGGTCTAACCTGGGGGATCCCTCCCCAGCCCAGAGCATCACAGAGACCAAGCTTGACACTGCCCAGTGTTGCATCCACTTCACTGGGCCCAACTCTCTTTCACCTAGCAGACGTGGAGGGGACGCAGAAGGAGATGACTACACCTGACCTAGGCTGCCCAACCGAAGGTGAGATGCAACCCCCTCCATTCCCTCCAGGTAATCTGGGGTCCTGGGCTGCTAAGCCCACTAGATTCCATGACTCCAGTTTCAGTGGGACGAATACTACCTGCTCTGGGCTTGATTTACTGTTTTAAGCACTGGACCCACTGCCAAAGGGGGACACCAGCATAAACTGACTCCCTCCCCCCCCCCCTCCGCCGGCCTGGCTGTCTACTGCCTTCATGATGCCTGCCTGTAACTCCTGCAGATACAGCTCATTTCCCTCCAGAGACAGATGCACTCTGTTTGGTCTAAACAGGGTAGGGAGTTGGAAATGAATGCATGTATGGGTGATGACGTTTCTACCAATGACCTGCGCCCAATTGCCTATTAGAGGTGTGCATCAAGGGCCCATGCCATTTTTGATTTTTTGTTTTCGTTATTTAAATGTCATTTTCGTTTTCATAAATATAAATTTTTTTTTTTCGTTTTTGCTTTTGTTTTCATTTTCCATTGATTTCAATGGAAAACACATTTTCAGCTGTAACATTTTTGTTTTTCATTATATTTGGCTGAAACACGGAGTGTTTATACCTACACTGAAAGGAATTAAGTGTACCAAATTAAAAAAGGATTGGATAAAAGAATCCAATTTTATAAGCAGTTTAATGATATTATTTTGAAATAATCTTCATATACATTCTTAGCTGTAACATCTTTGCCTCACATTTAATGTGGATGAAAATTAACAGGTTTACACCCCTTCCCATATTTACTATCTTTGGCAACATTCAGAAGGATTGGATCAAGGGTCCTGGTGGTATAAGCAATTAACTTATAAATGTGTGTCTGACTATAACATCTTTGTAGTCAAAACTGTGTACATGAAATTTGGCATGGCTGTATAGCACACTTTCTTGATAATCTCTGCCAAATATCAGAAAGATGTGATAAAAGGTCCCACTTTTATGTGCCTCCACAGTATATGTAGAGAAGGAGCCTGTGCCAGGGATTCTCTTATGTGTCACGGTGGTATAAGATCGGTTTGTGATGCCAATTAACCAGCATAAATGTCAACCAAATATCCTCACTCTGTGCTGTGACCATCCCAACATCTCTTCCCCCACTTGTTACTGGAAAATCAGAATTATCTGTTTAGGAAAGAGCCAATAGAGATTCTTTTATGTCCTCTGTCACCGTGTTGCAGGATGTGATTGTGATGATAATTGGCCAGCCTGGATGTGTAAACCATGTATCCTGGTTGCTGGGATGCTGTCCCCGAAGTTCCAGTTATGTCCTTTCTATGCCTTCCTGAGGGCTGCCCCCTATGCCCGTCTCAAAGCCACCACTGATTGGTCCTGTAAAGCTGGACGCATGCAGTAATTGGCCAGTGAATGTGTCTAAGTATTTTGGGTTGATCCACATTATCCCTCCTATAGCCTCACTCCCCCTGACATGCCAAGTGCCTGCCTTTGACTGGCACTGCATGTGCTGCTGTTTATCTGAATAATGGTCTTCAAGGAGACAACTTCAATTGCGTATAGAATTGAATCCCTTTATCAAATTGTCCTGTGGTTTGGCAGGGATGACAGGGAAGGTATGTTATACATTCCTGCCAAATGTCTTGTAAACAGTATGGAATATAAAAATGTTACAGCTGGAAACTTATTTTCAAGTTAATGTCTTATACTATCAGGACCCTTTATCCAATATTTATGAAAATTGGCAGTATTGTTAAGCTTGTGGAGGGACATAATATTCACAGGTTTCATGCAAATTGGGTGGACAATAAAGAAGTTGTAGCCATGAACGTGTATGGAGCTTTTCTTAAAATCACAAGATTCATTTGCTTCTAAAATCTGTTCCCTTCACCTAATCCTTTCGAAAATTGGTATACATACTGCCCTCTATTGGGGGTATAATCTCCCCAATGTTCATCACAATTGAATAAGAAACAAAAAGGTTATAGCCAGAAATACGTTTTTCAGTTTCCCTTTATTTAAAAAACAAAATGTCGTTTTCATTTCTATTTTCGTTATGATTATTTGTCATTTTTGTTATTGCAATAACAGTAACTAAAATGACAATTTTCATTATTATTATTGTAATAACGAAAACAACATGCACACCTCTAGCCTATTGCCTTGCTGGCTTTTCTGTGGGCCCTGTCAACCTTAGCTGGTTGATCTGCCCTGCGCCAACTCCTCCTCTGTAGCATATTGGACCAGACTGTCCTCATCAATGGTGCCAGTAGTGAAATTTCCCACATATCATTCCTGGCATGAGAAATCAGCTCCACTCCAGACCAACTAGGCAAGTCATTTTCGCCCAGATGGATTATGAGGATATCTGGAATGCTGCCTGACAGCTTGCTCCTCAGCTTGGGTAAGAATTGATCCCCCAGAAGCCAGATGAGGTCATATCCACTAGGGCTGCACAAAATATTTTAAAAAATATTTGTGAGGCTCTGAGGATTGTTCCCAAGTGTTTGGGCCAGTCTGAGGATGCTCAGAGAATACTTGGGCACTTTCCAAGCAAAGGAGTGGGGAGGGGGCCAGAGGCAAGAAGAAGGCTGGGGGGGGGGGGAATGGGCCAGGGAAGAGAGGGAGGAGACCTAGCAGGGACTTGGGAGTAGAGTACTCACCCTCTGGAGGGGGTCTGGTGACCTGTAGCTTCACTTGAGGTTGGGTAAATTAAAAAAAATAATTTATGGTGCATGACACTGCCAGCACCATCTTGGAAAGGTCTGAGCACGCTCAGAAGGGGCCATTTGGCCCTTCAGAACATCCCCAGCTTTTAATTTCTTTTTAAAAATTAACCTGGCCCCAGAGGAAGCCACGCATCCCCGGACACCTCTGGAGGGTGAGTACTCTACCCCTGAGACCCCTCCAGCCCCCCCTGATCCCCCACTAGCCTCCCCCCCGCCCCGGCCTATTCTCTCCCTGACCAGTGGGTGACAGGGAAGGGGGAGCAGGGATCTAACACCTGCACTTGGCTGAGGTTTTCCAAGGACTGAAGTTTCAGGGTTCCATCCTCGGAACTTCGGACCTCAAAATATCAAGGCCTATACATCGGTCCTCGGTATTTTCTGAGGAAAACCAAGGGCCAAGTTGCAGCACTAATATCCACCCACCGATCTAGGCCCAAATTCAGCACTAGTTGTCATTAGCATGCCACCTGGTGAGCCCAGTAAATGATACTGTGGCCCATTATCCATATCCACAACTTCCTTGGCCGCTCCAAACTTGATAAATAACAAAAATAGTAAACTTGAGTGTAACAGCTTACAGTTACAACCAGATGAGCAGTGCGACACTTGCGCCTTCTATGGGTGGACGTAGCGCAAATAAGCCCGGGATCTCCAGCACCCTATTTTGCGAATATCATCTGAGGTAAAACTAGCCATGGCTGCTGTGGTGGCAGCCCCAATTTAAATGAGTGGGACCCACCACAGCTGTGCATGCGATACCACCCTCAGATACATTGTATAAGTTGACACTCAGTTCCAATTTCTGTCAGCTTTGGGCTTATTCATCTTTTCCTGATCCCTTCCCTGCCCATTCCTCCCTTCCTCATTGGGCTTTTTAACAGGTTTCCAAAAAAGAAGGGAGAAGATCTCCATGTCCTCCCCTTTCCATCTCTTTTCTCTTGTTGCCTGGAGATGGTAGGGGCAGATACCTCAGCGTATGGGATGACAGGCCCCATGAATTGCTGAGGATGTACCCCAACCCCAGATGTGCTGGGTTGCACAGGTGGTCCGTTGTCTGTCGGCCTGGAGCCCCCTGGTTGCCAGATCCCGCAAAGCCAGCCAACAGGCCTGTGTATGGTGGGGATCCAGGAGGGAGGGAGGGGGTGGGCCTTCCCATTTTCTACCCAGAGTCATCCCAGGGAAAACCACCCCAGTCCCACAGTGAATTCATCCACTGGTTCATTTCTAACTGCCTGGTCTTGTAGAGAGCCGCCTCTGCTGCAATCTGCCTGAAGCTTGCTCTCTCAGACTGCCATCCTGTCTGCCGTGTCCCTGATGGCAGCAGCTGCTGATGGATCCTGCTGCTGCTGAGCTTGATTGGTAGCAAGGGGTCCTGGGTGCTGAGGGGTCCTGCCATGCTTCGTCATCCCCCCTGCCCCCAAGCACTGATCCCATACTTTCTCCATAGTCCCCTGGTGACCCCCTGTTTGGGGGTGGGATAGGAAGATGTTAGCGCTGGGCAAACTGCTCCTGAAGCACCATGAAATGCCCCTGCAGCTCCTGGGGCTGGGCATTTACATCCCCTTCTAACATTGCTTCCTCCCTTGGGGGAGCAACCAGGGGCTGGGAGATTTGAGAATCAAGGGGTGTACGGCCTGCTTCTTAGGGGGACAAGTTCTCCCTTTTTCCTGCACCTGGCACTGCTTGGCCCCTTAGTGAGGCATCCCTGGAGACAGTGGTCAACACCCCTTGGTTCTGATTCCCTTGAGGGAGAGCATGTGCCCTGCCAATAGGGCGGGGGGGGAGCTGTTCATCCACCCTCGAGAATCGCTGACCCCTCGGAGAAGGAGTAGGCAAGGTGGGAGCAGTGCTCTCAGACACGTCCACCAACTTGCTCGATCTAGGAACCTGCGCCTCCTAGAAAGTGGGCGGAGCTTTTTAAACCCGGTGAGGTCTCGTCCCTCACAAGACCCCCGAGCTCAGCACTGCAGGAAAACTGAAGTGGATCAGCTCCACTTGGCTCCCACCCACTGCTCAGCTGTGCCTCTTGTCTCGCCCTCTCAATGGGAGGGCACAAACCCGGCTCTGCCTTAAAGGGACAGAACAGTGTTTTTTCTCAACGTAACGGAGCCGTACTCTGTCATCAAGGCAAGTTGAAAGGCCTTTTACTGGGGAGAGAATTGGAGAGATTTGTGTTCTTGTATTGGCATTGGCTTTATTGAATCCTTGTTAGTTGCTGTTTGTTTAACTCATGCAGTTTAGTTATGTATGCAGTCTGAGAGAAGTCTGATTCTCATAGCTGAATAAATCTTGTGACTCAATAAAAAAGGAGGCTAGATTGACAGTGAAAAACATGGGTCCTGGGGATGCTAGAAAATGCTGAGCCAGGAGATGTGGCTGTGCTGTTGAATAATTTATTAGCAGGATCTCTAGGAAATTTTAACTTCATTTGCTTCAGTGCAGATGTTGACTTAGTTATAAAGTTCCCCAGATCTGTGAGGGAACTGCTCCTGAGATGCTCTCTCAAATGGGCACGCATGATTTTCAGCAGTGCATGGGCCAAATTCTGCACAGAGCCACTACTGATATTGCAAGGTTTTTTAAGGGCCATACATTATTCTACAGTCATCATGGGAGTGAGGCTCTTCAAGCCTTTGGCCCTTTTTACACTGACATCCCTTCCCCTCATCCACATGTGTGATTGCCTGAGCGGGGGTGGGGTGTGGGGTGGACATCCGTCTGACTGCCGCAGCCAGTGGGTGGGGGTATATGCACACTTCCACACTCCACCCATCTCCACTGATTCCCCATGCACAGAGGCAATGGAGGTGCCTCCGTGATTGAAAATGGGTGGAGGTGGGTGGGCATCTGTGCGATGGGCCACCCACGCACCACACACCCGCCGCTGCCTCCACTCATCCCCCACGGACCGTGGCTCCTTCCCAGTCCATTTAAAAAGGGTATTTATGAAGCATTTAGCTGACAGCAAAATTTAGCAGATTGGAAAATTGGCATATCTTTCCTATTTGCCCAGGAAAAAGACAGGAGTCCCTACCTTCAATTTGCATTTATTCAGAGAGTCTTAGGGCTTAAGGGTCATCTGGTCCAAGCTGCTGCATCAATGCAGGATTTATTATACCCATACAGAAAAATCCACTGACAAGAAACAGAGTTCATAATACATTTTTTAAATATAAAAATGCCACAAGATTGGGAGAGAGCAGCAATTCCTGGAGTAATGTGGAGCAACCTTGTAAAAGAAAAAATCCAAATGTCTTAAGTAAGTGAGCCACACTCATGCTACTGGGGAAGACAAAAAACCTTCAAAGTCAACATCCAGTCTGATCCGGTGGAAAATGCCTTCCCAATCCCAAATATGGCAATCAGTTAGACCATGAGCATGTCTGCAGGACCCAGCAGTCAGGTACCTGGAATATAACTAGTACCCAGGAATCAGAACACCCCACCTGTCCCATTTCCAGTTGTGGACAACTTTGATGCTTCAGGAAAAAGGAAAAGGAAATACTTTTGTGGGGTTCGTTTTTTTTATCTTCCTGTAATATCAAATTGAAAAAACTCACAAGCTGGGTGCCATGATTCATCTAACTCTGTTTTAAAACTATCCAGGTTCTTTGCTCCCCTGGGAGCTTATTCCAATAGTTCATACTCTGGTGGTTCAAAACCTTCTAATGTATTTGCCTTATATTCACTCATTCTTATACCCATATTTACCTTTAGTTTGAACAAATCTTCCTCTTCCATTGTATTAACTTCCCTAATGTGTTTGTGCAGTGTGATTGTGTTTCCTCTCAGCTTTCTTTTTGTTAGACTAGATAGGCCAAGTTCTTTTAGCCTCATCTCCAAAGATAGGTTCTCCATTCCTCTGATCATTCTGGTAACCCAGCATTGCAATTGTTTCAGTTCCAGTTCATCCTTCTTGAACATCTGTGACCAAAACCGAACACCGCATTCCAGATGCAGTCTTACCAAAGTCTTGTAGAAAGGCAACAAATTTCCCTATCCCTACTGGCAATACTCTACCTAGTACATCCGGAATAGTATTTTCCACCTTTGAGCCATCAGTGTGATGCAGCTGCATAGTCATTTTATGGACAACTAAAAATCCCAGGTCTCTTTCTATCTCACTTGTTTCCAAATGATACGTTCCTAGTCAGTGTTCAAAATGCTTATTATAATCCTCAAGTGCATAACCTTGCACTTTTTGCTATTAAATTTCATCCCATATCGATCTGAGCATGCACCGGGCTTGAGAGGTAGGAGAAGCCCGAGCTCCGCACCCCCTACTATAAGCAAGCCAAAAAAAAAAACCAAGCAAAAAGGAAAAGGAAGCTTGCAAAGGAAGCGAAATGGCTGGCAAGAATAAAAGCAAGCAAAAAATCTCTCAAACGAATGCTTTGGAGAGATTCTTCCAGCGTTTAGACACCTCGGGGCCTGAGGAGAGGGAGAAGGCTGCCGGCGGCTCAAAATGGGCGTGAAGAAATCCCAAGGCAGGAGAAGAAGCGGCCGATTCAGATGTAGGTGAGCGGAGTGGGGAAAGAGAATCAGAGGTGCAGGAATCCCTGCAGGTAGGCTCAAAAGGCAGAGGGGACTGGCAAGAAGAGGGAGAAGGTCCCAGAGAGAGAAAGAAGCCAACCCGCAGCAGTAGGAAAAATGACAGGTCAGGGGAGCAGGGATCAGCCTCGGCTGGCAGGAAAGGGGTATCAGAATCCCCAGAGAAAGAGACAGAAACAGAAGGCTCTGACTCAGGAGCAGAACAGCAGGGACCCCCCTTAAAAAATTTGATTCTCCAAATGAGAAGAGAACTGCTGGGAGAAATGAGAAGTATTAAAGGGGCAATAGAAGAAGGAAACAAGAAGATGGAGGCTTTGACAAGGAGAACAGAAGCAGCTGAGGGCAGGATCTC
>QEPC01007591.1:1140152-1219203 GCA_003113815.1 Sphenodon punctatus
TTGGTGGGGAGAGCGAGGGAGGTAGTGGCCCCCCTGATTGGGGGAGTTCACCCTCCTATAGCTCAGCAGGTCCGGAGTCTGGGGGCGATATTGGACGCGGACCTGCGCCTGGAGCGGCAGGTGGAGGCAGTCGCTAAGGCTGCCTTCCACCAGTTGTATCTGGTGCATAGGCTGCGTCCGTTCGTCTCCGGCCCAGACCTGGCCTCCCTCATCCATGCCTTCGTCACCTCGAGGCTGGACTACTTCAACGTGCTCTACGTGGGGCTTCCCTTGTTCCTGGTTCAAAGGCTGCAGCTAGTGGAGAATGAGGCGGCTCGTCTCCTTACAGGGACGGGTCATCGGGAGCACATTACACCTGTGCTCCGGACTCTGCACTGGTTGCCAATAGCGTGCCGAACTAGGTTCAAGGTTCTGGTGTTGATCTATAAGGCCCTTCATGGTCTGGGCCCTTCGTACCTCAGGGACCGCCTCGCCCTCCGCGCCCCAGAGCAGCTCCTGTGGTCGGCCGGGGGTGCCTTCCTGGAGGTTCCCCGCGTAAAGCGGGGGGCCACAACGGAGAGGGCATTCTCGGTGGCCGCGCCGTGCCTTTGGAACTCCCTTCAGGAGAAAGCTCACCTGGCCCCAAGCCTGTTGTCCTTCTGGCGGTGTTGTAAAAACTGGCTGTTCGCCCAGGCCTTTGGGGTCGGGGGGAGGGTGGGTTAGGGTTATGTTCCTTTTTTCCCCTCCCCTATCCTGTTTACTGTTTTAATTCCCGGGGCCCTGTTTTAAACATTTAACTTGCTGATTATTTTAAATTGTTTTATATTTGTTTTTATGTATTTTATATTGTTGTAAGCCGCCCCGAGCTGTTTTCAGGAGGGGGTGGGGCATAAATTGTAGAAATAAATAAATTAAAAAAAAAATACCAGCGGTGACAAGGACCAGCAATGAGATGGCAGCAGAGTGAAGAGGAATGATCTCACATGCAGGAAAATCTTTCAGTGCGGTTGCATCCTTAAGGCAGCTCAAGTTAAGAACTTATTTTGCAGAAAGGAGAGGGGATGGAGGACAATCAAATGGATATTTGGGCACAAATAGTTCAAAAATCCAGGTTGGGAAATAATAGGCAGGGTGGAAGAGGGGGTTTTGATGGTCAACCAGAGTGAGGAGAGGTGGCTGCAGGGAATGATGATTGCCCAGAGAGAAAGCGCTCGCAGAGGGCAAGAGGGGGGGGGTCTTGATTCCTATACAGGAGCTGTATGGAGTTCTCAGGTTATGGACATTATGAGGGAATGAACCGGTAGGATGGAAGAGAGGGGTTTTGATACTCGGGGAAGAAGGTTATAACTCAAGGCATAGATAATTAGTTGGCTTGCAGATAAGGATCTAAATCACAAAGGGGGGGGGAAGGGGGAGGGCCTGGAAAGAAGCAGGAAAAGGGAAGAACACCAAGGAGCTAGTAACCAAGCAAATTTCCAAGGAGAGGAGTAAGGTTCGGGAGAGGCGGGAAGAGGGGAAGGAAGTGGAGCAGGGTTTGTTTATTTTGTGTTAAAGTTTGAAATGATTATAAAAATTGAAGTGTGCAAGAAAGTGTGTGGAAAAAAAAGAGGTGTTGCATAGACAAGGGCTTCATACAAAGGAAGACAAGGGAAGGGAGGTAACAATTTTAGGTAAAGAAAAAAGAAAGAGGACAAGGGATAGACTGAGACATTAAAAAAAAGGAATAAAGTCCAATGAGCAGGTTTAAAACAATCTCACTTAATGTCAGGGGACTAAACTCCCCCCAGAAAAGGAAAAGGGTCAAAAATTTAATAGCGGAATAAGGAGCAAATATCTTTTTCCTGCAGGAAACCCACTTGCTGAGGAAGGATGTAGCAAGAATGTCCAGCCCCAAAATAGGAAGGCTGTATTCCTCCTGCTCACTCAAAAAAAAGTCAGGAGTCCTTATTGGATTAGATAAAAATATAGTCTTTAAGGAAGAAAAAATTATAACTGACAAGGAGGGGAGATTTCTGTGTGTCATTGGTAAACTGGGGAACCTACAAGTTTCATTAGTTAATATGTATTGCCCAAATGAAGGCAAATTGAAATTCTATAAAAAGTACACCTCCATATTGATGGAAGAAGTCAAAGGATGGATCATATTTCAGGGAGATTTAAATACTATCTTGTCTGGTCTAAACCACTCAAAGGGAGAGGGGCTCAAGACAGAACAAAGGAAGATAGCTAGGATGCTCCATGCATTGGGGCTGGAGAATCTATGGAGGCACATAAATGGGAATGCAAAAGAATATTCCTTTTATTCATCAGTGCATAATATGTACTCCCGTATAGACCATGTATTGTGCTCAAAAATGGAGCTGGGAAGATGTAATAAGTGTTTCATTCTACCTGTGGTACATTCAGATCACAATGCAATCATTTCCATATTCAAGGATCCAAAGAAAACAGAGAGACCCAGAGGAAATTGGCGGCTAAAAAGATTCATTTTAAATTAAGGGAAAAACAGGGATCAAATTCTTGAAGACATAAGGGAGTTCTTTGAAATAAATGAGCTGTCAGTCTCATCGCCAGGAGTGTTGTGGGAAGCTTCCAAGGCAGTAATTAGGGGGGAAATCATCTCCTTGCAGGCGCAGATTGATAAAAGGATAAGACAGGGGGTTAAGGATTTATATAATGAGCTGCAAAAACTGGAAGCCCAAAATAAATTAAACCCCTCAAAAAAGCTGCAACACAAAATCTTCAAAGCTAGGGAAGTGATCAGTTTAGCAGAACTGGGGAAAATAAAAACACGACTACAAAAAATAAGATTCCACTATTATGAATTTGGAAATAAGGCCAGCAAAGCACTGGCCAACCTAGTCAAATCCAAGCAAAGGAAGGTTTTTATCTCAAAAGTGCAGAGTGCATAAGGTGAACAATTAGGGGAACCAAAGCAAATTCAAAAGGCCTTTCTGGATTTTTTCAAAAAAATTTACACATCCTGTAGGCCCCGAAAAGAAAAAAGAAAAAGGTTCCTAAATACTATAAAGATTCCTCAGATTAATGAAGACCAAAAGGCTTTCTTAAACACAGCAATAACCATGCAGGAGGTCCTAGAGGCAATTGCCAAACTAAAGATAAACAAAGCGTGTGGCCCGGATGGCTTTCCCAATGAATTTTACCAAGCTTTCCAAGAGGTACTTGCCCCACATTTAGCCAACGCATTTAATAACATTTGGAAAGAAGCAGCCATGCCCTAGAACTTTTACCTAGCTACTGTGACCCTGATTCCCAAACCAGGCAGGCCAGTGGAATTATGTGGCAGCTATGGCCCATCTCCCTACTGAATTCAGACTACAAATTATTTGCAAAAATATTAGCTAATAGGCTGAAGTCAGTAATCCGGGAAGTAATTCATATCAATCAGGCGGGGTTCATCCCCGGGAGACAGGGGAAAGATAATATAAGAAAGGCGATAAATATAATATACAACTTAGAAGTGAATAAAACCCCGGCCTCCATAATCTCAGTGGATGCTGAGAAAGCCTTTGATTTGGTTGAATTAGATTGGCTTTTTCTCACAATGGAAAAAATGGGATTTGAAGGGAACTTCCTAAAATGGCTCACCGCCATATACAAAAAACCACAATCTAGAATCTTAATTAATGGGGAACTCTCTGAGATATTTGAGTTACAGAGGGGAACCAGGCAGGGGTGCCCCCTGTCTCCGCTCCTGTTCAATATTGTCTTAGAGGTGCTGGCGAACGCGATCCGCCAAAATGAGAAAATCAAAGGGGTGAAAATTGGAGGGAAAGAACATAAGCTATCTCTGTTTGCGGATGACCTACTGCTTTATGTTTCTGATCCAGAGAGCTCGTGCAAAGAATTGTTAAAAGTTTTTATGGATTTTGGTGAAATCTCTGGGTACAGAATAAACAGAGGAAAGTCATACGCACTGGTATTTGGTAGGGATAAACTGCAGGAACAACATCTCGCAAAAACTTCTCCCTTTCCAATAAGCAATGCAGGATTAAAATACTTGGGGATAATTCTACCCAGAAATACAAAGGATTTGTATGAAAAAAATTATGTCCCCCTAATAAGTAAACTAGAAGAAGAAATAAGACCTTGGAAAAATTTGATGGTCACATGGTTGCGGAAAATAAATCTATTTAAAATGATATCACTTCCAGATTTTTTTATATAGATTTAATACAATACCAATACCACTCCCAGATACATTTTTAAAGAAATGTGACCGCCTGCTGAACAATTTAATCTGGAATAGCAGGAAACCAAGGATGAAAAAAATAGCTCTTATTAAAACAAGGGATAGAGGAGGGATTAACTTACCAGACCTGGAAGTGTACTACAAAGCTGCAGTACTGGGTGCACTTTCAGATTGGTATCTACAATCAGATGCCCAAGATTGGGTGGAGCTAGAAAGAATGGTAATGCAAGTGGATTTGCTAAAAAATGTAATTTTGGACTTGAATGAGGGTCAGCTATCCCTAGCAAAAGAACACCCCTTTGCAGGATCAGTATTAAGAATTTGGAGGAAAATTCAAAAAAAGGCAAAAATTGTGCCAGGGAATTCCCCATACACTCCCATTGATACGAAGGAGGCCAAATCACTACAACTGGCTCTGGATCTGAGAAACAGCTTAAAAGTGAGAGGGGTAACTAAAATGCACCAATTATTCCTTAAGGGGAAGTTTATTCCCATACATAAGATGGAGGCATTGACACAACAAAAGCTGGAGACTTTCCAATACTTGCAATTAAAAGACTTATGTACAGCCCAACAAGCGGGGGATAACTTTGGGAGGGAACCATAAAGAACTGAAAAACTATTATTTGAGAAAAGTAAAACAGCCGGAAGAATGGGGAGACTATATAAGGAACTTAAATCTATGCTTTACAGCAGCAGGAATACCTACCTTGAAAAGTGGAGCAGAGATTTTAAAAAGGAGTTAGGGGAACAAGAAGCTAAAATCATCTGGGATCACATGCACAACTGTGCCTCCTCCTCAGAAATCAAAGAGGCTCAAATAAAATTGACCATGAGGTTTTATCTAACCCCAGATAGAACAAGACATATAGTGCCAGGGGGTAAGGCGCTTTGCTGGAGAGGTTGCGGAGAATGGGGGGACTACTTGCACTGCTGGTGGTATTGCAGCAAGGTGCAGGTCTTCTGGGGCAGGGTCTGGAAAGTGATAAATCAACTAGCAGGGACACTGGTTCCCTTTAGACCTGAAGCGGCACTTTTGGGTATATATCCGAAGGGGGAATCTTTAAAGGAAAAAATCCAATCCTGCAAAATGCTTTTCTTAGCCGCCATCAATATAATTCTCAGACATTGGAAAGACCAAAGTGAGCTTCAGATGGAAGAATGCTTACAAAGGATTGTTTTTATGTTCGCAATGGGAAAACTGCATGCAGGTTTACATGGGAAGCTCAGCAGCTTTAAGGAAACTTGGATACCCATTGTGCAAGTGCTAGACAAAGAAATATCATGGGAGAAAGATATTAGAACTCTCTTTGATGTTTAGTTTTAAATGACTGTTCAGGAAAACGTAAAATCTCAATAGAGACACTTGGCCTGATCTAGACACACCTCCGAGCACAGTGTACCATCAAGCACTCTTTTATAACGCACACACAAGGTTAATGTTTTTGTTTGGTTAATGTTTTTGTACTATTATTACTAAAAAGCATGGTAATATGACAATGGTATTGACAAACTAATTTCTGTTAAATTTGAAAATATCAATAAAAATACAATTTTTAAAAAAAAATAAAAATAAAATTCATCCCATTTCTAGCACTCCAGTTCATGAGGTCATCCAATGCATCCTGTATGATTTAGAGCCCATTACACGATGTCTGGTGGTTGTGGGGGACTGGAAGAGGACGAGCCCTGTATGGCTTGGGCCCCATGTACCTGTGGGATTGCCTCACTCCCTGTGCTCTGGATCGGCCCCTGCGGTCGACCGAGAGGACCCTTCTCAGAGTTCCCCAGGTATTCCGAGGGGTGACTATGGAGCGGGCGTTCTCAGTGGCCACACCATGGCTGTGGAACTCCTTCCCTGGCAGAGGCCCTGAACCACCCCTCTTTTCCATGTCAATGCCAGACCTGGCTGTTCCACCAGGCTTTTGGCGAGGGAGATGGGTGAGGGTGGGTTTTTATTTTTATTGGGGCTGGTATAGGTGGGGTATTTTTTCCCCCTCCTCTTTTCCCAAGGGGGATGTTCTCCCCTTTTTTCTCTCCTCCCCCCTCTTTAAATGTTTTATGTTTATGTTGTTTGTGTATTTTTATAGGTGTATTTTTATATTTTTATATATTGTAAACTGCCCTGAGCTGCCTTTGGCAGGAGGGTTAGGATATCAAATGTTTTAATAAATAAATAAGTTATTACCAATTATAACCCTGTGCCCCTTTCTTCCAACCCCCTCTTGGGGAGTGGGAGAGACTGACAAGTACACTGCTTATCTGTGCATGCCTAGAAAAGGAGACCACCAGGAATGGAAGGTTGTGTGGATTACAACCCCATGTGCATATGCCTCATAGCGGGACCCCACTTTAAGTGAGAAGAAACTTCAAGACAGAGTATCACAATGGGTGTTTTCAGACGTGACAGTGGCATGGATTAATCCACTGTAGTGCGGATTAATCCAGGTGCAACCGTTACATTTAAAAACATCTGCCAGTTGTTACCATGGTCTGACCCCAACCATGGTGGAGTTTAGCCTGGGCTGGGAGTTGGGGAAATCCCCAGGTCACAGATCGGACTAAGCTCCACCACAGTTGGGAGCCAACTGCTGGAGCCGGAGTAAAGCAGGCTATCACATCTTATAGCCCGCTTCAAACACCATGGTCGGGAGTGGCAGCGGGAGACGAGTGCCACCATGCCTGTCCATCTGCCCGTGGGGGGGGGGGGGCTACACGAAACATGGGAGCGGGGACATGTGAATGCATGTCTGTGTGTTACCCAGGCCACCATCACACTTCTTTAGTGGCGTGGTGGATCCGGGCTGGAGTGACGGCTGCCTCTACTGTCCAGAGAAATATGTGTCAGCGACAGCAGCTGTAACATCTGAAAGCACCCAGTGAGTGTTTTGAGCCACTGTACATGTGAAAGGAAGTGAACTGAGGTGCTGAGGAAAAACCTAGAGCAGTGATACACACACAATCAAATACGATTCCCTCCCTCAAAGTTGCTAGCGGACTGTCCTGGACCTACTAGAAATGGCGTGCTACTTACTTCTTGCAAGGTGAGTGGCTTCAGTTCATGGCCAGCACTTGAGCCTTAGAGACACTCTCTTGCTCTCCAAAGATGGCCCCAGTGCTGGAAGAGACTAACACCGTTTTTAGACGAGGCTCTGGGAAGCGCCTCCCTAGCCGTGCGTTAAGAAAGAAGCCGCGCCATGGTGCCGGAAGTGACGTTCTCCCTGTTGCCAGCAACGGCGGCAGTCAGAGACGCGGCACTGTGTAGAGGCGCGTTCTAGAAACCTGAAAATTGAGGTGTCTAGAATGCGCCTCTGCAAAGCACCGCATCTCCGGCTACCGCCGTTGCCGTCAATGGGGACAACGTCACTTCCGGCAGCGCAGCGCAGCTTCTCAACGTATGGCTCGGGAGGCGCTTTCCAGTGTCTCATCTAAAAACGGTGTAAAACCCACTTTGCTGTGGTCAGGCCAGTTCTGCAGAGCATCTTCTGTCTGTGTCCTCACTGTCCTCAAGAGCCTTTCTTTTGCCCAGGATGCACCTCCCTCAGGTTATTTGTCCTTTACTTGACACATCACATATGTTCAGTTGTATGATTCTAAGTTGTTCATTTTATCAATAGTATTTGTGTCCTGGACGTATAAAACCTGCATTTTAATTTTATGTCTTATTAGGCAGGGCTGGACTGTCACTCCTTCTTGTTTATTAGTTAGTATCCCTGATGACCCTGCCTGCCAGAATGTTTCGATTTACCTGGGGTGTGATGGTGGTGATGATTCTGACCTCTAGTGGCTGCAGCATGAATTGCGGTGCTTCTACACAATTGGTTAATTGCAGCCAATTCTTATTGTTTTGACTTGTTAAAATGTAACAAGTGTGCAGTGAATTTGAAAAATCATAAATAAGGTATTATTATTAATCAGCCTATTATATATTAGAGATATATATAGCTTGACTTTTTCCTGAATCTGTAGGTTTGTGAAGCAGCTTTTTACCTGCCTTTGTGCTTAAAGGGTGAAACGAAATTTTTGTTCTTCTTCTGATGGCTTGTAGACATTTGTCTACAAAACACTGCATTTCTGTCCTTACTGCCTCTGCACCCACCAAAACCCTGAGCCTCCTCACTTCTATGCTTCCGAAACAAATGTCAAGAAAGACCAAGATTTGAAATGGCAAGAGCACTACAGTGCAGGCCAGGACTGAACAAGGATATGAATGTTCCAGAGAGAGCACATTCTGTGAGACAAACGCAAAGTAATTCTCTCTCAGATCAGCCCACAGTACTTGTCCTTGACATTAATGCGCCTGACCCCACTGTTTATTGGTTCTTCTGTTGAGCTCATTACCATACCATCTTTTTAAAGAATTCCCCAACATTTTTGTCCTTGAAATAAATTGAAATAGACTTGTTCAGTCCATAGCTTTCTTTTTTCATCCAACAAATCATATTCTCATTCAGTCTCAATAGTAAAAGCAGAGTTTTAATTCATGTAGTTGTTTTTCCTTGGTTTGAGAATGCATTCAACATTTGTGGAAAGAACTGTATATATGTTCTTTTCATTTATTTTATCATAATTTACTTCAAGACCAAGAACAAAACAATGGTTTAATGATGTTTTATTCCCTATTACATGTCTAATTCTTGTCTGATTTGAACATCAGAATTAGCTTCTTGAGAGCTGCAGGAAATTGATGTTGAAATGGAAAGTTGTGATTCCTGGGTCAAGGATTCACAGCTATCAAGAATATTGGAAATACGAATGGGTTTCAATTCACCATGCCAAAAAGGAGGTGCGTCTGAAGGCATTGTGCTGTTTCCATAGGATGATTAATTGCACTGTATCTATAAAATTGGTTGCGACTGCACTATAAAACTAAGGGGGAAATAATAATAATAATTAATAATCTTTATTTTTATATAGCACCCCGACAACAGGGAGCACGATACTTCCGGCAGCACAGGGAGCATGTAAACACTCCCCACGCGGCTTTTCTCTCAACGCGGAATTCAGGAGGCACTTTTCATGCCTTGTTTAAAACAGCCTAAGACTGTGCGTCAAAACAAACCAGACAGTAGCCCGCATTAGTCTGTGATTTACCTGCCTGTCTGTTAGGTGGGCCACCATATGTTTGCCCACTTCCACCATAGGACAGGCAGCCCCGACTGCTGCCTGATGTGTCGGCCAGAAAAAAGGTGGATGCATCGTGGGCTAAGCCTGGGCCAGCCAGGTTAATCTGGGCTAATGTGTCCCCTCCTGTCTGTTAGGTCCTGTGCAGCCCCGCTGTGCAGCACCATAGGGCTGCAGGTGAAGAGAGTATAGCGGTCAAATGAGTAACTGTGTCCCTGCCCCCCCCTCCCCCACTTGTGTGTTTTGGTTCCCTGGCCCAACCTGTGAAGTGGGGACAGTGAGTAAGCTTTCCACCCACCCAGATTAACCACAGGGAGCCTGAATGTTTATTCTGCTGTACCCGTCAGCCTGCGGTGCCACTCAACGGGTTGGGCAGGGGATCCAGCTGGGCACTGTCTTCTTTGTTTTCACCCGATCCTTTTTGCTTATGTTACACTTCCTAAAAACTGTAATATAACTCTATGACCCTGCCAGAGCAGCAAAGACAGATTGAATATGTGATATATCAATCAGGGTCATTAAGCCATCTACAAATGGCCCAATCCACTTGTTGTCCCAGTCCATAATTTAGAAACCTGTGGGCTAAGGGATGAATCCTGCCATTGAGTTAACTGGGCTGTAAAGGGTCACAATCCATGGTAAAATAAGGTCTTCGGTCAGATAATACTGTCCCCCCCCTCCCCGCCCCCCCCCCGCCATCTAATACTAACCTTATCCTTTGATGAAATGAATAAAATGAAGTATTCTTTTCTCCCATTCAGTATACAACTAATCTGTGGATCTCATTGGCAGAGGATGTGGTGAAGGCCAATAGCATAACTGGTTTCAAAGGAAGTTTGGATAAATTTTAGAGGCCCATAAATGGCTATTAGTCCAGGTTGCACAGGTTATGAGACTTCTGACTGTCGGGGGACTGGGGGTGAATAGCAGGAAATGGGCTGCTCCATTATGACCTGTTGTGCGCTAACTACTCTAAAGAAACCAAGGTTGGACACTGTCAGAGAGAGGATACTGAACTAGACGGACTGTTGGTCTGACTCAGTATGTCATTTCTTATGCGTATATATTATAGGTGACCCATGTATGTTGCTGGCACTTGCCTTTGCCAAAATGTAATTTATTTTTTAGATATTTACTTAGTAGATTGTGACGAGAACCTAGTCGAATGGTCTGCCCCCATAGACAAATGGAACTGTAGCGGTTCCAGGAGGCTTTGGGGGATATACGCTCTGATCTGGACGGCTGTCCCATCGATGGCTTCGTCGAGCTGTGGAACGCCTTGCTGACGGAGGTCATTGATCGGATAGCTCTGAGGTGTCCGCTTGCCAGGCGGCAGACCTACAGGCCTCCCTGGTTTTCGGAGGGACTGTGGGTGCTGAAGCAGGAGGGCAGGCGGTTGGAGCGATGGTGGTGTCATTCACATGCTGAAGCTGACAGGTTGCGGCACAGAGCAAGTTTATGAGCCTATGCTGTTGCTATGCGAACAAAGAGTTCTTTGCTGCCCTTATAGCATCCGTTAAATCCTGTCCAGCAGAGCTGTTCTGGGTGGTGCGGGGTCTGTTCAGTCCGACCTCCTTCCACCTTGGAGGGGAGTCATCTAGTGCCTGTTGTGACTTGTTTGTAGATTATTTTGTGAATAAAACTACTCAGATTCTCCATGGTTTTGACGCTGCATTAGGGCAATTGGAGGTTATGGAGGCACTGCCTTGTCCTTGTTTGTGGGATCAATTTCAACTGATGACCCATGCTGATGAGGAGGAGGTTCTTGGGGCTCTCAGGGCCACCTGTTGTAAACTGGACCCTTGTCTGTCCTGGCTGGTTAAGGCCTGTTGGGAGATAATGGGGCCGTTCCCCAGGTAACTTCAGCAAGGGTGGGACTCTTTGGGCGCTAGCCCTTGGGCAACACTCAAAGGGTGTTGGCCATTGTCTGGGCCATTTGCTGGACCGTAGTGGCTGGGGCCCCCTCTGCTCTACAGACAGTACACCTGACAGCCGGCGGCGGCACAGTGGGAACCCCCAAGTGACGGGAGAGCACGCACAGATCATGGGAGCAGCACCAGCCTATTCTCAACGGGTAGGATTAGGCCACCTACACGGGCCAAGTCATCCGCCGGTAAACCCTGCGAAGGGGTAGGATGTTCTTCATCTCCTCTGGGGCCAAGCCCTCTGCTGGTAAACCCCGAGAAGGGGCAGGACTTTGCCATTTTTATATCTTATGATTGTTATATTTTGTGATTGTCCTTGGGTTGTTTTGGGGTTGTAACCATTTTTAAGGTTTTTGGTTAGTGTTTTTAGGTGGGAAGTCGGCAGTTGACAGTAAACCCCAAGAAGGGGAGGACTCTTTTTTTTTTTTTTGATTTTTTTTTTGGATGTAGGGGCCAAGCCTGCTGCTGTCAATCCCCGAGAAGGGGAAGGACTATGCTGTTTGACTGTAGGTGCCAAATCTTTTACAGGTAACACCCGGAGGGGGCAGCATAGTGCACGGGTTGCTTACTCTGAAGCTGGAGGTTGGTTATTGAGCTGGGACACTGCCACTTCAGAGGGGTCAGGATCTGCCACTGTCAACGGGGGTAGGATCCTGTAATGCTTGCCGTAGAGCCTTTCCCCAGTAAACCCCGTTTAGGGGTAGAATTTGGACATTCTACTGGTGCTAACCCTTTTGTCGGCACACCCTGAGGAGGGGCAGGACTTGGAAATACTGCAGGAATTAATCTGATCTTGAGGAATTGATAAACTGGTCTGGTTGTCTCATATGGGAAATAGGAAAGGCTGATTTAGGACAAGGGGATAAATCTGCCTGGATAAATCTAATAAGGGTGTTGATGAGTCAAAAGTAATTGACATATTTGATGAACTTCCCCCCTTAGAGCAGGATTTGTTTTTGGGAAAGTTGCTGTCAATTCAGGATAAGCTAGTGTGCAAAGAGATTAATTACAATGCTATTTCAGGCATCCATCAGGAATGCCATGATTTAGCACAGTTGATTGAAATGAGAGCTCTTGCTCCTAATGAGTTGGGATCGCCAAGCCAAGTAAGGGTTAGTACCAGGTTATGCCAAGTAAGGGCTAGGAGGAATACTGTGGAGGCACACTGTGGGGCTGCTGGTGTTGGTTCTGACTATTCTAAGGAGTTTAAGAAAGTGGCCTCACAGCCAGAAGATAGTGGATGTTCTGAGGCAAGGGATGGTCTATGGGAGGGGAGTGAATCTGGGGGTTTATCTGGTGAAGGGGGACACAGCCTGCAGAGGACAGGTGATACAATGAGCTATTGCACCAATGGGAATGTGCTCCTGCCACCTACTGTGCAGTCTCTGCAGGATGTGGGCCTCGATTCTTCGGGTTTAGTTGTAAGAAGAGCTTCTACTGGTAATGAGGAGATAGGTTCTGGCTGACTCGGGGATCCCATAACAGGGATGGAGAGAGAGCTGAATTTTAAGATTGTTTCGTGGAATATATCAGGCTGGGCCTGGCTTTTGAATCAAGAGGTACAAGATTTTCTAGGGGTATTTGATATAGTTTGCATACAGGAATCTTGGCTTGTGGATATTAGTCAGCTCTGTCTACCTGGTCATCAGATCTGGCATTGTCCAGCTGTCTGGGGTACAAATTCTGGTCGTCCCTCTGGCGAATTGCTAACTTTGTTGAAACTTCCCTCTCCTGCTCAGGGTAGATTATTATCTAACTCTCCTAGTAATGTCCTTGCAGTAATATTTATTTGGTGTCCAGGTAAAAGACTGATTCTGTTTAATTTATATATACAGCCTAAGACGGCACGTGTTGAGTTTTTCTGGGACCAGCTAGGATGTTATGTTGTATTGCTGGGAAATGACTACCCTGGATACCCGATCATTTTGACCGGAGTTTTTAATGCCAGGATAGGCAATGATCCCTATAGACAATCGAGTGTTCTGGGAATTGAGGATTTGGATGATTTCTTTTACCCTTTACGTCACTCAGGGATAGGGAGCTGAACCCCCAGGGAATTCAATTTTTAAAATTTTTATATATGGGTCGTTGGAAGGTTTTAAATGGAGGTTCTATTTTGGATTTAGAAGGGCAGTTTACTTTTATTTCTAAAATGGGTTGCAGTGTTGTAGATTATTTTTGTGTCCAAGAGCCATACTTTGATCGCTGTAGAAAGTTTGAAGTGTTAATTGAAGGTTACAGTGATCATTTTCCAATTTCTATGGTTTGTGGTTTTAAGGATCTAGCAATGGAGGGTGTCCTGTCAGTTTGGACCCCACCCGAGAATGGCCTTTTGGCTGGCATGCCCCATCGGGTTTGCTGGACAGATAATGTGAGTAAGAGGAGTCAAGAGCTTTTCATTAGGGAGGATTTTGTAAAAGCTAGACAGTTTTTGTTGGACTCCCATTTGATGGATCCTGGTAGGATAATTGGGCAGTTTTCTGATTTGTTGGGTCAGTTTAGAAAGTTTCTTTCCTCTAATATTAGTGTTCTGAAATTTGGTAGACCAAGGAATGCCTGCCCCAAATCGTTTGACTACGATTGTTTGAAGCAGAAGAAACGTGTTAGGCATTTAGCTAGGGTAATTAAATATCACATTACTCCTATATCTATAGGTAAGTATGTAGCTGAAAAACCTAGATATAAAACCCTGATAAGGGGAAAGAAGAAGGTTTTTCAGCAGAAAGCCTGGGAAGCACTCTCTATTGCAGTTAAACGGAGCGGGGGGGGGTGGGTGTCATGCTAAATTTTGGGCTTTAGTTAATGCTGGCTTTAGAACTCCCTCTTTTTAGTTGTTCTTGCCACCCGATGTCTGACAGTCTCACTTTAAAGGACTCTTTAATCAGATTCCTGATACGTGTCAAATAAAGACGGTTGGTGGGATGCTTCACAGTGGCTCCCAGTGGATCCAGAGGAAATAAGAGCAATTCTTGGTAAAATTAAGAGACGGAAAGCTCCCGGGATAGATGGCATCCCGGCTGATCTATTCTGTCAAAATGCTGATTGGTAAATTCTGGTTCTTTGCAAATTATTTGATTCTATAAATAGTTGCGGTTTGATACCGGCAGGCTGGAATGTCAGCAATATTGTGCCTATTTATAAAAAAGGAGATAGAAATTTGCCCCAGAATTATTGGCCAATAAGTGTTGCTGCAAAACTATATGCTAGGTATTTGCTCTGCAAATTGGAAGCTTGGGCAACGGTGGCTGATTATTTTCAGGAAGAGCAGGCGGGTTTCCACGCAGGGCATTCAATGATCAATCACTGCTTTACCTTAATGCATATAATGGAGAAATATGTTAAGATCAGGAAGGGTAGACTGGTGATGACTTTTATATACCTACGTTCAGCCTTTGATTTAGTGGATAGGAATATTCTCTTGGACAAACTTTATAGAACCAATATAGACCGGAGGTTGATATGCCTTGTCTAAGTGTTATAGAATAAAACCGCTCTAAGAATAAGGCTGGACAAAAATGGTCAACTTTCAAATCAGATTCCAGATACAAATGGCGTAAAGCAGGTGTGTGTGCTTGCTTCATTTCTTTTTAAACTTTTTGTAAATGGGGTTGTTGCAATCTTGAAGGGAGACTATTTCCTACCGGCCAGGGTTTTAGATAGACCAGTAGCTATCTTGCTCTATGCAGATGACATGGTGCTGATGTCTCCTTCTGTTCTGGGTATGAAAAGGATGCTCTCTGCTGTTGGTCAGTTCTACACGGAGATGCATTTATCTATAAATTATGGGGAAACTAAAGTCCTGGTGGCAGGTAGATGGTACAACAGGTATAACTGGACTCTTGATGGGGTTCTTCTGGAACAGGTAACATCTTATTGCTATCTGGGATTGCTTATCTCTGTGACTGTTGGTTGGCAGGGACATATTGAGACTGCTAGGTTGAAATTGACTCAAGCGATAGCAGGCCTATTGAGATTTTGGAGGCTTTATGGCGGAAGACTCGTTGCACCTGCATTAAAACGGTTTGATTTAAAAACTAGACCCCGAGCATTATATGGAGCAGAAATTTGGGGTTTGGCTTGTACTGATGTACTTGAACGTCCCCAAAACCAATTCTTGAGGACTCTGCTTGCGGTTCCTAAGGGTACACCTGATATGGCCTTGAAACTGGAGTAATGCCCATCAGAGTTAGGATACTTGCTGCCGCTCTTAACTGCTGGTGTAGATTAGAAGACATGTTGGAGGATAGACTCCCATGTTGTTATTATTATTATTATTATTATTAACATTTATATAGCACTAGCGATGTACCTGGCACTTTACAAAAAATAAGATAGACACGGTCCCTGCCCGAGAGCTTACAATCTAAGTTTTGAGGAGGCTAAGACTTGGACTGACTCGGGGCTATGGAGAGGTAGAGTGTTGAGACATATGCATGATTTGGGGCTCTCTCCAGACATGCTCAGTACTGTTCCTGGGTATAAGAGAAAGTTTATAATACGTAAACAACTAGTTGATGAAGTTATTCAGGCTGATTTGACATCTATACAGATGCTCAAAAGTGCTCCATTTTATAAATCTTTTAAGTTCATCTCAGGTTTTGAGGGGTATTTGGGCATACTGGAGGATCCCAAGCAGCGCAGGGCTTTGACCCTACTTCCCTTTGGCTTATTACCATCTAAAGTCCTTGCAGGCAGACAAAATGGGATTCCCTATGAAAGCAGACTCTGCTCTTGTAATTTAGGGCAGATTGAGGATCTTCTACATATTCTTTTCCTGTGTCCACTTACTGAACATCTGAGACAGACATATTTAGTCACATGGATTAATTCTAGACCTTACCTTTTCCCTCGACAGTTTTTGGTATTTTTTACAATTTCTAAAACTCCTGGTATCATTTGTAATTTGGCTAAGCTGGCCTGGGGTATTTGTAAGTGCTGATTTGAAGAGGAATGATTTTAAAAACCTTATTGTAATTTTATGGTAATAGGGTATTATGGTGTATTATATTATTTTGTTTATTTATTGTGTTATGTTTTTCGGTTTCTGCTAGTTTGGGCCAGGGCACAAGCCAGTGTCGGCAATAAAATTTATTATAAATAAAATAAATTAATTAATTAAATAAAATAACCTTGCCTGGGTTTGATCTAGCACTCATAGGGTTAACCCCAGCAGCTTCCTTGGTAGGGCAGGGCCTGGCCTATGTAACCCAGGATGGATCAGTCCTGCAGAGGTTTGGTTATCTGGCAAGGACAAAGCTCTCTGTCTTTGGAGGGCGGCCAGGTAAGCTGTAAAGGTCAGCTGCGGCCAGACTTCAAACCCATCTGGAGCAGCAGCTCTTTGGTTGCCTTTGGACTTGTTTCTCTGAGTGTTTAAATTTAGTCAATAAAAAGGCTCTGAAGGAAGGGTTCCAAGAGACCTAGAATACTGGTGGTGTATTTTACCTGCTGGGGCTGGAGAACACCTCCCCCCCCCCCTACCAGCCCACACAACCGCCCCGAGCTGTTCTCAGGAGAAGCAGAGTAAAAGTCTAGAAAATAAATAAATATAAATAAATATGTTGATTTAATGCCCCATATTACAGAGTTGAACCCAGGCAGAGGCAGTGTATAGCCTCTCTTGTCAGCTGTTGCCAAGCTGGGTTTATGATCTTTTTTGTTTATTTGAAGATTATTATTATTTAGTTAGTTTGCACTTTCAGTGTTCAAGGTACATTACAATTTAATCTATTTTATCCTCACAACAGCCCTGTGAGGAAGGTCATCCATATTCCCATTTTACGGATGGGAGAACTGAGACTGAGAGACAGTGACCTGCCCAAGACATGAGTGAGTTTGTGGCTAACTGAATTTGAATCCTGTCTCCAGGTTCAAGGCCAACATTTTATCCACCAGGCTACCCTGACTTCATTCAGTTTGGCTGCGCTCTGGGTGAATAAAGTCCTCTGTGATAATGTGTGGAGTGGAGTCAAAGACTGACAGGTGTTAAATTAGCACTGAGGAGTCACTGAGTGTCAAAAGTCGCTAAAATGCAGCCCAAACCATACTTGAAAAAGTAGATCTGGGTGTTCAGCTGAAAAAACAAGACAGCTGGAAGATGAAATCATTATTGTCTCATCAATATTCTACATCAGTACTGCTGCACACTGAATAGAAAGGCAACAGAAGCATAAAGAGTGGAGATAAAAAAAAGAGTAGGGAAGAGAAGATCATGCTGTCTCCTAAATGAGATAGGGCCAAGAAAATGAGGGTTGGAAAAATGTCCCAAACCCTGTTTTTTTCCAGAGGTCTACCCTGTGTCTGTCTGCATTAGTTGGAAATATGCTGTTAGTTTTCAGTTTATGCTAAGGTTCAGTGATGTACATGTTTGAGCTGTATGCAAAGTATGTTTCGTATGTTCTGCAGTGATACTTGATCATAATTGTATGTGGTTTTTTGTCATGTTCTGTCAGTGTTTTGGCACTGAAAACACCTATTAAAGTCCTTTGTAGTTGATGTAACTATTTGGTGGCTGGGGTGAATTTGGAAATATATAGCTGCCATGGACAATGGATCCATGCTATGTGGTGTGTGTGCATATACTTATTTATGGGGGCATACTCTAGTTCCTAGTTTAGGCCTGGGATTGAAAACAATGGAATTGGAGTTTGGTTACGCCTTTTGTTCAATCTGACTCCTTCTCCCTGATGTCATGTCTCCACCTTGCTACTGCCTAGGAGGAGAGAGAAGCATTTTATTGGTTCGCCATCTGATTGGATTTTTGTAATTCTATATCTCGTAGAAAGGCTGTAGCTCTATTAGGGACAAGCAGTGCAGTTGCAATGGGGCCCAGGAGCCCGGAGGGCCCACACTCCCTGGTGCAGTTGCAGCCCCTGCTGCTGGGAGGTAGGTCAGGGGGCCCCATTCCAACCTAGGGTGATTTTGAACAAGTCACACCCACACATGGCCCCCCACTGACCACACGTCCAATTGCTCCTGTGAAGGTTGTGCATGGTGTGGGGGAGCATGCTCCTATGAACCACACATGGAACACGGCTGAAAAATTGTCAGCGCTGCATGTGGGGCCAGTGCCAGCCACATGTGGAGGCTGCCTCGGTGGCTGGGGTAGCCATGCTGCCCGTGTGAAGCACTCCCCTTGCATGGGGGTCCTGCAGTCATGCCATTCAGTGGCCCTGGACACACCCCCCAACCCACTTTGCTTGTTTAAAAACACCCCTAGCTACAGCCCTGACTCTCAGCTCCCCTTCAGGTTTCCCAAAATGTGGCTGCCATCTTGGTATAAAGTGCCATTCATATGAAGTATCAAATACTTCAGACTCCCTTCTTGCTTTCCTCTAACAACAAAGATGTTCATTTTGACTCCAAAAAGACCTGGATGGTTTGAAGATCCTGTTTGGCTCCCCTTGCCACTATGGAAGCTGAACATATTCAGAGCAATTCTGCTAAAAGTCTCAAGTTTTAAAGAGTTGGATACTGGAAATGGAGGAGAGCCTTCAGCAATGAAATGTGCATCTCCTCTGGGTCTATACCAGGGTCCGAGAGCTGAGATTTTATTGCCCTTGAAGCTATTTCAGATGTGGCTACTATAGGTTGCGCTGTGTGGGTACAGGTTCTGGATTATACTGATGCAGAGTGTCTGTGTCAGAGAGTCACACTGGGTGATTTCAGACGTTACGGGGCCCGTTGGCCCCGTACCGAAATCAACCCATTCATTCCCCGCCAGGGTCACCCCGTCACGCCGCAACAGACGTGCTGAGGGGATCCCAGCGGGGAATCTGGGAGGGGGCGGGGCTGCGTGGCGCAACGTGCGGCCGCACGGCCCCGCCCCTTCCACGCTCCCGCCGCCCGCCCTCTGGGGAGACGGGCGGGCGGCGGGACCAATGCGGCCGCCGCGTCGGGCCGGATTCGCCACGGCCAGACGTTACTTTTTGTTGGTCCCCACTGGGGATCTCTTTGACCACGCTTCCCAGGATATTCCCCCGGCTAGCCCGGGAAGCATGGTTCAAATTGACCCCATGTGGGTATTGACCATGGCGAACATCTGGCGGCCACCAAACAGACGTTCGAGGCACATTGACCACAGGTGGGTATTCACCGTGGTTCACTGTGATCTCGTAACGTCTGAAAATACCCACTGATTCAGCTACACATGTGCAGCTATATGGGTAGCTGAAACCACTCCTATTTACACGGCCTGAATTGGATAACTTTCCAAGCATTGTGTAAGACCCATTTAAGCACTATGGGTTTTGTCTATGGAGTGGAGGACTGACAGGGAGATACTGTGCTGTTTTGAAGTCCTGTCTTGCTAGTTAGTGTTAAATGTTTATGTCCAATAAGTACATTTTATAACTTGGCCAATAAATAAATAGAGGTAACAAGATTGCCTGCTAGTAGAATTACCGTCCAATTTGGGCGAGTTTGGGGAGCAAAAAGGTTGTCAGCTATAAAAGCTTTAGTTCCTAGTCTCCTCACAGAGTGAGGTTAATTGGCATTAACTTCCCCCAATTAGCATATGTGAAGATGCCAGAACTGGAGGTGAACTGTCTGTTCTGTACTGCTGAAGCTGCCACATTTTCCTTTTAGGACTGAGTACAGAACTGGCAGTGGAAATAGAATTCTCCCTGGATACTGTCTGTTTACACAGTGGACAAATGGATGAGTCTCTCTCTTAAAGAGCTGCTGCACAACATTTAATTCAGGTGTGCAATAGGAAGCACTTGCTTGTGAGAGGAGGGCTCCTGCTGGGACAGAGATTAGAAGCTCTGCAGGACAAACACACTGTCCAAATGTAGAGCTCTATTATAAGGAGATTTGCTGGAGAACAGCCAAACTGTGAGGCTGTAGGGGCATCACAGACTGCTCCATCTGTGCACCTCTGCAGCTCTGCCATTGGAGGTGAGCTTGACTTATGGAGAGTCTGAATTCTTCCCTTCTCATCTTTTTGCTGCTCGGTGGCTACAGCTGCAGATTCCTTGGGAGAGCCTGTCTTCCTCTTACAGGTTACAGATGCTTGTGATTCTAGGCATTGTTCTAAGCCTCAGATAGTGAGACTTACAACTAAATTGCCAACCCAGTGTAGCCTAGTGGATAGGGTGTTGGACTTGAATCTGGGAGACTATGGTTCAGATGCAGTCATCCATGATCTCACTGGGTAATCTTGGGCATGTCCCCATCTCCTGAGCTGCTCTGTGAGCAGAAGGGGGTGGAATAAAAGAATATTGAATAAATAAATAAAAATAAATACATCTCAGCCTCAGTTTCCCATCTAAAAAATGGGAATAATAATGGCTTACTTGTGAGTGTGAACTAGATAAGGATAGTAGAGCACTTTGACAGAAGAGAACTTCAGCACTATACTGAAAGTGCTATAGAAATGATAAATAATGATATCAAGTCAGAATTTACACTTTTTAAAAAAATGAGTGGGTTGCAGTAAGAAGCTTGGAAACATGACTGTCTGGCACGGAAAAGGCTCAGAAACCCCAAGACAAATGAATAAAAGAACCTCAGATTTATTTAAAATCTCATGATTTCTAGGCTCCCCCCCAAATCATCATGATTTTGTTAACTTGGAAGTTACCAACCCTGCTCCCCACTACTGTTCTACATGGAGTTTAGAACTGATTAATGTAGCCATTGTGAGGGAATTTCTTTGCAGCGTGATGCCAGTGTCTGGAGGGCAGGGTGGCTTGTGGGAAGGATTTTTTACTGAGGCTGGGCTTTATCATATAGTTTGATGGGCTTTGCCACAACAGTTGAGGCTTAAAACAGGTCTGACTGTATTTAGGAGGTCTTGCTTATTGTTAGGAATGATGTCAGCCGATCTACATTATGAAATCTGAGGACTTTGAAGAACACTGGAAGGCCAAGCTTTTGTATGTTTGGTTGTAGTGTGTTGTTTTAAAGCAGGGATGGGGAACTGCTAGTTAGTGGGCCAAAGACGGCCCATTTCTATTTTTTTTTCCTAGCTCTTTTGCAGCTACTAGATCTGGCCCATGAATCCAGACCCTGCCTCAAACACTGAAAGAGTGAGCTCAGTGGAAAGGAATAAAGATGAGGGCATGCAGACAAGGATACTGGATGGATCCATGACATAGATCCATAATCTGGACCTTCTTCTTCCCTCCTCCAACCTGAGCACACACGTAAAAGGTCCTCCAACTCCAATCCAGCCCATGGAGATTGTATTAATTTTCAAAGTTGCATACAGAAAAGAAAATGTTCCCCATCTTGGGAAGGTTAGCATTTCTGGTACATTACACAGTCATTTTGGGAGTATTGTTTAGGATTAGCAAGAAGCCTGAATTAGAGATTCTCAAATAGAAGACTGGAATCCCAAGTGGTGTCACCCCATCTGCAGATGGGATAATCATCCGAAGTCTTTGTTGCTGTTTGCAGGCATTCAGAACAGCGATGATAGAATTCTATTAGAGGCTGTTTTCAGATGAGCCTCTTTTCTCCCAGACTTCAGAGTCTGGGGAAAAAATAAACTCTTGCATGAGGGTTTAGACGTTCACTCCTGCTACCGGAAGTCGACTGGGTGTCATTGGAAACATCGGACACCAGGGAACTAGAGTATGCTTGGTAGGGATGGGCGAACGCGGTTCGGATGTTCAGAGTTCGAACCGAACTTGGTCTGTTCGGACGTCTGAACTGAACGTCCGAACCGAACTCTTGAACAACTGAATAGTTCGGTTGTGTTCGGACGAGTTTGGATAAGTTCGGAAGCAGGAAAAATGTCTTTCCAGGGCCGAAAATTAGGTTTCGATTTTGTTTCGGTTTCGATTTCACTATTTTTGAATGTTCGGCCAAACCGAACTCTGCTGAACCGAACCATCGAACCCAAACTCGGGTTTTAAACTGAACATCCGAACCGCGTTCTGTTTGCCCATCCCTAATGCTTGGAGATTTGGAGTAAAACCAAGGACCTTAAGTGTGTGCTCAGGATGGAGCAGGGAAGGAGGTTGAGATTATGGATCTATGTCATGGATCCATCCAGTATCCTTGTGTGCATGCCTTCATCTTTATTCCTTTCCCCTGCACTTGCTCTTTCAGTGATTGAGGCAAGGTCTGGATTCATGGGCCAGATCTAGTAACTGCAAAGGGGCTAAGTAAAAAAACAGACATGGGCTGGAGATTCAGACTTGTAAAACAGAGGTTTTACAAGTTCAATTCTGCAGGCATGAGCAAGTTCCCTGGCACCCACCATTTCCAGTGGTGCCCAGCCAACTTCCAGTAGCAGGGATGAACATCTAATCACTCTCCACCCCCACCCGACCTCCTGAGAGAGAGTTTCTTTTCTCCTGGACTTTGAAGTCTGGGAGAAGCAAGGCTCGTGTAACAGCAGCCTAAGTCTCAAAACAGGATTACACAGGCAAACGTTTGGGACTGACTGAGCTAAATGTAAGATCTTTACTTGTATTTTCTATCACTACTGTTTTAAATGCCAATAATGTTGGGCCCCCTTAAATAAAATGACTCATTTGACTTCCAGGTAAGAAGAGACTGTAGCTGGTAAGTACATGTAACAAATAGAGTGCTGCTGTTTAGTTCTTTTCTAAACCAAAATGCTGTTACTCATTTATTGCTGGTTATATTCCTCTCTCTTCTTTTTTATAATTTCCAGATGTATATTACCAACACAATAAAAGCCAGAGGAACAAGGATTGCAAAACCTGTCCTCTGCTTGGGTTTAATGTGTATGGCATTTCTTACTGGTATCAACAGAGTAGCTGAATATCGAAATCACTGGTCAGATGTGATAGCAGGATTCCTAGTTGGAATATCTATAGCAGTGTTTTTGGTAAGTACACATGTGCATCTGTCTTTCTGCTTTGTGGGTTTGGATGTGGGGGAGATAAAAACAGAGGCTTAATTCACACATGCACTCAGGCAGTTTAAGTTTATCTGAATAACACTCATTTTCACACATTTTCTCTGTCACACAGCAACTATGCTAAAAATTATATTTAGGTGGCAAAGTCAAGAACTCAGAATGCTAGAAAACACCAGATTTACGGTCCCTTTTGCATTCCAAATTTTCCCTTCTCTTGTGTCCGTCCTGCATGTTGAGTAAAATGAGAACTCTGTGGAAAATAAATGGCATATAGTGAAAGACAAGACAGTATCCTAATGCGTACGTATGAAGGACACAAGAAAGCTGAATTACAGTTCACAAACACTAACGTTTACCGTCTTTGGAGTGCTTGGCTTTGCAACCTAAATAACCTCCTTTTAGCATAGTTCTTGTGTTCAGCTTCGTAGTTGTTTTTTTGAAAATAAAAGGTAAAACTATATAATTTATGAAACTGAAACGTCTTCCATTATAATCATAAGTATGACTGGAAACCTGAAGTTTCAGTAATACAATACAGACTGCTGACATGTCCGGTACAAAAGTATAACATTAGTTGGATGCAGGAGCTGGTTGTTATGCTCCTGGGAATGGGTCACTGGATTCATATATTTCACTAGATGAGTCTAGCCTAGCCTGGCATTCTCCCTGACACATTGACTGCCCAGCCTCTTCTTCCCCATGTGGGACAGACCTCTGTGTTCACAGTGGGTGAAAACAGACATAACATCAACTCCACTTTAACACCGCTGTAACTTTTCTTATGCATGTTGCAGGGCTGTTTTGGCGCCCTATGCAGCCCTGCAACATGCATAAGAAATGTTAAAGCGGTGTTAAAGCTGAGTTAGGTGCATGTCTGTTTTCACCCAGCGTGGTGAAGGAATTCAGCTAATTTCTCTTTCTCCCAGCCTAACACTAGTCAGGAGTTAGGGGACGGGGGCACAACCCTTTCCTGCCTATATAGTACCCCTTGTAGGAGAGAAATGAGCCACTGGAGCTATGTGAGGTATCAGGAAGTAGGGTTTTCAGGGGGTAACCCAGCCACTCACATTCACACACACTCACTCTCTCATCATCAGAACGTGGGAGGTTTCTTATACCTTCTTACAATGGGAGCAGAGCTGTTGACTTTAGACGGAGGATTGGACCTTTAGTTGGGCTGTGGAAAACGTGCATTAATAAAAACTACTCATTAGGCAGTCTAATTATTAGAGACATTTAAGGATCATGGTGCTTCAGTGCCAAATTATTGTTTAAGCATTCGGGGGGGACAAGAGAATGTAATTCTCCATGTTATCTAAATACTGTCATTCAATTTGGATAACAGTTGTGCAAATCTTGCCATTGGATCAATGGCATTTCTAGGAAACAACCTAAAGAAAGAAAATCCACTCTACAACGAAAATTACTAAGAAAACAGAAAATGATGAAGTAGATTATATATCCATTACCTATTGAAAAGAATTAATTATAAAATGGCCTTCTCTTATTGTCAAGTCATTTAACTTATCCTCCGTTGACTACAGAAAATACAGCTAAACAATCTGGAGAAATACATTACAAAATAATCAACTGACACTAAAATCAATCTCCATTCTGCACAAGGCTCTCAAATTTCTGTACCAGATCCAACAGTCCATTGCCAAAAGGCAGGTGGGTAAGCAAGAAGAGAAGTACCCAATCAATATGATTAAGAAAATAAAATTCTATTGATTTCAAAATGCACCGAGTATCCTATACATGGTACCATGTTAGGTACAGTGGAATGAACTTAGATACTTAATTGTTCTTATAGAAAATTATTCCTATTTCTGTACATTTTGGGATTGCTTTGAAAATATATATAATTTGAGATATAATAATTGCTGAAAGCATTTACCCTTCTCATCATGAACATATTTACTTTGGGGAAGATTACTAGTAATTTATTAATATAAATGACAGACTCTTGTTTAAAATTATATCATCTGGAAATATTCAGGATATCTTTTAAAATATAAATTTAACAAGTGTGCTGTTCCTTTAATTTAGTCAAATATATTGTTAGAAATATTGTTCATGATAACAGACCTGATCCTGGGTTTTATTTGGTTCCAAAATAGTGTAAAAGTAATTAGGCTTTTTTCGTGGATAGAGTAAGACATGGTATGCTGGAGTCAGTAGGAGGTTTGCCTAAGTAAAAAGTTCAGGATGAAATAAATCCAGTTCTTTTTTCTGACCCTTTTAGGTTGTATGCGTGGTAAATAATTTTAGAGGCAGACAATCAGAAAATGAAAATTCTCACATGGATAATCTGTCCCAGATGCCGATGATTAGCATCCCCCGGGTAGAAAGTCCTTTAGAAAAGGTAAGGTCAGTCCAGGTGACTTTATTTAAAAGTTTGAAATATGGTTGTTGCTTTGCTGATCTCTCTTGATTGACATCATTATTACTTCCAACTCGTAACCCAGACTACCTTAGCAGAGTGGTACGCTTGCAAGGCTAGGAGATGCCAGCGCTACAGTGTACTGTGGTTCTGGTAGCCTAAGAATAAAAAATATGAAGCAGATGATATTACCTCTGTGAGAACCTACATATTAATTTGGTACAGTGCACAGGGTGTGGTTTTGGTTCGGTTCTTTTTAAATTAGATTTTTTCGGTTTCAGTTTTGGTTTTGGTTCTTTCCCCACTGAAGTTGATAGGAAATCTGACTTCAATGGGAAGGGAAACAGACCAAAAAGGAACATCCCCTGGGACAGGGTGTCCAACCTCCCCCACCCCTGTTCCCTGGATCCAGACCTTGGAAGGTGGAGGTGAGGATCCGCATTCCTAATACCCCCACCCCCGGAACCTGTCTTTGTCTTTCCCCCCACCCCCGGGGTGGTTGTACTTACTATACAGGCAGCCTCGGAGGATGGGAGTGATGATCCACCACTGCCAATGGAGGCCTCCTGGCTTCTCCCCTTACCATGGTTCACTGCTGACCCTCCGCTGCGGAAGGAGACCTCCCAGCAGCAGCAGACCCCCTCACATCAGTGCATTGCAGGACCACAGGGGCTGTTGGAGGCCTCCCAGCAGGCCTAGGCCTCCTCACCTCCTCGCCAGGGGGTGGGCACACTGCCAAGGTGGGTCCTTTCTCAACAGCGCACATGTGCAAGATGGCCACCGGGGGCTTTAGGAACACGGATGCTCACCCCCACCCTTCAAGGTCTGGACCCAGGGAATGGGGGTGGGGGAAATTGGACCCCCTGTCCCAGGGGATGGGGGAGGGGGTTGGGACGGGTGTTCTTTTCCCCCCCAGACCCTGTTCCCTTCCCATTGAAGTCAATGGGAAGATTTCTCATTGGCTTCAATGGGAAAAGATACGAAACCAAAAATCAGAACCGGAACGGACCCGATTTTCAGGTTCTCCAAATTTAAACCAAAATAGCCATTTTTGAACTGTTTCTGTTTAAAACCGAAAGCAGAATCCCACCCCTAATATTAATCTCAGAACCATGATTGATAGAAGTCAAACAACTATACTAGAAAGTGTAGTCTGTATCACTGCAGTTTGCCCTTGTTGCAGTCACACTGCAGAACTTTTGAAAGCATTGGCATTTGAGTGGGGAAGAGAGGAGGAATTTCCTGGGGCAATTAGGAAGTGCCTTGCTGAGCTAGTAAATCTCTAGTATAGCCATAAGTAAAGTTCAACTGTTGTAGAGGCAGGGCCAGCCTTACTACAGGGCAACCTGGGGGAACTGCCCCAGGTCCTGCTATTTTGAGGGGGCCTGCAGTGGGCCCTATTTTCACTAGGGCAGGGTGTGAGGGCCCCACTCCCTCCCAGCTGGGCCCCAAACACAGTCACTGTTAGGGCCCCACAGACAGTGCCTCCAAGGGAGAGGGGCCCACTAGTGGTCCCACATTTTATCTTCACACTGTGCCCCGCAACGGCCAGGCCTGTGTAGAGGACTTTGCACTGGCTTTTCCACCCTTGAGCCACTTTTACCTCATGCCCAGAACTATCATTCAAGTTGGTGGAAGTTCTCTGCTAGCGTAAAAATTACACAATCTATTGAACAACTTAAATGATTAAGTAGAATTGAAAAATGTATATATTGGTGGCCTGCTAACTCAGTGCCCAAAACCAATAGGATTGGGGGTTGATATATACCAGTGAAAGGATGTGCGGCTATTTTGGCATGCTGTATTTTTTAAATTTTTGTATTTTGCTATACTGAGTATTTTGTTATACTGAGCCTGTAGCAAGGACATTGTCATTGAGGTGGAAGGAAGACTGCATCCAGGGGGAGCAGAGTTCATGACAAGGGGGACAGTTTCTTTAGACTAAGAAACTGAGGGGGGAAACTTGGAACATCTTATTTCTATAGAGGGGGCAAAAAAAAATATAGGAGGAGGCAGTGCCCTTTCATGCCTCCTCCCTTTCCCTCATCCCCTCCAGCAATTGCTCAGTATTTTTATTTTTGCAAAGTTACTGCTCTGCTATGTAAACATTAGGTAAGACTATCAGAACGGTTTTGTTAGAGAGCAGCAACTGAACCAGATAATGTCACTAAGTAAAGAGAATAGTTTAGACAATATTGCCTAAAGGAAAGTTCAAACTATTAATGAAAATTTCTAAAGTAAATCTAATTTTTATAATTGGGTTATGTCGTTATTTATTAGCATCTTGCATAGAACACAACCATTCAGAGATGGTAATCAGTGTTTTATCCTGCAGGACTCTGATTATGGTGGAGTTTACTTTAATATAAATCACTATTAATGTAAAAGTTAGTATAGAAAGAGGGGAAATGTGTTTTAAACCAATGCAGATCCAATGCATCAGGCAAAATGCCCTCTAAAGTGGTAGTGGTTTTCTTTCCTGTGGAACTGTCCATAGTCAAGCAAAACAATTTTCCTTTCAAGAATTCTCTCACATGCCTTTTAAACCAAACATGTCTAAGTCAGTTCTGTTGACATTTTGTCATAAGGAGGTCACAGTCTCATTTGCTCAAACAAGCATTTAGTTGATTAATGCGTATCTTCAAAATAATCCAATCTGTAAGCTCTTTCTGAGATGTCAAGACAAAACAACATATTAGCTGACCTAGAAAAGGCTCTTTTAGTAAAACAAAACATTTCTTATTTATGGGCTGGGTTCTTTTTGATGGAAAGCTGGGTATGTATTGCAGGAAAAGAGGTTATAAATCTTGACAACTTTTGATACAGAGCTGATCTATTTATCCGAAATCCATCCAGACCACTGAAATCTTATATTTCCAGTCCATTGTAGGGACGAGTGTTCTTACCTATTCTTGGCCCTTTGTTTGCATGAGAGACATCTCTCTGAAACTTAATTTAGTCAAGACCAAAATGAAGTTGATGGGTTGGGGGAATGCAGTGAATTGGAACTTTGGCTGAGAGAGTGGATCCACCATTTGTGACTGCTTCACCGTTCTGGAGTTTTGGTGACTTGAGACTACCGACATGTTGGTGAATGATAGCGTGTGGCTATTACCACTCAGTGGTGAACTTACCCTTACTAATGTAACGTATGTATGCTTTTTAAGGAGTGATAGTTCTAAAAACAGGAGTGTATGGTAGCTTATTAAACATTCCAGAGTAGTCACACATTGAGAAATACAACAGAGTAGATGCCCCATGGTTTCTTTACCCTGGGGTAACTTGCCCTTCACCGTAACATGTGAACAGGCCTGAGTGGGGCTTCTACTTGTTTAGTAGTTCATCATAACACCAATATTCTCACAGCGGCAGTAACACCCAGTACATTTTGAGGTGGGATTCCAGGTGCTGATTATAACTAATATGGTCCAGGTGCCTGCAATGTTTTATTCCCATGTCTGATGCCAAAAGGTTGAAGGTTGATTTTTACTAGACAAAAGTGTGCAGATTTTTTTTTTAAATAGTCTTAGTGTTCTCCGTTGTGTCATTTGGCTGGTAGAGGACTCTGAATACAATACTATGAATCACTTTATGTGCTATCAACATACCTCTCATTGTTACATCTTATGACATGCAGCCTCAGATATACATTTTTGGATCTTACTTCTGCAAGTACCAGAATACAACATGGCTACTGCATCATTTAATTCCACATGTGTAATTTCAACTGGTGTAATCGATTTGTTTTTACTAAAGACTGTTTTAGTAACCAAATTTAACTTAAGCATAAATGGAGGTCAGCATTGAGTAGATTAAGGACAGAACAAATTCTGACAGCCATTATAATTAGTAGAAGGAAAGGCTATCCAAGAGAGACTAGGCTCTGTCCTTTTGGGGTGGGTATGATAGAAGATGTGATTCATTATATTTTAGAATGTAAACTGTATGTTGATATTAGGAATCTTTATCTGACTCCATCACTATCCAAGGTTAGCTGTTTTTCAAATCGGGAAAAACTTATTTGGCTTTTCTTATATAAGGACACTACTGTGATTTCTCACTTACACCGCTTTTAAACGAGGGGCGCTGAAGCACCTCCTGAACGCCGCGTTAAAGCAAAGCCGCCGGAAGTGACGTTCTCCCCGTTGCCGGCGGCGGTTGGCCACACGGGGCTTTGGAACAGCGTGTTCTGAAAGCCTGATAATTGAAGTCTTAAGAACGCGCTGCTCCAAAGCCCCGTGTCGCCAGCCGCCGCCGCCAACAGGGAGAACATCACTTCCGGCGGCTTTGCTTTAATGCGGCGTTCAGGAGACGCTTCAGTGCCTCTCGTTTAAAAGCGCCCTAATTTAGATGTATTTGCATACAAAGCTGAACTTATTAGAGATATGCATCTTTAATTATTTGAGAGTATTATTTTGGTTATCATATTTATGTATTATTTATGTATTCATGTATGTTTTTAACGGCCCGTGGTGCAAGTCCATGCCTTTAAATAAATTTAATCTAATCTTAATCTAAAACCAAATTTAATGTATTTGTTTTACTAAAGATTTGTTTTACTAAAGACTTTTTACTAAAGCCATACAGAATAACACGGAAAAAAATGACCTGCAGAAACTAATGAGTGGTATAAAACACACCATGGATCTGTTCAAATCATTGGCAGCGGACAAACCACTTAGCTGTCTTACAACTGGAAAGACTGCAGCAAATGATATAGCTGAAGAACTCACTAACACGGTAACTATTGGTAAACATTGGTATGAAGAATTCAAGAATGAATGTTTAAGTGAGCCTCAAAGATTTGAAAAACAATTAAAAGAAGAAAAGTGAAGAATTTCACTACTTCTGCAGTTAAATTTTCACTGTCAACAAAAGAAAAGAAGATGAAACATCTTGTCGGAATGAGACATTTTTGGGGGCGCTCACTCTGCCTTGCATCCAAAATGAAACTTGACCTTCTGAAAATATCCCTGTATCTCCTGACACAGGTTCCTTTGTCGTTGGCTCAAATTGATGGCTACATGAACAAAACTCACAAAAACCTTGGAATGTAGAATCAGTAGGGATGTGCGAACACCGGGGGCTTCAGCCTGTTTGGGGTTCGGCCAAACCCGAAACCGTTTGGTTCGGTCTGTTCGGCCCGAACGGGTTCGGGGGGTGAACCCGTTTGGGCAGGGGGGGGCGGTTTTCCCTCCCCCCTCCAGACTGCGTGGGTGGAAGGGGCACCGGAGAGCATCTCACCCTGCCCAGCCGCATAAATTATTTTTTTTAACCCCACCCCAGGGATCGCTCTTCCTGGTGGTGCCAGAGCTCTGGGCCCAGGTCCAGCAGCAGTGGGTCCGGCAGTGGGTCCAGAGGTGGTGGTGCTCCGGAGTGCTTTGGGCCGCTACTAGGCCTTCCGGGTCAAACCGGAAGGCCTAGTAGCGGCCTGAACTGTTCCGGAGCATCGCTGCTACCAGATCTGCTGCTGCTGCCACCGCCGGACCTGGGGCCAGAGCCCCAGCACCACCAGGTAGGTCAGGCTCTGGGTCTGGCAGTGACAGCAGGTCCGCCACCGGCAGTCCTCTGGAGCACTTCAGGCTGCTACTAGGCCTTCCAGTTTGACCCAGAAGGCCTAGTAGTGGCCTGAAGTTCTCTGGGCCCGGGTCCAGCGCCACCGCCTCCGGACCTGCCACTGCTGGACCCGGGGCCGGAGCCCCGGCACCACCAGGTAGGGCGATCCCTGAGGTGGAGGGGTTAAAAAAAAAAAAAATTATGACGCTGGGCAGGGTGGGGAGGGAGGAGCTCCCCGGCGCCCCTTCCACCCGTGCAGCCTGGAGGGGGGAGGGAGGAGAGAAAACCGGATTCCTCTCTGCCCCCCGCACCCTCACCTGAACTTTGTTCACCCAGTTTGGGCGGGGGGCGGTTTGGATTCGTGGTGTTCGCGAACTGTCTGAACACCCCGAGTTCGGGCCGAACCCCGAATGTCTGAACCATGTTCTCACGTCCCTAAGAATCAGCAGTTCTGAAATACTTACATCGTTGATGCGATGTTAATTATGCACTCATTAGGAGCATCACCTGCTATCTTTGGAGATATTATGCACACAGTACTTTCCCAGTTGTGTAAGCTAGCTTACAGTGTTCATTTTGTATGTGATACATACACTACGCCATCAATAAAAGATTATGAGAGATACCAACATGAACAGACTGAAGAACAAATTGTCGTAACAGGTTCAAATCAAAGATGCAAAGATCTGTCAAAGGATTTTTGTTGTCATTATCATAAAAATGAAAATGAATTGCACACTCCTTGTAAGCATGCAGAAAACGTGGGACAACAGAAGACACTGAAGAGAGTACCATAAATTTGAAACTGACTTTTGTGTGCAAACTCTACGGAAAACCTATAATGACATGTGTGATGGACACAAGACCTGCTATTTTTGAGGACAAGTATTATCCACAACATATGGATGCAGCCTTTTCACTTAGCAACATCAGAGGAGCTGATTCCTCCATAATGCCTCCATCCCTTCCTGTACTGATAGAAAAGGTGAAAAGAACAAACTTTGGGTGATTTCAGAAGTGACGTGGGGTATTTTCAGACGTTACGAGATCACAGTCAACCACAGTCAATTCCCTGTGGTGGTTGTGACCGCGTAACGTCTGATGGGGGAACGGATGTTCCCCCCCAGATGTTCACCACGGTCAATCGTGGCGGGGAATCACATTCACCGGCTGAACCAGCAGGGCCAGCAGTGATCGCGTGGTGAAGGCGATTCCCCGCCGCAATGAACCGAGCCGTCACATCTGGACGGCAGCCACGGCCCGGAATCCCTGCAGGGATTCTGGCAGGTGGTCAATTTGGGCAGGAGTTGTGGCCGCATTGGCTGCGGTGCCCGCCCGTCTCCTCGGAGGGCAGGGGAGCGTGGGGGGGCGGGGCCATGCGACCACACGTTACACTGCGCTGCGTGGCCCCGCCCCCTCCCTGATTCCCCGCCAGGAGCCCCCGGCACGTCTGTTAGGCCATGACGCGGTGGCCCCGGCGGGGGATCAACAGATTGGTTCCGTGACGGGGTCAGTTGGCCCCGTTACGTCTGAAAATACCCGTGGTGAATGTCCACCACAGTCAACCTCAGTCAAACGCGGGGGGTGGTGAAAGCACCGTGCATCTCTGTTTGCTCGCATCCAGATGTTCACCACAGTCAAACGCGGCCCGGGGTGAAGCTAACCATGCTTCTTGAGGTCGGGGCGGGAGGAGGTCCAGAAGTGTGGTGAATGGTCACCACGGAAGGGGTGAATGAAAAGTAACTTCTGAATGGAAACCCGCAGCCATGGTGGAAGGAATTGACCCCAGCCGCGGTGCATTCTGGGGCTCGAACCGCGGTCCATGTCTCCACTGCATGTCTGTTGTGTTCCCCTGGCCCAGGTTCTCTCTGATTGCCCCCGGACGGTGGTCATGATCCTGTCACTTCTTTTGGGGCTGCACGTGTCACCACAGCCCACGGTGAATCCGTTCACACCGGGGTGGGATTCACTGTGGTGAATTGGAACACGTCACTTCTGAAATCATCCTTTGTTGCTGACATGTGGAAGACTGCATATATTGCTTTACCACAAGATTGGGACCCTTGCAAACATGGTTGGTTAAGAGATGGGGAACACTATACCACACCATAAAATGATTTGATGGAGAGCAACTACTTACAAATATACAGCAGTTGCTTGTCAGTACAGATAAAATAGATGATCCCGTTCATGAAGATTACATAATTGAACCTTGTAGCGCAAGTGATTCTAAATTAGATTAATAGCTTACTATATTACAAATGCATAATAAATGTGTTTTCTGTATTATGATAGTATTATTAATCTGTATTAGTCATATATAATCGTTGTGTTCTCTGAAATATCCTGCCGTAGAATCTACAGTTTCTTTATTGTTAATTGTTAATGGTATTTTCTGTAATATCAATGTTTGAAATAGAAACCTACAATTTCTGTATTTTTAATGGTATTTTCAGTAATATCAATATTGTATACATTTTTTTGGTACTTTCAATTCTATAGGTATTATCTGTATTAACAATGAATATACTATTGATGTAATTTTTTGTATTAACAATATTTATCAATGATACCCGCATCCAGTCCCCAATGACAGACAGGCATTGAGTAAGCACCAAGACTGCAAGACCTGTGTCGGATGAAAAAGATAAATAGATTTGGGTGTTGTCCGCATACTGATGGCAGTGCACCACAAACCTACACATGATCTCACCCAGTAGCCTTAAATATACATTGAACAAGGGGAAACAAGATGAAACCCTGCAGGACCCCACAGGAGAGGGGGCAAGAAGATGATGATCAATCACCCACCACCACCTGATGGGACTTTCTTGACAGAAATGAGCGGAACCACTCAAGAGCCATCCCACAGACCTCTGCCATGTCCCACAGTCATATCATCAACACCTCATGATCAGCTGTATCAAAGGCCATCAAAAGGTCTAAGAGGAACAGCAGGGTACAATTTTCCCTGTCAATCTCTCGACATAGATCATCAATCAAGGTCATAACCTGGCCACTGTCATCCATGCTTTCATCACCTCTAGACTGGACTGTTGTAATACACTCTACATGGGGCTACCCATGGTGACGGCTCGGAAACTGCAGCTGGTGCAGAATGTGGTGGCTCGTCTCCTGGTGGGACTGGACTGCTGGGAGCATATCACACTGGTTCTTTGTTCTCTGCACTGGCTGTCTGTAGTTTTCCAGGCCTGATTCAAGGTGTTGGTGCTTGCCTATAAAGCCCTAAACAGCCTAGGCCCCACCTATCTGTAGGATTGCCTTACCCCCCTGGATTCTGGATCGGCCCCTTTGGTTATCCGGGGATTCCCTTCTTGAGGTCCACTGAGTTTTTCAGGGGGCCACAATGGGGAGGGCATTCTCGGTGACTGCACCACGGCTGTGGAACTCCCTTCCAGTGGAGGCTCGATTGGCCCCAGACCTCCCCTCCTTTTGAAAAAGCTGTAAGACCTGGCTGGTCTGCCAGGCATTTGGTGGGGGAGATGGGTGAATGGGTGGGGAGAGTGGGTTAGGGTGGTGGGTGGCGAGGGATATTTTAATCCTCCTATTGTGAGTTGGTTTTAGCTTTATTGTTGTTTTTTATCATGTTATAATTGTAAGGTGCCCTGAGCTGCCTGTGGCAGGAGGGGTGGGGTAGTAATTTTTTAAAATAATAATAAAAATAAAAATAATAATAAATAATAAGTGTGATCTCAGTACTATACCCAGGACAAAAGCCAGACTGACACAGATCCAGGAATCTAATACCATGAAGCTGCTCCTGAAGCTGCTGGGCAACCACGTCTTCAATAACCTTCCCTAAAAAGAGACGGATAGAATCAGGGTGACAGCTGTCCAGGAAGTCAGGGTCAAGCAAGGTTTTTTTGAGCAGGGGCTAGGCAACGGGTACCCTTCCATCCTGCAGAGAGGTATTGACAACCCCAGACAGCAGAGGCCCCAGACTCTCCCAGCTAGCATTCACCAAGCAGGATGGGCATGGATCTAGTTTACAGCTGGTTGCCAGCATTGCCCCAAGAACATCCCCTGCATCAGTGGGCGACACCAACTGAAACTGATGCAAATAAACAGGACAAATAAGGGTGTCTTTAGATGGACCCGGAGTGGCCACTCCTGGACCTACTCCAGGTGTGGCCAGCTCCATGTTCCCCACTTGCAGCCTTGCCTGTGCTGGCTTTATACAGACCTGGCAGCTGCTGTGACCCACAGTCCGCCCACGCAATGCCCCCTTCTCTGCACAATAGATCTGTGGGTGGATTGGCCACCACTCTAGACTTCCACCCGCAGCTCTATGGTGTTGCCTGGAGTAACCCCTGGCTGGGAGCAGAGTTGCAGTGGCTGTCCACACGTAAACAAACTTCAGATCTGCCTGCAGCTGGTGCCCCAGGTTTGGGTGAACCACTCATCTGAGGGTGCTCTAAGATGTTCCAAAACACCACTAGCTGGGCTAGAGCAGAGCAGGTACCACTTCTGTTCCACCTCCTGCACATCTAGCACGATCAATGGGCTGCTTGGGTGTGAACCAAAGCAGAGCCATGGTGCTGTCTGTATAAAAGCACCCAATGGTGAGCAGCCACAACCTCAAACTCTGATTCTGCCATCAAACTAGAAGCCCCCAAGGTGTGGTGAATACAAACGATTTTGTCTGCAAAGTGAATGACAAATTCTTCACAGTGAGCAGCAGATTACTCAACCTCCAGGTAGAGGCAGCCTGAATTTACTAGGCTGTTCACTACTCAGAACAGTTCAGCTGGACAAGACTTTGCAAATGCTATGGTAAGCAGAGACAAGAACATCACTTGCTGCCACCTTAGTCGCGCCATAGTAGCTAATCTGTGGTACAATCGGTCAGCTTCAGTACGTCAAGCACAACCTGCTCTCTAACCGCCACACACACACACACACACACACACACCAAGAGGACTTGTGTTTATGTCGCAGTGGAAGCGGACGCCTAGGTGCAACCATATCTGGCTTTTGTCAACATGTCATTCCACAGTTCGACCATGCCATCAACAGAGCAGCCATCAAAATTGGTGGGTATCCCCAAAAGAGTTCTGGAATCCAACTGGCAGCATTCGTCTCTGAGGGTGGACCAACCTAACTGAACCATCACCCCAGTGGGGGCACAGGATGGCAGGGATGTAGGCCCACAGAAGGTAATGATCTGACCATGACAATGGGATCTTTGTAACACCTCCAATGTGTATCCCACCTCGTGTGTCAGACCAGATATTATCTGGGATAGGCCCATGATTGTCATGGAGGCCATGAAATCCTGCTTTGGCCCTGAAAGTTTAGTCTCAGCATGAATGTTGAAATCACCCAAGACAATAAGTCTGGGCATTCTCAGCACCACCTCTGATCAAAGGTCAGAAACAATAGACTTACAGGGCTTACCTGATGACTAAGAAGTGCCAGAGCAGAGCCTCATGATGCCACTGAGGAGAATGTCTTTGATCAATTAGTGCAGTTGCAACTAGAATTAGTAGGTCCTAAACTGGTATTAATTTTTAATATCCAGCACAAACAGAGTGCTCTGAGATTAGGACATAAAGACCACTCCCTTACTGTCTTTTCCATGCACTTTTTTAATATACAAAAGAGAGTATGTGGCTTCATTGGGAAAAGGCATTCCTGACCGGCCTTCCCTTCCCTACTAACCTCCTTCAGCGCAGTGGATCTTCATTTCCCTTTCATCCCAGCAGGTGACCTACTTGGAGTCCCTATCTGTCTCCTTGCTACCCCCAGGGGAAGCCACAGGAGTGATGGATACCTCCTAACAGTCCCTGTTTGGGTGCTGAATCCCATTATCCTGCTTTCAGAACAGACACAAAAAGACAGGTATTCAAACCTTAGGCACATCTTTTGTGGTTGCCTCCCAGGAAAAGCACTTGTGAGGACAATGAGAAGATGATGGAATGACAAGAAACAAAGTGGAATGGTAAGGAAGAGAACTTCTGTCCCTCTTTTTGCACTGGGAATATTGGAACAGGTGTGTGTGTGTGTACGCACGTGCGAGTGTGCACCTATGTGTGTGCTTATGAGTGGAACTTATTGGCCCAGGGAGTGAGGCTTATCTCTCTTTGGCTGCTGGAAATGTTGGAAGGTACGACTGATTAAAGCACAGAAAGTCCAAAAGACTCTGTACCTCCTTGGAGTGGAGAAAAAGAATCTTTTCTAGAGCTGATAGAAGGTACCCAAAAAATCGGGTAACCTGTTGAATTTCCAGTACCCGATTCAACCCAGTAATGATCAGGCACCATGTGGTACCCAATTATGATCCAATTGGGTACCTGATGTCCCAAAATGTTGACTTCCAATTCTGGAATGTCAACTTCTGGTACCAGTTTTTTTGACAATTCTATTGTGTTGATATACTGACTTGGTTTGTCGGGTTTCCATCAAGTTCAGACAATTGTTTGGCAACGTAACTACTTTCAGTTTCCAATTTTTTAACTTTTTTCATTTTTCTTTTAAAAACACGAATTTATGGATTTTCCATCCCAGAAAATCAACTTTCCACTCCCAGGAAATTACTTCTGATCACTTTTTAAAATGTTAGTACATTCAAGTTTTTGAACTCGATATACCAATTTTTGTACTGATATACCTACTGGGAATCAGTAAACTGAAAAATCGGTAGCAGAAGTACCCAATTGTTCAGGTATTCAGGTACCTGATCAGCACCCAGGTAACCCGCTAGGTACCTGGTGTGGTACCCAAAAATGTGAGTATTACCCACAGGTACTAAATTTAGTGCCCGTTTCAGCTCTAATTTCAAGCCTTCAGGAAGGGTGTAAGGCAAGGGCTAAAGAAGCGGGGAAACACTTTGAAAAGAAATAGGAGAGATATGAGTGGAGAGGGAAAGTGTAGGAGATCATGAGACAAGTTTTCTTGACTCCCTATCTTTCACCTTCTAAAGAATATTCTCAAACTTTAGGTTAAACCAATTTTGCATTACTGAGCAAATGCTGGAAATTACAGAATAGCCACAGTTTCCAAGAAGCACAAAGTCCAGAGATCTATGCTACTGTACAGCTTAATCACAGGCATGCTTTCCAATTAAACAGAATGGCCATCTAATTAATCACTAGTCTTTGTCTTTTAGTAGTATTAAGCTCAATTCACTTTACTAATGAACAATATTAAGTGTATTCCCATGTAAGTGCATACTGTATCCTCTAGCTACTGACCTCTAACACTAAAAGAGGAGAATGTGTGCAGAAAAGCAGAATCCTATGGGAGGAACGTGGAAGTTTTGTGTCTTCAGTAGATGCAATGCTCTAGGGAGCCTGCCATCAGGACTTGACCATCATGGGTCTGAAACCTAGGCCCTCCGAAGTTTCCAGGGAGAGCTATTGCCTCAGCACTACGCAGAAAGTTCCCAGCACAGGAGCTTAGGAAGAACTGAAGATACATCCTACCTTAGAAGCTACCTGGCCCAATGTCCTGATTGGCTAGCAGGGCCCTGCTCCTCATTGACTGAAGTCTATATATACACTTCCTGTGTGAGGGTCAGTCTTCCATCCTGAGCATCCAAGTAGATGCTCACAGCTAGGATGGCCTCAACTCAGCCTACTCACAGCTTAGACAACCTCACCTCACCTCCTTACCCCCTGGACTGATTCTCCTGCTACAGACCTGACCTTACTTCTGGCTTGCCCTTTTGGACTTGATACACCTGCCTGTTGATACCTCACATAAGGAGGCAGCTTATGCTCCCTCCCCCACGTAGCCAGTCACCTCTGCTGGTTGGTGTGGAGCTGGGTGTGGCAAGGTGCCGACTTTCCCATCTCTCATCTGCTTTGTCGCCTGTCAAGCATTCCCTGTGCTCAAGGAAGTGCAAAGGTCACAACTGTGCTGGACTCTGTAAAGAAAGCTACAAGAAGAGGATCTGTGAACACATTTCCTACCTACACACTTGGAAAGGGGCTGTCTGTGCTCTTGCCCTCCGCCTAGGATATGTGCTACATACATGATTTGTATACGATGAAGCAACTGTATCTTTTCTCATTTAAGGAAGGAGTTTAATATTGTGCGACGTTTGGATAGGTGGAGACAATACTGCTATATAGTCACCCAATACTGCATTCTCATATACTGGGGACTACAAGCCACTTTTAGCAAGATAGGTCACTCTCAAATGCCATTTCTGTAGTTAGAGACACTGAATAGTTGAAATGTTTGACCTGGGTATGCACTGATCCATCTCAACATGATCCAAATTGAGTTCTAGTTCTGCATAGTAGCTATTTTCAGTCATTGGTATCTTAAGTACATTCACAAAAGCATGTAAACCAAGCAGTAGAAAAGGAAATTTAAATAAGCTGCATTCTCAAAACACATGAACTAAAAATTCAAGATTTATAAGGAGGGTAGTTCTATCTGGTGCACACTTTTCTAAAAGGTCTATAAATGTGATAAGTGAAGTAAAAAGCATCTGTGAGGCTAGCTCTTCAGAGTGCCTCTCTCTCTCAAAAAACAAAAACACACTAGTAGATGTTAGCTGGAAATAAAAATCAAGGTAAGTTCTTTCTACTATACAACAGAAAGGACACAGCAGGAGTTCCAGGCAAGTAATCCTGCCTTAAATTGGATTCATTTTGGTTTTACATACATGTCTCAATTGTAAACTATTTTCTTAAGTTTGTCTGTTTCCTGTCCAGAACCCTAGATCACACACTTAAATTCTCAGTACTATAGCCCATCGATTTTTTTCACAATTACAATTCCCCTACTTGATAGAACCTCCTAAATTCCTTGAAAAACCAGAAGATGCTCCTAGCTACCAACTATATCACCCTTCTTTCTCTAGCCCTTTCATCTGTGAACCTCCAATGTTCCTTAAAGCCGAAGAAAACATGGCTTTTGCAGCATATCCCTCAAATTTAACAAATCTGGTATTTGGAAAGCTGAGAAGTGAATTCTAGAGCCTGATGATCCCTCATAAGGGAGCACATGCTGCCAGTGGCCATCTTGTTTATACTGAAGGAGCACTGGTTTAGATACTGAACTCAGTGGTAACAGAATAGCACAAGTGGAGAAGAGTAGTCCCATAGGTAAAGTATCCTAAAACTTCCAAATGTATTAGAGTAGGTGCCCGCAATGTTTTATTCCCATGTCTGAGGCCAAAAGGTTTGAAGGTTGATTCTTATTAGAAAACGTTTGCTGATTTCGAGAAGAAAAAAAAAATCAAAGGCTGCGTTCCCATCTGCGGCGGCAGTGGCTGCAGCGGGGAAGGGCGAGGGAAGACAGCAGCGCGGAGGAGCCAGCTGATGGGAAAAGAGACGGTGTGAACGGGGATCTGCTGTGCCGTAGCTTCTCTTGCACATGTCAGGGCGCAAAATCCTGCCCTGACATGCGAGAGAGAAGCTGCGGCAGATCCCAATTGACACCAGCTCTTTTCCCGTTGGCTGGCTCCTCCGTGCTGCCACATCTTCCCTCGCCCCTCCCGCTACCGCTGCTGCTGCCACAGGTGGGAACGCGTGTTCTTCATTGGGACATTTAGCCACTAGAGGACTCTGAATACAAGAAAGCGATGCATAGTACATGCTGTGAACATACCTCTCATTGTTGCATCTTATGACGTGTTTATGAACATGGTAGCCTCAGATATACATTTTTGGGTCTCTTACTGCTACAAGTACCAGAATACAACATGACTACCACATCATTTAATTCCGCGCGTGTAATTTCAATGGGTGTAATCAATTTCCTTTACTAAAGACGATTTGTTTTATTAAAAAAATTTAATCGATTTGTTTTACTAAAGATTTGTTTTACTAAAGACTTTTTACTAAAGCCATACAGTATAACAAGGAATAACACTGGCCTGCAGAAACTAATTAGTGGTATTAAAGACACCATGGATCGATTCATATCATTGACAGCAGATGAACCACTTCTCTGTCTTGCAACTGGAAAGGTTGCAGCCGATGATATAGCCAACTGAAGCTGAATCGAAACAAGACTGAAATGAGGATGCTTGGCAAGCTTTCTGGCCTTTTGGGGGGGGTGCAGTTGTGACACCCATCATTGATGGTATACAGCCTCCTCTGGTTATTCAGGGTCATAGTTTTGGGGTGCAGACGATGCCGAGAACCAACCTCATCAGGTCCTCAGTGGGTAAAAGTAGTTCAAAATATAAGGGGAAGTGCCTACATTTTTAGTGGCTGTGAAAGGAGAGAATGGATACCAGACAGTTAATGAGATGCACTCAGGCACCCCCCAAAAACAGGCACCCAATGAAATCTGACTCACTCACCTGGCTTCTCCACCCACTGTGGCTCCTCCTGACCCATAGCAGGGATCATTGATTTTCTGGCCAGATGCCAGGTCTTGGCACACTGGGAGAGGTCTCCTCACTCTCAGAAAAGTGGAATGGTAACCTGGTTCAGCTAAGGAGGAGCAGCCAGGCAAGTGAATCAGCCTGGGGAGCATGTGGATGTGGGCAAGAACTGAGATCAGCATCCTGGGAAATATGGGAAAGTCCACTTCTGGGACAGATTTATTTTTTCTTTTTTGGTGGGGGAGGGCATCTGCGGTGTCTGAAAATGTGGGTATTACCCACAAGTGCAAATTGAAGTACTCGCTGCACCCTTATCACCAGAGAATAAGTTTCTCTGAATGGAATGCCTGTGCCCAATGTCTGCATTAGCCAACAAAGCAGCTATATACGTTTGCTTTTGGACAGTATGGATAAGCGTAGGTGATCCCATAACAACACCCCGCTGGAGAGCAGGGATGGGGAACCTCTTCCCTTCTGTGGGCTACTTTTAAAATTAGTACAAGCTCCATAGACTGGGTAGGAGTTTTAAGACAGGGCTGCTTAAGGGTGTGTTCAGGATGGGGGGAAGAAGTGGATCTATGCCATGGATCCATTCTCTATCCTTCATTTCTGCCCAGGCCCCTTCACCTGAGATCATTCTTTCAGTGCTTGAAAGCAGGGACTGGATCCATGGGTCCAGACCCAGAACATTAAAAGGGGCAAATAAAAAACAGCTTTAGACCAGATTTCCTCTATGGGCTGGGGTCTCCCCATCCCTATTGCAGAACATTAGGAAGAGGAAGAAAACTGATGGGGCTATTTTTGTTTCTTCTGAATTTTGACTGGGAGGGAAAGGTCAGTGGTAGAGACTTCCTTTTTCTGCTGGAGTGGAGAAAGAGCAAGAAGCAGCAGACTTTGCATCTCTGATTATATTCACACCCCTCACACTTTGCACACATACTTCCTGTGTATAGGAGGCATGTGTCATTGAAAAAAGCTTGCACCAAAGCCAGACATAGACCGTGGGTGAAAACAGAAACAATGTGGGCCCACTGTGGCTCACCTGGGCCGGGGATTTACCATGATGTGAGTTTGCAGGCTGCCAGTTTTGGGTCTACTGGTGCCCTAGCCCAGGTAAGTGGCTAGTTCAGATATGGTCCCTTGGAAAATCCCAGGCCTGCTGCCCAGGCAAGTCAATGCAAGCCATAGCAGGCCACACATCTGTTCACGCTGCCATCCCCTGCTGGTGATCAGGAGCCACCATGGCCAACAACCATGGTTGCCTGTGATTGGCCTCCATGGCTGCCCATCATGAGGCGGCAGGGTGCTTGGGGTGGGGCCACCCATGCATTCTCTTCCCTGACAGGGGAGGGCTTTCTGGCCAGCCCAATCAGGCGCATGTCTCTTCAGTGTCCTGACCTGGACAGGGACAGCCCCCCCCCCCAATCTCTGGGCTATGTAGTCAGCACGCTGGCTGTGCATCTGTCATCACCTTGTGGGTTTCACTCTTGCAAGACTTGGGAAAGAACTGTAACTTCTAGGCTTTTAAAACTAATTACTAAATACATTTCTTTGGTTTAGCTGTATCACAGTAAGCTCATCACATGGTTTACCCAGCAGCGAGTGGGCAGAAAGGAGGAGAAATTTCTCCCATTTTCCAAGAGAGAATATAGAGAAGTTAAAATGAATAATTCTAGTTATAAAAATTATAGAAACCAAATGTCCCAATGTGCATCTTCACCATTAGTGTCTAATTTGTTGAAGAAAGAAAGAAAGAAGAGGTGGCGGTGCCAAGGCTCCAGCCTGCCATAGAAGTCCCTCCTCTTGATGAGCCTGTAAAGCTGCCCTGCCAGGCCCCATGACTCAACTAGTCTGTTTTTTAACCTACTTTTCGACCGTACCATTTTACCCTACTTTTTGACTCCTCCAGTTCTGTCAGGGGAGACATTAGGGTTGAGCATGGTGCTTCTGTATCCAGTAGTGAGTACAGAGTACTCTTACAGAGTAGCAGCAGTGACAGGGTCTGGAGAAGGTGTTGTGGCTGAGCCCTGGGACAAGCCTTAGCACAGATTAAACCCTGCCCATCATGTCCCTTTCCTGTTAGATATCTCCTTCCAAGGAGGTGAGTTGGAACTAGTTTCATTTCAGATCAGGTGAACACAGTACAGAAATGTGAAAGGATGCTTAATGAGTTTCTGTAAATATACCTATTACAGGTGTTACAGAATCAAGGTATTGATAACAGTCCAGAAGAACCTTTACAACAGAACTCCTTTAAAGCACGTCTCATTAGGGTTTTCTCCTGGATAACAGGAATGGACCACTTTGAACATCTTCACATAAGGCAATAAACGTATGTGCGCAAAAGCGCACTTGTGTGCTTGAGTGTGGTTTTTGCAAACAATGGTGAATGTGCCATCCTTCAGTGCAGGCTGAGAGCTTTGTAGGAACCAGATTTTTTTTCTTCTTTAATAATTGGGGTTTAATTTTTTTTCTCTCTTTTTAAAAAAAATTTGTTTCCACCATAATAGGGTAGAAAAATTCTTAAAGTGAAAAATCTTGAGTGTTTTAAAATTCTCACAGCCATGGTAATGACATTTTTATAGAACAGCTAACTGTATTACATGCTATGGAGCGTGAAATCTTTAAATGAAAGCATCAAATATAAGTAGGGAATTCGGGCAATTTTTCACATGCAAGACATACGTTATCAAACCATAGCAGATTATAAATCACAATTAAATATTTTAACATTTAGTACAGGCTGCAAGAGCATGGTAATTTTTACCCAGAAACCTGCACTCAAGGTTTAGCCTCTGGTATTTTGCTTTTCTAAACAATATTGATTTGAAGTAATAATTACTAAGCATGCTGCGTTTAAAATTTTCTGCTGCCGTTTCCACTAACTACATCCTATCACTTTAGAACCACACGTGGCAATGTACCAGTGTGTATGACTGCCAAAGTATTACCGAACCCAGGTCTAGTCTAATTTTCGAGCCCACTGTGGAGTGTAGCTATTCCCCATGGAGACTGACAATTTGACCTTTGATGCTTCTCTTTGCTTGTCTGCTGTGTCTGTGTGACTCCTCTGTTAGTAGTGGTAAAAATTCACTGACTGAGTTCTCTGTTGTAATAAAATTAAATGAAAATGAAAAATCAGTTACTTTTTAAAAGACTCTTTAATATTTCTGTACAAGATCTCAGGAAATGTTATACACAATTCTGAGAACTTATGCAGTCAGTGACCCTCTCGCAGGAGTAAAGTTATCTACCTGAATAAATGTTTATTTGTGTTTAAATTGTTAGCTATGTATAATAATAAACACCATAATAGCTGTGTGCATGACAGTCATTAATAAATATGTTAAATCCGCATGGCATCCCTGTGAAGTAGAGAAGTACTATTCCCAATTTTTAACCTTGTTCCCTATGGGGGAAAAAAGGCTTATGAAATCACCATGGACACAGTCCTTATTGATCCAGGTGTACAACAGTGCTGTTAATGCAGTCATGTATAACATGTTGGCACATAACTTATGTGGGTACCAAATCCTCATGCACAATGAGAGGCAGCATGGGGTGCTTTTAAACGAGATGCTACCCCGTATGGCCACCCAGGAGCCACTCATCTGACTGCCCATCTAAAGGTGGTGCAGGGGAATGCATGCTCCTGTGAGCCACGCAGCACCCACTCACAGTACGCTGCCAAGAAAACCGGAGTGCGCCATGTGGGGCAAGATGCGTGGCAATGGGCACCCATGCATCCCCTGTCCATATGAACTGGGCCAGCCACCCACACCAGCAGACCGATCAGCTGCTCATAGGCACTGTGGGCACGGGACATGGACTTTGCAAGTCAGAGGAACTGGCCACAAGTGCTGAGGAGCCCACGTTCCCCAGCACTCACACCGGGACATGTTAATTTCAAAGGCCAGCCTGGCACACTTCCACCTCTCCCTTGGTTCATAGCAGGGGAGTGCGAAGCAGCTGCTGGGGTAGCCGTGTGGGGAGCCACTCATTAGAATCCCTCCCCACGCACTCCACCTGAGTGCACTCAGCGGCCGCTGCCGCGCCCCCCCCCACCCCAGCCCGGCTCATTTAAAAACATCCATGGTTGTCTGTTGCCAACTCATTTGTGCATGTACTGTCATCGCTCCTCCCCACAAGTCCAGCACACCCCCTCAATGGGTCATAGGGATGCGCAAATGCAGTTTGGAAGTTCAGACCGAACTCAACCAGTTTGGTCGACCGAACTGAACTCGATTTTCAAACCAAACTGAATTTCCGAACTTGGTTCTGTTTGCCCATCCCTATAAGATAATATTCCATTTAGTTCAATGGGGTTTGAATTTCCGAACTCTGTTTGGAAGTTCGGACCAAACTCAAATAGTTCGGTCGACCAAACCGAACTTCTGAACCAAATTCGATTTTTAAACCAAACCGAATTTCCGAACTCGGTTCTGTTCGCCCATCCCTGTATGTCAGCATTTAAGTGTAGTCCAACTATCCATTAGTATATCCCCTGATACAGAGATGTGTTCCGCATTCCCACATTACAGACAGAAGCCCATTGACCATAGTTCATGCTGCACAGTCTCTGCTGTGAATGGGGATTTGGACCCACTTAATTTAGCATGGCACTCTGACAGACAACTTATGGGCACAAAACCTTCTTGCTCATCTAGACAAATGAGGATGTGGATGTCCCCAAATTAACTATCTCCCAGGCCAATTTGAATCAAATTTGGTTGAGGGACAGGAAGTATAAAGTAAGTTTGGACCCAAATTTTCAAAACCATAGGTGCATATGGAGGGGAGAGAGCCCAAAGACTTAGCTTGAGTATTGTCTCTCCCCCACCCTCCACATCCCTCTACCATCCATTTTCCCTATTACTGCAAAATTCTCTACTGACAGCACATTTAGCAGAGGGTCCAAAGATAAGAAGGGTCCCCAAAGTTTCATAACAATAGGCTTTCTGCAAATTGGGTTGAGAATCAGAATAAAACTTAATTTATTTAAAATCTATTATGTTTTTATGGTTTATTATAAATACAGAGATAAAAAGAACATCTTTGCATAATTTGCTAATATGTCAAGCAATCATAAAACACAAATCCTTAGGAAACCAGGCTTTCATGCTTGCTGCATGAAACTACTACTTTGTATCTTTATCATTTATTTATGTAGTGCCATCAATGCATCTGGTGCTTGAGAAGCTATTACAGACACAGCTCCACACCTCCAGGGGCTTATAATCTAGTATAATCTAGTGTAGGAGAAGGTATGGGGGAGGGAAATTGAAGGAAAGACAGATACATTTATGCAGTTCAGAAATTTCTGGTGAACATGCTTAGTTAACATGCTTAGTCTACTTGTTATACATAGGAAATACATAAGACAGAGGTTAAGACTTGCTGTTGGTTACACAGGGAACCTGTGGCAGCTGAAGGATTGAACCCAGATCTCTTACACCTATAACTAATGTCTTATATAGTAGACCATTCTTTGGAGACCAGGAATGCGATCCAGCTCCCATTAAAGACAATGGCTAAACTCCCATTGACCTGTATGGAGCTGGATCGCACTCCAGGTCTTTACTTTGATATATGAAAATAGATGATACAGTTGTCTTGAATACAGCAGTTTTTATTACATATTATTATATTACACTATGGCCTGCCTAAAAACAAACACACACAGTACACACTTAGTCCCATATACTTCAATGAGACTGTTTTCAGATAAGACACCCTCCACCTACTACCCACCTGCTATACGTGTTGCAGGGCTGCTGTGTTGCCCTGTGGGTGTCCTGCAACATGTATAGTGGGTGGAGAGTGTCTTGTCTGAAAACGCCCTAAGTGTAAGTGTTTTCAGCATTAGTGTGTTGTATACATGTATATGCTATACATACACAAATGCAGAATCATCCTGTTTGACAGTACCAGGAGAGGAGATACAAATAAAGAGGATGTTGCAATGGTTTGGAATAAGTTTTTAATATGTTCTGTCAACTAGCAAATGACATTTTGGTCTAGCATTCTACTACTTTATTCCATGCCATATGGCTCACTGGGAGCAATTAATCTTAAAAAGCAATGTAACATTAATATTGCATTATCACTGAAACACAATATTATCTGCTGTCAGGCACTGCTGTTTGGATTCTGAGGAGTTTAGCTCTGAATTATGAATAAGACAGTAATAAAACTACAACTAATTTAATTATTCAGATTCTTATTTAATGAAAAATACATTAAAAGCTCCAATATTGTAGGACTGTAAAACTGAGTGGCATTGTTCAGTACATAGCTCTGCAGTGTTTCACACAAATTTGCTACAGAAATTTATGGACAGCACTGTCATTGAGAGTGTTTGTTTTCATTGTACTATGGAATTCATAAAGCAGATGAATGTCTCAAACGTAGATGAGGAATAATCATTATGATGATGAAAAGCATCTGACTATGCATTTGTTTGTTTTTTTAAACTCGTAGAACCACATCACGGCCTTTTCAGAAGTCACATGATATTGAAGTTGATGCTTATTCACTCCACTGGACATCATCTCTTTTCACGGTCCACTCATAATAGTTGAAGTGTGTTGAAAATAAGAGAAAGTAAAATAAATAAATAAATAATGTCTGGTTTATAACCTGATTTTACAACATTAAAATTGCATCAATCTTTGAAGAATGCTTCTTTTAATATTAAAAGTTCACAGTACTTTCCAACAAAAGCATTGCACCATGTTGGGGTGGGGCGGGGGGGAGAAAAGGGGAATAAAAGTAGTCTGAGCACTAGTCACATTTGTATACCAATGCCCTCTTATTTATTGTTTTTTACTATTCATGTATGTATTTGACTGTACATTAGAGTCTTATTGAGTTGGACATTTGAAAATCTGATTTTATTTTTTCAGCATGACATTGTTTCCATTCAAGCGGTTCCAATGTACAATTTTTTAAAAGAAATTCTGTTCTGTACTCAGATGCTGTTTGCACATTGTATGATGCTGTATTTCACTTAAGATATATCATTCATACCACACGTTATATCTAAGACTGGTGCTTCTGCTTTTGAAGAGAAAATGCCAATTTTTACTGTAATAAGTATTGTATCATAATTAAAAGTTTATTTGGATATTTTCCTGACTTTATGTGATTGAATTGTTGATTTGTAACTCTGGAGTGTCTTAAATGTACCCTGTATCTAGGATAAGAGAAATTAGAACATTTTGGTTATCGGGATATTCTAGTTTATTATTATTATTATTATTATTAATAATGATTTCTTATTTTCAGCTTAAAGGCTCCATTCTTAACCCCAGCGTGCCCTACATTTCCTCACAATTTACATAAAAGTTAGAGTTATTACAGATTGTTGTAGCTACATGAAGTTTAAAATTTTCAAAAGCACCTAAATGACGTAGCCAAAGATCCATTTTCAGAAGCAGTTTAAGCTCCGAACCGCATGTTTCTCCACCAGCACAAGCCCCTCATGCTGCCCACCATTCAGAAAGCTTAGTTCTATTGAATTCCATAGAGACTTATGCTCCAAAGTGCTTAAGTCACATTTGAAAATAGAATCTCACACCACTTTTAAATGAGGCGCTGAAAAGCGCTTCCTGAGCCCCATGTTGGGAGAAAAGCTGCGCGGAGAGTATTTGCATGCTCCCTGCGCTGCCAGAAGTGACGTGCTCCCCATTGCCAACAGTGGCGGCGGCTGGAGATGCGGTGCTTTGAAGAGGCGCGTTCTGAAAGCCTCGCTTTTCAGGCTTTCAGAACACACCTCTTCAAAGCACCGCATCTCCAGCTTGCCACTGCTGGCAACAGGGAGCACATCACTTCCAGCAGCACGGGGAGCATGTAAACACTCCCCACGCAGCTTTTCTCTCAATGCGGGGCTCAGGAGGCGCTTTTCAGCACCTCGTTTAAAAGCAGTGTCAGTCCCCAAGTCATAGATGCTTTAGAAAGTTTTAACCAAAGACTGTATTCTCCCTCCCTCTGCATATCTGTTGTGCATCTCAGGGAATTTGCCTGGTGTTCTGGGAAACTGTGTATCAAAGAGACTGTGGGACTAGGAAAAAGAAGGGAAACTAACCTAACAGTTTACAAATATTCTCTGCTCTTCTTTTAATACCTCAAAAGAACTGGCTGCAAAATTATAACATACATTCTAGATATCTTCAGCCTATGTGATCATAATTCAATCACTGAAGATCTGATTCACCTTGACAGCCTAACTGGAGACATTATTTTCACATGAACTGATCTAACAGTTTCTCCAGTGTATGAGAGAGAGAACCAGCCTTTCCTTCAACATGTCTCTTTTCTTTCCATTTGTCATTTGAACAAACACATGAGACCTCTCCATAGAAAAGTCAACCCAGCTGTTTACTGCTGTCGAAGTCGTCTTATGTAAGAGAAGGTGGTGTCCCAAGGAGAGTTTCAGTGGTTAGATATTCTGGAGTGTATTCTTGACCCGTTTTTAGAGACTTTATTTTGTCAACAGCAAATTTAATAATTCTAGTATCAAAACACCTTTGAGGAGTTAAGGCTCATGAAAAGTGAAACATGCTCCCTAAAAGCATGGAAAGTAAGTTAAGCCCCCCCCCCCCACAACTTGTGCACCATGTAATCAGTAAAAACATTGTACTGTCTCAGATATTGTGCTCTCTTACAACTTAGACTCCATGCACCCACACTTTGCCTTGGTCTTTCAGCCTCAAATCTCTTCCTCTGTAGGTTGGTAGCAACAACACTGAAGCTGAGAATTGCAGGAGGGGCAGGGGGAAGCTTGCTGCCCACCTAACCCTCTGCTTTATCTATATGTTTTCATTTGATTTGGGGGAAATGGGACATCTGAGTACTGGGGGGCTGTAAATGGGGGAAACAAGTCTGATGGATGTGGGATGTGTACAGAGAAACAAAATTGGGGGCAGCTGGGCAGTGGGGGAAGTGTGTATAGTGAAGGGCAGCCAGGTGCTGGGGGAGTGTTTATGGGAGACAAGGCTGAGAAATGGGTGATGTGTATGCATCGAGGAGGCTGGGGGCAGGCAGGGGTGAAGGAAGCATATGTATCGACAGTGGGGAGGCAGGTGCTGGGAGGGGTGTGTATTGGAGGACAAACCTGAGAGGTGGATGATGTGTATTCACAGAGAAGGCTGGGGAGCAGACGGGTGGGGACCAGTGTTTGTATGGGGAGGGAGTACCCAGGTGATGAAGGAGTATATATGGGGGGAGAAGACTAAGAGATGGGTGATGTGTATTTAGGGACAAGTTTTGGGGGTCAGCCAGGGATGGGACTAAAGTGTATGTATGTTTTTTGTATGTACTTTCACTTGGGTTGGGGACAACGGGGCATCCAAACATGGGGGGCGGGGGGGAATGTATACTGGGAGATAAGACTGTGGGCAGCTAGGAGTGGGGAGCAGTGTGTGTGTGTGTGTGTGTGAGTAACATGCTGGGAGGGTCTATATGGGGGGAGGGGGACAAGGTTCACAGTCATCCAGGGGTGGGAATCAGTAGGGAAGGGGAACCAAGGTGCAGGGGGGAGTGTATATGAGTGGGGGAGAAGGCTGAGAGGCGGGTGGTGTGTATTCAGGGAGAAGCCCTGGGAGCAGTCAGGGGTGGAGGGGAACTGTATTTATGGACTACAGTGGAGACAGGGATCAAGTCCATAATAATTAAATGAAGAGGAGCTTGTTCCCAGCTTCAATGTTGCCCCCAACCTGCGAATGAAGAGGATTTATTTATTTATTTATTTATTTTATAAATTTCTACCCCGCCCCTCCTGCCATGCAGCTCGGGGCGGCTTCCAAACATTAAATACAGTAAAATCACTTTAAAATTTTCATAAATATTATAAAATATTAAAACTTGGGGCTTAAAGACCAAGGCAATGTGTGGGAGCGAGCACAATATGTGAGACTGTACAATGTCTACTCTTTACTGCTTATGTATGTTAAAATTTCCATGCTTTTTGAAACATGATTCAGTTTGTAAGAGCCTTAATGCCTCTCTTAAACTGAAGATTTTTTGATCCCATAATTTTCATAGTTTTTGGAAGGGGAATAAACTAAATTCCCCCTCCTACAACAGTACCAATGTGGAAAAAATAGACTGACTTTGACAGGACTGTCTGGGAATTTTTTGGACTTTTAGGGACAGTCTGGAAATTTTATTTATTTACTTATTTTATAATAAAATTTGTAAGCCGCCCCTCCTGCTAAAAGCATCTCAGGGCACCTAACAGCATATTAAAACAATTTAAAACAGCAATACTATGATTTAAAACACTATTAAAACACAATATAAAAACAACATACCCCCCACCCTAACCCAACCCACCCACGCCCTCTCCCTCAGGAAAAGCACAGCAAAACAGCCAGGTCTTACATTGTCTATGGAAAGAGGAGGTCGGTAATCAGGCGGACCTCCAACAGGAGGCAGTTCCACAACTGCGGTGCGGCCACAGGGAATGCAAGGTTGACACCCGAGAAACCCGGGGGAACTTAAGGAGGGCACCCCCAGCCAACCACAGGGGCCGATCCAGGACCCAGAGGGTGAGGCGGTCCCACAGGTAGTTGGGGCCCAGGCTGTTCAGGGCTTAAAGGTCAACACCAACACCTTGAATTGCGCCTGGAAGACTATAGGCAGCCAGTACAGAGAGCAGAAGCACTGGTGTAATATGCACGCATTGACCCATCCCTGTTAGGAGATGAGCCACCGCATTCTGCACCAGCTGCAGCCTCCAAACCAGCACCAAGGGTAGCCCCACGTAGAGTGTGTTACAGTAGTCCAATCTTGAGACGATCGAGGCTAGGTCGGAGTCCAAGACATACGGCCAAAGCCGACACACCAGATGTAATTGGTGAAATGCCCCTTTCGCCACAGCCACCACCTGGGCATCCAAGCAGAGCTGTGGGTCCAGGAGCAACCCCAGGCTCCAAACCTGAGATACCAGGGCAGGACGGATCCCATCAATGATGGAAGCCACCACTCCCCCGGCCTTCCCCACTACCACCACCTCCGTCTTGTCAGGATTTAACTTCAGGCAGCTCACCCTCATCCAGTCCCCCACATCTGCCAAGCACCGGGTAAGCACCGAGATTGCCGGGCCTGAGTCGGATGAAAATGAGAGATAAAGCTGGGTGTCATCAGCATACTTATGACACCGTACGCCAAACTCCCTAACAACCTCCCCCAAAGGCTGCAGTACACATTGAACAAGAGAGGGAACAAGTTGGAACCCTGCAGGACTCCATAGGGAGGCCCTGGGGAAAAGATGAAAAATCACCCAGAACCACACGCTGGACTCTCCCAGCCAGGAAGGAGCAGAACCATGCAAGAATGGTCCCATCAATCCCTGCCCGGTCCCGCAGCCGAGTCACCAACAACTCATGGTCAATGGTATCAAATGCAGTCGAGAAATCTAATAGGATCAACATGGTTGAATGATCTTGGTTCAACTCACGGGAGAGGTCATTGACCAAGGCCACAAGTGCAGTCTCCGTGCCATATCCAGGGCAAAAACCTGACTGCGAGGGATTGAGAAAGTTAATCCGGTCCAGATGCTTCTGCAACTGTCGAGCCACGACCTGCTCAATAAACTTCCCTAAAAAGGGAAGGTTAGAGACCGACCAATAGCTGGCCAGGATGCCAACGTCCAATGATTGTTTCTTGAGATGGGGCTGCACCAGCGCCTCCTTAAGGCAGTCATTGACAATCCCCACCAGCAATGGCCCTAATGTCTCCAGGCTGGCCTTGACCAGTCAGGACGGGCATGGGTCTAATTCACAATAAGTGGCTCGGACAGACCCCAGGGCATCCCCCACATCTGAGGGCGGCACGTTCTGAAATTCATCCCACAAAACAGGACAAGGCGGGGCTTCTATTGCCTCTGGTTCACCCACTGCTAAAAATGTTGTGTCAAAACTGTGGTGGATCTGAGCTATTTTATCAGCAAAAAAGTCCACAAACAAATCACACTGAGCGTTCGATGACTCTAAATCCAGGTGGAGGGAGGCCGGACTGATCAGCCCCCTCACCATCCGGAAAAGCTCCGCCGGGTGTGACTTAGCAGATGGAATGAGGGCAGCGAAGAAAACTTTCTTTGCTGCCCACACTGCCACGGCATAGGTACGTAACCAGACTCTATGCCGCAATCGGTCAACTTCAGCATCCAAGTGATGCCACCATCGCTCTAACCGCCACCCTTCCCGCTTCATCCGCCGCAGCTCCTCCGTATACCACGAGGACCTGCATTGCTTGTGGTACAGGAGTGGACGCCTGGGAGCCACCCGGTCAGTGGCCTCCACCAACACGGAATTCCACATGGTCACAAGGCCATCGAGTGAGCAGCCATCAAGATCAGAGAATACATCCCCTAGAGCAGTCTGGAACCTCCTAGGTTCCATAAGCCATCAGGGGTGAACCATCCTAATTGGTTCTGCACCCTCCCGGGGGCTGACATGTGCCAGGATACCTGCCCGGAGGAGATAATGATCATGATAAGGGTTCCACTGACACCTACCCCACTAATGGATCCCCCGCCTCAAGCTTGGCCTGTGCAAAACATCATGTCTAGGGTATGTCCTCCAATGTGTGTGGGGCCCACCATCCTCTGAGACAGGCCCATGGTTGCCATGGCAGCCATGAACTCATGCTCTGCCCCTCCAAGACTGGCATCAGCATGTATATTGACATCCCCCAAGACTATCGCCCTGGGAGACCGCAAGACCACCGCCAACACCAGCTAAGTCATTGCAGATAGGGTATCTGCCATACAGGTGGGTGCCCAGTATATCAGCAGTATTCCTAATCTCTCTCCGGCCAAATCCAACACCAAATGCACGCCCTCTATCCCCATGATGGTTTGCAGAGGAAATCTCCTCACAGACAATGTATCCTTAAAAACAATGGCTACACCACACACACACACCCCGGACCCCCAGCCAAGGGTGATGCTGCACGGAGTACCCAGCTGGGACAAGGTCAGCCAATATAGGCCCCAACTCACTGTCCAGCCAGGTCTCTGTGATACATGCGAGGTTGGCTGCCTGGTCCAGGATCATCTCCTGGATCATTTTCAGGACTTTCTGGAATTTTTAACATGCAAACTTCTCTCAGGAGTGAGGAAGACACTGCAGTCTGTCCTAGGTGCTGTACAACTCATCCCTTCAGCTCCTGGACCCACCAGCGCAGTGAGCAAAAGCCCATGGCTGCTGCTTCTTCCCCAGAAACATTTACCCCACTGTAAACTGTCCTAGTTCAGCTCTCACCACTGACACTCCAGAAGAGTCTGCAGTTCCTAGAGAACCCAGGAGTTCTGGCTCCCAGCCCCCCCCCCCTCTAATCCACCAGCCCACACCCCTCCCAGAGAATCCAGAAGTCCTGGCTCCAAGCCCCACTCCCCATTCTAACCCACTAGCCTCCATTCCCCTCCCATTTAATCCAGGAGTCCTAGCTCCCAGCCCCTCATAGATAATACAACCTCTGCACGTAAATGGAATATATGTACAACAAACGTCTACAATTTATGAATGAGTATCCGTACATAGCATATATGTGTAGCAACTACGTATAACCACCTTTTTACTTATATCCTATGCACGGACACACATTCTCTTCTGTAGGACAGCATACAGGGAGACGTATATAACACATGTACATTTGTTGTACATCTTGACATTATAATCTCATTCTCTCCATTGGATAATATAGAAATTTCAAATCATCATAACTTAAAACCTACATAACAAATTTTAAAAATGCAAACTCAAGAAATGACTAGAATGCACACTTGAATTTTCTGACACCCTTACACCTCCCAACACATAACTTTAAACATACTTTTGCCCATCAAGAGAAAAGTCGCAAAGGGAGAAAAAAACAGTTCTGCCTCCAAAATTCAAATGTCTGTAACTTTCTTGTTTTTCATCTAATTTTCCTCATATGTGGACAGCTTATGCCACTCATCCAAGTGATCAACCTAACAAAATTTCATACTGGTAGGATAAACCATCTCAATTTTATAATGAGTAGAATTGTCGTGAGTTTAAGAGAGTGCAAGCCACCTTAACTATAGAGCCACTCCCGTGGTTCTACAATAACAATAACAATAATAATTAATCATAATCATTTTATTAAATAGCACTTCCCTTCCCCCCTGAATGGCACTTAGGGTGCTTCACAAAAGTAATAAAATAAAATGAAACTTTTCACACACATTGTCCCTGATTCCACTTTCTTCCAGTTCACTAACAACTGAGGAACCTCATGCCATTTTCTATAAGAATATAGCATAAAGAAGCTTAAGCCTTTCCCCTAATTTGATCAATAATGGTAATTCCACTGTATTTAATCTCCACATTGAAAGCAGCACAATAAGTACCTTGAGAACAGAGCAAGGTTGTGCATTTGGAATATCCTTTCAACAGAACAGATCACCTCTTAGGCACTCATCTTCCAAGCTGAAAGTTCAAAAGAAATGCAAATGGAAAATGTAAGAATAGAGCCCTTAACTATGCTAGTGTTGTTTGTGCTACTGATAGATTCCATCTATTATTATATCAGTGATCATATCCCATAAGTGCACTGCCAGGCTAGGTACATTTACCCTCTTCACTCTAGCTATTGAGAGCCCAATTCACTACGTTGTGCTACCTGAAGATGTAGGTGAAGCCCTCACTCATTTTTTTGCATGGCAGCAACCCTGCAAATTTTGTACCCAGTTTATACAATTATGCAGAGACTCTTTTGTCAGAATGAAGGTGACACTTTTTTCAGCATATCGTATATGTATATCAGCATGTAACTGGGTCTCTCTCTCTCTCTCTCTCTCTCTCTCTCTCTCTGATCTCTCAGGATCTCTCAGGATCTCTCACAACCTGGTATTTGGGTTAAGTGAAACTGATAATGTTATCTTTGTGAATTAGCAGTGATGGGCGGCAGGAAAAGACACTCTGCTGTGTACTGTATTTTTAAATAAAATAAAATAACTTTTTCATGTATATGTACAGTATTCTTCTTTTAGACAAGTTTTGCAGGTCATTAGCTGTAAGCAAGATATATTGAATAATTGATGATGGGCTGACTGTTTCTAGGAGCAAACTGGACTACTTTCCCAGCAAGCTCCCAGAGAGCTTTAGACTGAACATGCTCAGAGAAACTTCATTCAAAACACAGGGAGGCAGAGTCCAGATGGCACATCCAGCTCCTGCATGACTTTTAGGTGAATGGCACCCCCTTCCCTGCCCTCTCCTGCCTGCTTCCCTTCACCCCCTTCCCTGCCCTCCACTGCTCTATTTTCCTGACCCCCCCTTCCCTGTTCCGCACTGCCCTGTTACGTGGCTGTGCTGCCCTATGCCCCCCTGCCACTCCAAGTTCCAAATATTCCTGAGTATCCTCAGATGATCAGCCCAAACAGTCGGGACCGGTCCTCGGAAATACACGAGAATATTTTTTTTTTAGTATTCAGAACAGCCCTAATATTTAGTCAGTCTTCATCCAAAAAAGTGGATAATGGTGGATCAGGTGTACTAGCTCACCTGCTAACCATTTGTGTAAAAGGAGGAGGAGGAGGGAGATTCCATCCCTGGATTTTCTCCATCAATCGGATAGTTCCCCAGCCCATCCCTGAATGCACACATAGGGCTAACACCTGTCAGCAGAGTCTCTTGCTCTGCTTCCCCCCAAATTCTGACTAGTTAAATTGGAGGATTCCAAAACTGCAACAGCTCCAGCCATTTCATCAGTCTGAATTCCTCGTGCTGGAATAGGAGAGCACCAACATTTCTTCTGCTGCTTGCTGTCCAGCAAATTTTAAAATGCAACCAGTGGCAGCAGAAGCTATGATGGGAGAACCAAGAGGAGCTACAGGTGCATCGAAGCAGCTTCCTGTAAGCAATGAAATTGCAGGTGAGGGTGGGAATGAATGGGAGGATGCATCAGAAGAGAAAGGGAGGCCTCCCCCTCACTTCACAGCCTTGGTTCCACTCTAGCTACTAATTAGAAAGGAAACAAGTAGCTGTCAAAAATGAGCAGACCTGTTGAATCTGAATGAATAAACAAACCAAGTACACAAACGTTTCCAGCACTTAAAGACAGAAACTGGATTCAAGGCCCAGATCCAGGAGTTGAAAAGGGGCCAAACAAAAATTAGCCACAGGCCATATTTGGCTTCCACCCCGACATAAAGGAGAAAAGACTTAGGCTAAATATTAGGAAGAATTTTCCAACCACTGAGACAGTTACACAGCGAAATAGTTAGCCAAAGGAGGTTGCAGAGTTGGAAGCCTTTAAAAATAACTTACAGACAGCCTATCTCAGGGATGGTGTAGGCATTGTGGATCGTCCTGAGGGACAGGGGACTGGATTGGATTGGATAACCTGCGGGTTCCTTCCAGCTCCACGTGGTTCTATGAAACAGCAATTGTGGTCCTGCTGGAAAATGTCTAAGGAATACTAATGTGGTCCTGACTAATGTCAGTTCCAGTAAAGTATTTGGGATGAGTAAAATGAGTTTTCTGAAATGCATTCCTTCTTATCACCTCCTGATGGGCCTGTTACAATTACGATTCAGGGTCTTTCAATGCGGCAAACCACCCGGATGGTTTCATAAGAAGAAAAAGTCAGTTCTGACTCTGTACTGTGCTGTGTTCCTAAATATGGAATACACAAGGCATATGGGGACACCAGCTGGGCTCCCATCTATTCCACGTTAGATGTCCTTATATGTATTCCCTGGCTTACTCATATAATCATGAAATGCATGAGGCATATGGAGACAGCAGCTGGGCTCACATCTCTTCAGCTTTTAAAAATGTTCATTTTAACAATCTATATTAAAGGGAAATAATGTCACTATTTTTTAGCAGCAATTTTCTTGGCTGTTTGCAGCTCCTTCCTTATTCTATGACTTTGCTGGGAATGCTGCAACTGCAGCAGCATGGCTTTTGGTTGGTTTCCCCTTTCTGCTAGCAGAGAGTTTACATGGCCTTCCAGCATTTCATTTTCATCATTATGTGGCATGTTGTGCAAAAAGCTGGTGAGGAACACTTTATGGATAAACAATGCCACCAGAATTAGTATAAACACACTGAAAAAAGGGAGTGAGAGAGAACCATTCTCAGTAGAGCAGGAGGCAAAAGTGAGGAAAGAGGCGATGGAAAATCAAAATGGTCATTTTCAGATGCAGATGGAAATATCAATCCATTTGTTCATACACATGATGAGCTCTTTGGCCAGCACTTTGAGCTGAGTGGGAGGAAAAACTGAGCATGCCCAGCATGGCCCGTCATTACATCCACAGTCCTCTCTCTTCCTTGGTTCTTCTCCATTTAGGATTTTTAACCCTCTTCTTCTCTTTTGTCTACATTTGATACCTAATGGATACCAAATACCCAACTTTCAGTGTACAGAATAAACACATATGGACAGTGCTGCTCAGTGCTGGCCACGCTAGCCCGCTTCACCCCCAGGTGGTCCATCAGTCTAAAGGCACCCTGACAGATGTATAGGTAGAGCAGACTGTGCCTGTTCCAGGGCAACTCCACTAGGGGCATTCCGGAACATCCCAGAGTGCGACTGGCAGAACTAGCCAGCCACAGCCAGGGCACAGCCCAAAGCGGAGCAACGGTCTCTCTAATGGGCAGACACAAGCTGAAGCTCCACTTCCAGTTGGCTGATGCCCTGGGCAACACCATAGCATTGCAGATGCTCTAGCCCAAAACTCTATTGTGTGAGGTGCCACATACGGGCAGACTGCTGGCTGGGGGACCCACCGGGTCTATCTGATCCAGACCCTGGCAGGGCTGGGAGCAGGCAGACACGGGGGTGCACCCCTGCACCAACTACGGGAGTGGGCAGACCCATGTCCATATGAAAACATCCACTGTCTTTACATGTAGTCTGTCCCGAACACCAAAATTGCAGGCCTACTGGTACTCCTGCTTTTCCAATTCACCCCTCAGGAAAACAGCCCCATCTGTTTGATGAAGGCCATTGTATAACATCTGGTCCCAATGGTAAATGAAATCATCCACATCATTTTTAAGAAAGTGAAGTTCCAGCCACCATAAAATATGCCATGGTCCAGGAAACCTGAAGTGATGCTGATAGTAGCCAGCTGAAATTCAACCCTGGGAAAGGGAAGATGATGATGGTGGTGAGTGAGTACTTTAAGGAAATTGCTGTTACTGTATAGGGGTGTGCATGTCATTTTTGTTAAACAATAACAATAACAAAATTATCATTTTTATTTTCGTTATTGCAATAATGAAAACGACAACCAAGAATACCAAAAACAACAACCAAGAATGCCGATAATGATAACGATACTGATATCGATGTCAAAAACGATGCCAAAAATTATAACAAAAACGATATCAAGAAACAAAAATGACAATCCTTATCATTGTTATTAGTGCTGTGTCAGTTGGGTTTTGGAGGGAAAATGTAGAGAGGGGAGAAGGGAGCAGACATCTTGGAGTCTTAACAGGGTTGAACTCTTGCACTGTTACTGTGTTAGGAGGGGCAAGCAGCTCAGCAGTATCTGATGGATGTATCCCTGGCCAATGAGCAGCACAAGCAGGCCCCAGCAGTCTCATGGGACCCTGTGATTGCTCAATGCCTGCTGCCTCCCACAACCAATCAGAGGTACTCTGGGGGAGGAGGGCACTGCAACCCTTTAGAATGGGAGGCCCAGGTTTTTTTCTCTCCGTTGTGTGAAAGCTCTGCTTGTCAGGTTCCATTTACAGAACTGTGGTGCTTGCACATAAAAAATCCTCCCTAGCCCTCATTGTATTATTTATCCATTTATTTATTAGGTATTCCCACCAATACCTTTCCTTCCTCATACCCTACATTTTACCTTCTCCTTTTCCTTGCCCTTCTCCCCCCTGTACATTATATAGAGATAGGTAGTATAGATTAGATATATCATATATATTATAGACATCTAGATTAGATTGGAATAGTTTTCCTTTCCCCTTCCCGTGTCTCCCTTAGATTTAGATAAATATTAGTTATGCACAAGAATCAATAATGATACTGATACTAAAAATAAAATCTTTGTTTGAAATGGTACCAATATCAATAACAATATAAATAATGATAATGAATATTGATACCGATAACAAAAATGATACCGATAGCGCTATTGATACCGATAACAAAAACGATATTAAAAAATAATAACAAAAATGATAACAACAAAAATGAAAATGACATTGTTGTTAATAACGATAACGAAAATGACATTTTTGAATAACAAAAACAAAAATGAAAAACAAAAGTGACATGGGAGTCTGGTGCACACCCCTATTACTGTAACTTTGTCCATAGTTGGGCCACAAGAATTTAGAGTGGAGGAAAACCTTTGCTCCTCCTTACTGCTAGACATAGAAGCTACCACTATAATCAGGGATTTGTGTTCACTGCATTTTCCCCATTGACAGCAATGGGAACATGGGTCCCTGACTATGAGAAACAACTAGTTGACCCATGCTTTGATCACCACCCAGAGCTACCCTATATTTGGTCCAGTAGGTACAGCATGGAGCAGCTTGCCAAGCCAAGCCAACCATACGCAAATTATTTTTGTTTATTATTTATTTAGTGACCGCAATGTGCCTGTGAATGTTTCCCATTCTAGATTGTAAGCCCCCAGGGACAGGGACATTAATTAGAGGAAAAGCCCTGCCCCGGGGGGCTTACAATCTAGGATGGGATACATTCATTCATGAAGTTAAGTGTCAGGTACACATACAGGGAAGAAGGGGACCCTGGATGATAGGACAGTAGAAGGAGCATCAGTGGGAAACCTGGGGTGGGGAGAGCGGGCGGGGAGGAACTAGGAAAAGCTTGGTGGAAGAAGTAGGTTTTACAGAGGGATTTAAAGATAGGGAGAGAGAAAGCAGATCGTATGTATTCAAGGACAGAGATACAGGTACAGTGGGCAGCAAAGGAGAAGGGACAAAGATTATTTAGGAGCAGGAGACTCTGGTGGTGGGTGAGGGTGATGGCAGAGGAAGAGCAAAGTTCCCTGGTGGAAATGTAGTGGAAAACGAGAACACAAAGTTAGGGAGGCGCATGGCCATGAAGAGCCTTGAAGATGAAGACAAGGAGTGAAAACAACTCCTCGGCAAACTCTGCTGGCTTCCCATCCACTACTGAATTCCTATAAAGCTCTCAATTAGGGATGGGCGAACAGATCGCGGTTCAGGTTCGGCCGTTTGGTTCGGCTGCGTTCATTTCATCCGTTCGGTTCGTCCGTTCGGTTCGGTTGCGTTCGGTTCGTCCGTTCGGCTAGTTCGCCGAGTTCGGGTTCGGCTGTTCGGTTCGTTCGTCCGAACAGGCCATTCGGTTAGGCCGTTCAGCTGTTCTGTTCGGCCATTCGGTTGTTCAGTTTGGCCATTCGGCCGTTTGGGAAGTGTTGTTATGGTTGTTGTTTTTTTATATATGTTTTTTTGGTTTTTTATTGGGTTTTATATGGTTTTCTTTTGTTTTGTTTTTTTTTTTGTTTTATATTTTTTTAAAAAATTTATTTCTTTATCTAATATTATATCTATCTATCTACACTAAATCTAACTGCTATTAACTATTCTAAATGCTATGAACTAAATGGATTGTCTAATAAGTACACAGACCTACTCCTACAAACACTAAAACTAAATCACTAACGCTATCTCTATCACTAAGCTAACTCCTACAACTCTCTTCTATCTATCTATCTATCTATCTCCATATCCATATCCATATATATATGGATATATATATGGATATATATACATCCATATATCCATATATATGGGGGGAATCACAAATAGAAGAGGAGTCTGTAGTGAAATACATACATTACATACTCAATGAGTCTGTACAGTGCATAACACAAGGTTTCAGTTTATGGTTTAAGTTTCATTTCATTACAAAAGTGAAATGAAACTTAAAGCAATCTAAAAATCCTACTCAACGCCTGCTGTTCAGGAACAGTGACTAGCTCAGAAGGTGTTGGGAAGGGGGGAGGCAGATAATTAGTTTCGTTTCTTGCAAGCCTCTCCACCCCTGGTGCCTGGAAGTCTGCTCCTCAGTGACTGACACCTCCCTGTCATGTTTGACCTTCCACTGAACCTTTTTTTGCCACCTGAACTCACCTGAACGCGATCCGAACTGACCGAACTGTTTGGCCATTTTGCTGTTCGGTGTTCGGTTTGTTCGGTATGTTCGCATTCGGGTTCGGGTTTGAGTTCGGTTGTCCGAACAGGCCGAGTTCGGGTCGAACTCCGAACTGCCGAACCGCGTTCACCCATCCCTACTCTCAGTGCCTCATCATCCATGACCCACCAAGTCAACTACACACCACATGCATGATGCAGCTGCAGAGACCCAGGTTAAGACTTCTGAGTGTGGAGTAGTCTCAGTAGCTAGGAACATCTTACCATAGGAGATCAAGCTGTACCCTGAACCAAATGCTGAGACCTAAATACAAAACCTTGCCTTGATAATCCCCCTGCCCCAAAATAATAATTTCACACATGCACATTGTAGTATGTGTTATAGTTCCCTTGCTACCATGCAGAGCATGAGGAGAAGATATAAATACAGGAGATATTGTTTGATGCTATTGCTGGAACAGCTATCCTGAAAAAATGAGAGCACATATTTTTGTGATTTATTATTAAAGGAAAAAGCAAAGCCATGCAGAGACATTCCCTAAATAACAGAGAGAATTGGAGAAGTTCTCAAAGTTCAGAGACATAGAAGCATCCCCTTTGTACCCAGAGAAAACACAGGAAGATTTTCTATACTTTCCCTAATGCATTCTAGACGGTATTATAGGAAAATATAATGCTCTACTCTTGATAAATCCTAAAATGAAAATTGCTTGATAATCTGATGTTGCTGCTTCTAAATTGTTTGCTGTTTCATATTATACTGTTAGTGTTTCTTAAGAGAGAGCTAGCTAACTACTGTTGCTTCCTTGGAACCCTCTGCCTTTATAATGCCAGCTGGCTTCTTAAGAATCTCGGACCCCATGATTCTAAAAATAGGCCTGATGCAATGAGAGTGAAGTGTTCATCTTAGGAAAACTAAGACAACAGTGCCACCCTGGTGCCTGTTTGAGACAGAAGGTTTGATGATAATTCTGCTGAGAAGCACTAAGTCAAAAACAAGATTTTGCAATTTGTCAATAACCTTGTGCTGCCGTAAGTAGGATGGAATGAACCTTATTGGAGATTCCCAGATTGCTTTCTGGACAATTAGAGAAAATGCTTATACACATATCATGGTGCTACATTCCACATCTCCTACAGTGTCATAGGCCGCAATCCCAAGCGGAATCCGTTTGGGATCTGCACAGGTTCCACACAGCACAATGTGCTCTCAATGGACATGCGTGTGGTTTGCGCGCATGTGTGCATGCAGAGGTTGTTTACAGTGTGCACAGGGCATGGGATTGGCCCCACTGTCTTTTATAAATATATGGTATTATTTAATGGAATCCACTCTGAGTCAGAAAAAACTCTTATTGGCCATATGTTAAGACTCCAGGATAACAGTTATTGACAGAGCTGAGGCGAGAATGATTGCTTTCATACCGTTGGGAAATACCTGCCTTTTGGAAATGTTGTGAGTGCGACTATTCATCAGTACTTCATCAACCCATTGATTCTGAGCTTCCACTACTGTTGATATCAATGGGTGTTTTCAGACATTACGAGATCACAGTCAAGCACAGTGAACCACAGACAATCCTGTGGCATGGCCAAAGGTCCCTGAACATCTGTTTGTCAGTCGCCAGATGTTCACCACAGACAGTCCCCAGCAGGGGACAAAGCTAACCACCCTTCCAGAGGTCCGGGCCCAACCATCTCCAGAAGGGTGGTCAAAGAAATTCCCACCGGGAAACAGCAAAACATAACGACTGAATGACAACCACCAGCCGGAAACAATCAAAATGATTCCCAGCCGGGGACAAAGCATGCAGCGTCGCTGCCAGCCAACGAGCAACAGCACAGACCGGGAGGGAGATTTAAAGGGCACGCAGCAGCAGGGGAACGCGATGGGATGGAGCAAGGCAGAAGGGAGAGGAGACTGGAGGGGGAGCGAGCAAGGGAGGAGGAGGCGCAGGCAGTGGAGGTGGTTGTGCTGCACATGGAGGTGGTGGAGGGAGAGCAGCAGCAGCAGCCGGCCCAGGAGACGAGGCACCCCGGAAACAGGTAAGGGGAGAGAGGGGGGGCAGTGGCACAAGGGTACCAAGGCGGGTGGGTGGACCAGAAGGAGGGGGGAAAGGGGGAGGGCCTTGGGGCTGAGGCAACCCGGCAACCAACACCCCCCCTTATGACCCACAGACATGGAAATGGGCCCGAAATCCCGAGCCCCTGGAGGAGACGAGCGGAGGGCATGTGGAGGAGGAAGAGGGCCCACGCGGGAGATGGCTGTACCACCAAGGGGGGCACAGGGAAACCCAGGACTTCATTAGGATGTGGGGGACCCTGGAGCACCAGCTCGAGCTAGCGGTGAACCAGAGAAATGAGCACGTGTACCAGGAGATCGTGCGGGACATGGAGGTGACAGGACACCACAGGACAGTGGCCCAGTGCTGATCAAAGGTGAAGAAGCTCAAGAGGGGGTACAAGGTCATCGAGGACAACAACTGGCAGTCCAGGCGCGGAGCCCGGACCGCCCCCTACTATGATGCCCTGGACTGCATCCTCCATATAAGGGGATCCATAGTCACTCCATGCCTTGTGGGGTGTGCCGTGGTCCAGGGCAGTGAATGGGCCAATGTACCCCCTCCCCTCGCCACCCCGCTAGAAGGCACTGGGTCCAGGGGCCCTGCCCCCCAGGAGGAATGCCCCGGGACCTCGGGGAGCAGGAGGCCCCCCTCACACATCAGCACAAAGAGCCCCCATACGATGGTCAAACCAGGAGGATCCGAGGCCAGCACACCAGTCACCCTTGGCCAGGGGATGCAGGGGGACCTCAGTAACAATGAAGGGCTGACCTTGGAGGGCTCCGAGACCAACATCGAGGGTAAGCAAGTGGGTGGGAGGGGAGACAGACTGGAGGCGATGGGCCAAGGGGGGAGAGGGGGGAACACTGGGCACAGGGCCGCCCCCACCAACCCCTGACACCCCAGACCACGGAAAGGGGGCCAGGGGGCCACTGGAGGCCAAGTTCCACCTACCCCCACCAACCCCATCCCATATCCTCACAAGTCATGGCATGCCCCAGTACCTGGGACAGGCAGGCAAGGGGGAAGGCGTCAAGCAGCCCCAGGAGGAGCAGCCAGTGGTCCCAGGTGAGGCAACTCGAAAAGTGGGGGGAGAGGAGACTGGGGGAGGCCGGGTGGGGTACGCAGCCCAAGTGGTGTGGGGGAGGGGGGGCCTGGAGACAGGGGCCCGCTGGGGGAGGTCCCTGGCTGGCCTCCCAAGGGGGGGCACAAGACCCCCAAGCTGCGGCACGGAATGGGGGACGGGCATCTGGGTCACCTAACCAACCCCTAATGTGCACCCCAGCAGGGTGACCCGCCGGGTCCCAGCCAGCCAGCCTCGTGCCCCCGGCCTAGTGGATGAGGAGCACCGTGCACATGTACAGTGACAGAGGGAGGAGAGGTGGAGGACATAGTCCACACCACCACCGAGCAGGGCGAGCGGATGATAGCGGCCATCAACCACGTGGAGGCGGCCACCGAAAGGGCCATGTAGCAAGCGGAGGCCAGGGACTGGAGGCTGCAGGCAGAAGTGTGCCTCGAACGGAGGCGGGAGCACAGCAGGCAGGTGGAGACGTTTGGACGGCTGGAGCTGGCCATCGACCGGATGGTGAGGGAGCACTCTGCCAAGATGGACCTGTCCCATGAAATAGGCACATCACTGCTGATGCACATGGGGACCATGAGCACATACGTGATGGCCACCCCCCGCCGGGCAACCTGCCTGCCTTGGCTCTGATGCTGGGCCCCTTGGTGCCCCCACCCCCTCCACCTCTGCCCCAGCCTCCAGCACGCCCGCAGGGCCCGTGCATCCGCCTACCAGTCCCTGTAGGTCTCTGGAGGGAGAAGCCACCCAGGGGAGCCCTTCCGGCCCCAAGTCTGCCCTCGCTCCCAACAACGCCTGCCCCTCAGGACACTGAGGCATCCCAGGACACTGTCGGGGACATGGACAGCTGGGGGGGAAGGGAGCTCCCAGAGCTCCACAGTGGCCATGAGATGGCCGAGAGGAAGGCCCTGGAGACAGGCAGGTTGTGGGGGAAGGGTGGGATGGGGGGAATGGGGAGAGCGGGCTGAGGGGGGGCGGACACGGCACTGGGAGGTGGGTGGTGGTGGTGTTGGTGTTACCGGTAGCAGGTATTCACAATAAATGTTTGGGCACCACAGTCACAGCCATTATTCCATGTCACGGGCCTGGGGATGGGGGTGGGTGGGTATCCAGGGGTGCAGACAGGGTGCCTGTGGGGGCCCCGGGGTGGTGGTGATGGTGGTGTGCGGCCTTATGCCTTGGGCTCCTTGCTGATCTGCCTAGCCAGGGAAGAACAGATGCGCTTTGCGTATTGGTACTCCCACAGGTTCTCAGCGTTCACACAGAGAGGCACGGGGCCGGGAGGGCGCCGGGGCTCTGGGTAGTCGAGGGCAGCCCCATCGGTCTCATTCATGTTGTGCATCATGCAGCAGGTTCCGATCACCAGGGCCGAGGTCTCCACCCTGTAGTCCAGCCGGCAAGGCACCTCCAGCACTGCTTGAGGGCCCCAAAGGCCCTCTCGACCACGGTCAGGCAGGCACACAGATGGGTATTGCACAGAACCTCCACAGGGTTCCTGGTGACCGGGTATCCCTTCATCAGTCACCAGGTAAGTGGATAGACCAGGTTCCCCAGGATGCAGGAGGGCATCAGCACCCCCTCCATCAGGGTCATCCCCATGTCCACAAAGTCCCTGCGGTACATCCGGGCATAGAAGGGAGAGATGGTCATGATCTGGGCATCGTGGTTGCGCCCAGAGTGGCCCGTGTAAATGTTTATGAACCGCCCCCGGTGGTCCACGACCGCCTGCCGCTGCAGGAAGTGGTACCCGTGTCAGTTGACATATTTCATGGTCTCCCCATTGGATGAGCGGAGGATCTCAATGTGGGTGCTGTCCATGGTGCCCATGCATTTGGGGAATCCTCCGGCCGCGAAGCCAACCATCACAGCCTCCTGGTCCACCAGCTGGATCACTCGGTCCAGAAGCATGCCCTCCACCACCTCGCAGACGTCCCGCAGGATCCTGGCAACAGTGCTCACCCCAACACCAAAGTTCTGCAAGACAGACCGGCAGCATTCAGGTGTTGCAAGGGTCCAAACCCCAATGACCACCCACTGGACCATGGGAATGGGGGCCCACATGGGGGTGTGCTGCCGCTTCAGCCAGGATGTTAACAGCTCTACAAGATGCAGGAGGCTGCGTCTGTCCATTTGAAAATGTGCTCCCCAGGTGGCCTCATTCCAGTGAGCCAGCGCCCTGGATCACCACCCCTGTGCCCGCTCTGTGACCCATACCTGCCGGGCAATGGGAATAGCAAGCAGGGTTGTGCACCCCATGGTCTCCCTCCACCATTGGAGCTAGCTGATCACCTCGCGGAGCACAGCATCCCACTCCTGGGTGTGGATGAGGGCCTGTTGGACCGCCCTGGACACCCGCTGGGCCCTGATCCGGGCCAGGGAGCACCTGCACCCATGGTGGACTCTCCAGGCTCTAGCTGTGCTCCTGGCCATGCACACCTACAGCCAGTCAGCCAGATGCACCTCTGCAGTCTTTATGCGCAAGAGGTCCATGTGCAAGCGGTACCACTCTGCACAGACTGCTAGGTGCATCCCGCAGGCACCCAACCATCCCAGCTTCATGGTGAAAGGTGCTCTGGGTGAGGTGCAGCCGCAACAGTTATCCGCTGGTGCATGTGTAGCCCCACCCCCAGGTGGTGACCTGGCAACTGGCCGGGGGGGCCCGGGTCACCTCTGCTTGCCCCCTCGGCCAGCAAGCCCAGCTCCTGCAGGACGACTGAGGCAGGGGGCACCCCACTGAGCACACCTGCGGTCCCTGCATGGGGCCTGTCACATGGATGAGCCTGCACCCAGGTGTGCGGGCAGCAGCTGTGTTTCTGCAGTCATCACCTCACACCTCTCTGTGTGGACTGCCTGTTGTCCTCGCCACCCTGATCTGTGTGTAGGCTGTCCTGTATGTGTACTCGGTTCCAGTAGCTGGACTGGGTCTGCACCCCACGCCTCGCTCATCTGTCATGCCATGTTGTGGCCTGTGCCCTTATCGCTTGGCCTTGGAGCTCCCCTGCTTCCCCTCCAGTCCCTCCAGGGATTGTGGTGCCCCTTATTCCTTTCAGTTATTAGCCGCCGCTTGCTGGACCATGGCTGGCAGCACTTACCCAGGGCTCGTGGGCCCCACCATCCCCGGCGCCCCCCATAGCTGGACCTTCCACGAGACCATGGCCCTGTGTGACCTGTGGCATTCCCCGGCCGTGCAATTGCTTCTGAGCTGCTTGGACAGCTTCACAGGTTCCTATGCGAGTCTGAGCTCCGGCCTGCGCTACTTTGGCTATGAGTTGAGCCCCCGTAATTACCGGCTGCATGTGGAGACACTGGGCCTGCGTCCCTTGCCCGATGGGCGCATCCCGGAGATGAGGTGCTCACATTATTATTATTATTATTATTATAATAAACATTTATATAGCACCAATCGTGTGGCCTGGTGCTGTACAGAACATAGAATTAGACGTGGTCCCTGCCTGTGGCTTACAATCTAAAAGACAAAAAGGGGGGGAGACAGGGAGAGGGGACAGTGGGAGAGACAGGGGAGAAGGGTGGTCCACAGCGGAGACCATGTCTTCTCTCTCCGTGTACAGACTGGCCGCCTACACGGCCTGTCTGGAAGAGGGGGGCCCTGCCCTGGCGGTGTCCTTCTTTGGCTGCATTCACAGGGCCCGTGGGTACCAGCAGTCGCGTGGGGCGGTCTATCACCACCTGTTGGAGCTTGGTCACCTTCCGTGGCCCCCAGCTGCTGACTATGGCTTGTCGGAGCCCACCGGGGCAGAGCTGGTGGCGCTGGCCGGTGTGTGGTCCCGATCCGATGTCCAGATGGGGCTTGCCATGCAGAACCCCTTCAAGGCATACTAACTTGTTGCCCACCACATGTCTGTGCTGGGCTACCATCGGGGCATGCTACAGTGGCCCCACTACATGCACCTGGCAGGCCACCTGGCCCCGGGCCCATTTGTGGCCCTCTGAAGCTGGCTGTGAGGCCCCCTGTTTCTTCTGGGTCCTGGATGCTGGCCCCACTGTGAGCTCCTGCCTCTGCCCTGATGCCGTGGGTCGCTGCCTGCTCCCTCCATGATGTCCCGGGCTCGCTGCTGTGCTGGCTGGTTCCTGGGGTTTCTCTGCCCCTGCCTGTGGCTCTGGGCCCCCTCCACAGTCCCCCACTCTGTCTCTGCAACCGTTGTTCCCCTCAGTGGCTGCTTTCTCCTGTGGCTGTGTCCTGATCTCCGAGCCAGCTCCCAGCACCCCGGGTGCTTCTGTCCTTTGTTGTCCGGCCACATTCCCTCCTCTGCCCGTGCCCCCCCCAGGTTGACTCTGTGACTGTGGGGTTCTGGGGCCCCCAGACTGCGCCTCCCGGCATCCTCCCGGGGGCAGGGGGGTTGGATCGCCTGCTCGGCTCTTCAGCTCCGACTCGCCTCCATCCCAATCATCACACCCTCACCGGTGCCTGGGGTCCCTGTATGCCTCCTGAACCATTCCCGGGCCGCTCCCTGTCCATGTGGCCTCCCCCTGTGCCTGTGCTCTTCTCCTGAGGGGTCCCCCCATGCCAGGGCTGCCTGTGTAGCTGTTGGGTTGCCCATGCTGCCTGTGCTGTTGTCGGGGTTCTGGATGCCGTTCCCCATGTCCTGCCCTGCCCCTGGGCTGGTACCCCCCACTTCTGTGGTCCCGGGTCCCCCCTCCCCCCTTTGCCCATAGTGCCATGTGTGTTGGCCATCCCGCTGTGTTCCCCCTTCCCTTCCTTTCCCATGCGGGTGTTTATGTGCCCGGGCGTGTGTTTGTGCTGTGTGTTCTGCTGTGACCTTGTTGTCTCTGTGCCTGTTGTGTGTACTGTCTCGGTGGCTCTTCTCCCTCCTCCCCCTCCCTTCCCATTTCCCTTGTGTGGGCATTTCCTTTTGGCCCTTCTGGCTTCGTTTGCCCTCGGTCAGCCATGTCTGCCTCCCCCTCCTCTCCGGTGCCTTCTGGATGTTTTGACCATGGCCCGGAATCGGCATCACGTCTGTTGCGCTGCCCTGGGCCGTGGTCTGTCAGTCCAATTCCCTGCCATGGTCCTGCTCCCATCACGTCAGTTTGGGTCCTTCCTGGACCACGGGGGGTGGTTGGTTGACTCGCCACCACTGGGAATCCACTGTGGGGATTCGGGGGCCCGTAACGTCTGAAAACACCCAATGTCTGTGATGTTCTATCAATTTGCATAAATTTCAATTTCCAGAACATTTTGTCAATTTCTGGCACTTTCCGGCACTTTTAAGTTACTTTTCTGATACTTTTACATCTTTTACTTTTACGTCTTACTTTACTTCCTAATTTATGTCTTACTTTACTTTTACATAAAGCCAGTAAGTTTCCTCATTGTGCACCACTACCCACAAGAACAGACGCCAACACGTTGTGGGATAACAAAGGCATCAGCCGTAACTTTATTACATAATATATATATATAACAAAAACAGGACACAACCCTACACCCTCCTGAACCTGTGTTTATAGTGGATAGAACCATGCCATATAAAGCAAGCAGGAGGGCTGATCTAATCCTCACCCCCCTGCCTGGGTGATTCAACCCTTCAAATTCACCCTCCCCTTGGGTCAGGGTGGGGTGAAGTCCCCTGCCAGCCATCGAGAGCCTGGATCGGGGTCCCCGCCCCTAAGACCCCGCCGCTCCCCAAGCGGTGATGGGGGGTATTTTAGCCCCCTTTAGCCCTTAGGGGGCCTCACCAGCGCATGATTCCTGACCGCTAACCACCATGAAAAGGGGGAGGACCCTTCACTCACCCCTTTTACCCCACACAGGTATCCCCAAATGCTGATGTAAAGCATCCCTCAAAGCAGCAAGCCAAAGTGCATTTCCCTGCTCAGACAAGTGAACTCCATCCTTCAGATATAGCCCAGGGTCACTGCACACAATCTGCCAGTGATGCACTATCTGCACCCCCCCCCAAAGCTCTCCATTAGGGCCCAAATTGCCCTATTGATTTTGCGCTTTGCTCTCTCGATCTTCACAGGCTTGTTGGCATAACACCACGTTCGGTGCTCCAGCAGATCCAACCACCATATGGAGGACTGCTGCCACTCAGCAACAAGTTGGGAGATGTCCTCTTCCATCTCACCCATGAGCCACCATGCACTGCCCAGTCCCAGGTCATTCTCCCCCAAGTGAATGACGAGGATGTCCGGTGGTCCAAAGTGAGCCGCCCTGCGGTACAGAGATGGCAGCAACTGCCCCCATCGCATCCCACTGCGACTGAACCAATAAAGCCGTGCACGCAGACCACAACCCAGCTGGGATCCAAAATCAGAATTAGCTGCATGCCGTTCAGCCCACACACAATGCTGTGCTCGAATATCCATATGGTGAGTAGCCGTGCAGTGTCTGTGGATGACAGAAACACATGGTTACAGTCCCAGAGATCGCACATAGGTGCAGTATGTGCCGGAGCACCATCTACCTATTGCCATGATCTGGGATGAGGACATCCCACCAGCCGCGGCTGTGGATGCCGCCCCGATCCGAAATGAGTGCGACCCATATTCGCAGGGGGGAAGGCCAAGCGTAACAATGCACGTCTGCAAAACCACTGTAAACTGAAATTTGGTTAAGTACATTCCCATCACCTGACTGATCTTGCTGAGACAAGGGGACTAGCTCGCTAATTCACAGCGCTGCAAAAAATGCTGCAGTGTAAGCGGCATGAAAAAGCAACGTCTCGTAAGACGAGGAACAGATCCTGGGCAGGGCAACGACAAGACGAACTAGCACACTGACAGGTATCCACCTGCAAGTGTCCTTTCTAGGCCCTCCAGCTCTGGCCCATCCCTTCACTGCCTTCTGGAGCCTGAAGCCTTCATAAGGGTCTTGGACCCTGTGCACCTTGCTGAAAAAGGCTATGGCTGCCAGGCAACATTTTATAGTGCGTGGAGCCAAGCCAAGGACACTCAGGTGTGCCACAAACCATTCCACATTGCATGGAGGAATGGGCCATATCTCCTGGATGTTGCGAGTGGCCAAAAACCTGCATAAATCCCTAAACGAGTTCACATAAGTGTGCCACGTTGAGCTGGAAATAGCAGATCTAATGCCACTGTCTAACTTCCTCTCCCAAGCATCCACAATGCCTCCGGTATCACCTCGGGGTTGCTGTTGGCACCCGGCGCCAGGGAACGGAAACACTCCATCTGGAAATGAGAGAGAGCATCAGCAATTTCTGCACACCCAGAACATGCTTGGCCGAAAAATACATGTTTAAGGCAAGACATTTTAGCACAAACCAGCAGACCAATCTCATCACCCTGTTGGATTTGTTGGACAGGTTGACTACTTGCACCACAGCCTGGTTGTCTGACCAAAAACAAACATGAGAATTACAGACTCGCTGGCCCCAGAGCTCCAAAGCCACTAGGAGTGGAAAGAGTTCCAGGAAGGTTATGTTGCTAAGCAGCCCCTTGGCAGACCAGGCTTCCGGCCACCGCTGGACACACCAACTACCCTGGAAGAAAACTCTGAAGCCCGTGCCCCCACCACATCAGATACCACCTGCAGGTCGGCCTCCAGCAGCCGCACCTCTCTCCACACGGAAACCCCATTAAAGGAGTCAAGAAAGGTTAGCCAGACCCGAAGATCCTCCCTAAGCCCCTTGGTTATCTGAATATGGTGGTGTGGGGTGGCAATCCCTGAAGTAGCCCAGAACAGCCTGGCACAGAAATCCCTGCCTGGTGCTACAACCCTGCATGCAAAATTCAAGTGGCCAAGCAAAACCTGTATAGCCCTTAGGGACACCTTGCGGGCAGCCACTGTGTCATGTAACAGCCGCCGCAAGGATGAGAGTTTCTGTTGCGGAAGGCTGGACGTGCCTGCCACTGTGTCGATTTGGATGCCCAGGAAGGAAAGCCTGGTAATGGCCCCTCGGTCTTTTCGGCAGTCAACAGGATGCCCAGCTCTGCTGCCACGGAGGCAAATGTAGCCATTAACCGGGCACAGTCCTGGGAACCCGCCTGCCCCCAAAAGAGATAATCATTGAACTAATGCAATATGGAGGATAAACCCGCCCTCTCCTTCACTGCCCACTCACGCATCATACTGAATCGCTCAAATGCAGTGCAGGAAACAGAGCAACCCATGGGCATAGCCTTATCATAGAAAAACTGGCCTCAAAAGGTGAAACCCAGGTCGAAGTCCTGCGGGTAAACAGGCAGTAGCCGGAAGGCTGACTTTATATCACACTTCTCCATGAGAGCTCCATGTCCCCCTGGTCGAACGATACGTACCGCAGCATCGAACGATGTGTACTGCACCAAGCACAGCCTGGGATCGATCCCATCATTCACTGAACTACCCCTGAGGTACGACAGGTGTTGAATTAGACGGTACTCACCTGGGATCTTCTTGGGCACCAATCCTAGTGGGGAGCATCTCAGTGCATCAAAAAGTGGCTAATCAGATGGGCCTGCCACCCGACCAGCTGCTATCTCCTTACTAATTTTGTCCCAGACGACCCCCTCCATACCTTGTACCGATTTTAAGTTACGAGCCCTTTGGGCCACCCTCAGACCCTTGTAAGGAATCCTAAAGCCTTCAGAAAAACCCCACCATAGGTAGTCAGCGTCCACCCTGTTTGGATAGCGTTGTAAAAGGGGGGCCAACGCCTTAAGCCTAATTGGCGTGGGAACCAAAAGCTTGGCCCCCACTTGCAGGCTGATCCACGGTGCCCCCCCCCCCCCGTGGACCTGGTTTAGCCTAATTGGTGTGGGGGCCGAAAGCTTGACCCACCCACCTGCGTGCTGACCCCCACTACCTCCTTGTCTTTCTGATTTCAAGCCCCCGGTTGCAAATTTTGGCTTGTCGGCCTCATACCATCCTTTGAAGCAGTACGAGGTGGGGTGGCCATTCCCACAGGTTGAACAGGCATGTGCGTACTTACATCGGGCACGAAAACAACCCTTTCCATTAAAGGCCCAACAAATCAGTTTTCCAAGCACCTGCTACGATAGTCCCGGGAGAACTACCCCACTCCCCGTCCAAATGCCGGAGATAGGGCGGTCAGGGGTCATGATCTGGGAATGCATGTTATAGTCAATGATATCCCAGCGTGTGCGGGGGTTGGATGCAGCCTTGCGCCGAAACATCTCATCGTATTCCAGTCAGGCCATCCCTCCAAAATTGGCATATGCCTTTTGTATGATTGTGGCATATTGAATTAACTGCCATGCCCTGTTAGGGAACCTGTAAGTCACCACACCCATGTAAATGTAGAAACAGGAGGCTCACTTCTCCCATGTTTTTGGGACCGGGGGCCTCTTACGCCTACCCTTGGTTGCCTTCTTGTTCTCTTCGTTCTCATCACCTGGCTCCTCCCCGTGGAGTAGCATAAACATGGCTATGAACTCCCCTTTCCAGATCTTTTCCTTGGTATCCTGGGACAAATGCTCCTCAGGCAAGGAGATGGGGACGGAGTAGGCATGCGAGGCCAGGGCTAAACCTGGCCGTCCATAGCCTGGCTGTGTTTCTAGGCCAGACCCAGCTGTGTCCCAAGCAGGTATTGCGGTGGCGGCATCCAGAGCCAGCATAGCAGACTTCTCCCAGAACCATTGAGCATCCTGACCCCCCACCCCCGAACCAGGGCCAACAACAGTGATTTGACCCCCGGCTCCCCGCGGGTCCACAGACCCCATGGCCACGGACTCCACAGTAGCCGTAACTGCAGAGATTTGGCCCCCGGCGCCCCCTAGGCCCACAGGACCCACAGTAGCATTAACTGTGTGACCCCTCACCTTGTCCAGCGGGCATCTGCTGCATGGCTTGCGATCCAGCCGTGTCCGATGTTGCTGTCCTAGCCCCATCCACACTGGATCCCACCTCCTCCACTGGTGACTCGGTCACCACTTTCACCTGTCTGGTGCCCTGTGCACATCCCCCATGCCCCTACGTGCGTGAGCATTTAGGCAGTGGGGGAACTGACGCCACCTCTGTGACCTGCCCTGTATGTATGGTCCCCAGCGTGGTGGCTATAATTCTAGTCACATCGTGCATGGAAAACCTGAGAGCGCTGTCTAACTGTTCCTGGTCCTCAACCGGAGCAGGGGTGACATCGGCCCCCACCTGAGTACGACCCCTCCTCATGGTAGAGGATGGGGCCCGTTGGGTATGCGGCATTTGAACACCCCTGCCACCACTTTGGGCACCCCTGCCACCATGTTGGGACCAATTAGCACGTGCCTTGCCTGAAGATCTCCCCCACCCCCACAGGACCCAGCCTGGCCCTCCGTGCGCTGCATCGGATCAATCTTGTGGCCTTTTCCCCTCCGGGTCACCTGGGGCCTTTACCCCCCCCTCCCCACAGGGTCATTGGGGCCTTTACCCCCCCTCCCCGCAGGGTCATCTGGGGCCTTTTCCCCCTTTCCCCGCAGGATCATCTGGGGCCTTTCCCCCCTCTCCCTGCAGGGTCATCTGGGGCCTTTCCGCCCTCTCCTCACAGGGTCATCTGGGACCTTCCCCCCCCTCCCTGCAGGGTCATCTGGGGTCTTCCCCCCTCCCGCAGGGTCATCTGGGGCCTTCCCGCCCCCCTCCCTGCAGGGTCATCAGGGGCCTTTCCCCCCTCTCCTCACAGGGTCATCTGGGACCTTCCCCCCCTCCCTGCAGGGTCATCTGGGGTCTTCCCCCCTCCTGCAGGGTCATCAGGGGCCTTTCCCCCCTCTCCTCACAGGGTCATCTGGGACCTTCCCCCCCTCCCTGCAGGGTCATCTGGGGTCTTCCCCCCCTCCCGCAGGGTCATCTGGGGCCTTCCCACCCCCCTCCCTGCAGGGTCATCAGGGGCCTTTCCCCCTCCCCACAGGGTCATCAGAGGCCTTTTATCCCTCCTCACAGGGTCATCAGGGGCCTTTCCCCTCCACAGGGTCTCAGGGGTTGGGGCCTTCCCCCACGGGGTCATCTGTGGCTGGGGCCATTCCCCCCTCCCCGCAGGGTCATCTGTGGCTGGGGCCTTCCCCCCTCCCCATGGGGTCATCTGGGGGTAGAGGGGCCGAAGATCCCTCTCCCCCCATCAGCTCTGGGGCAGGGGCCTGGGGCTCGCCCCCCCTCCGAGATCCAACTGCCACCACGTGTAACTGCAGTCGCGGGGCCGACTGCAAGCGCCGCCATGTGTAACCATGGTGGCGGTATGGCTGCCCCCCCAGCACCCCGCAGCTGGGCCTAATCCTGTTCTAAGCTGCCCGCTGCCACCTGAGTCATGGTGGCAATCCATCTGAAGATTCTCTTCCACCCTCCCCCCATCCTAGGGCAGGGGCTCCAAGACAGACCAAGCCCGTTCCAAGTTGGCCACTACCGCCTAACTCCCAGCGGTGATCGGGCCGAAGATTCTGTCCCCTCCCCCCCGCCATTAGCCTAGGGCAGGTGCTCTGGGGCAGGGACCAGCACCCTGGGGCTCACCCTCCCCCTGAGATCAAAGTGCTACTGTAAATGAGGGGGCGGCTAAAAAAAAATGCTTCTAATAAATAAATAATAAATAATCAATTGCAGCGGTGGCATGGCAAACTACTGCTCCCTGACTTGCGGCTGTGCCCTGGCACCGTGAGCGAAGATCCTTCCCCCCCCAAGAATCAGCGAGTCCGTGGCTTAGGGCCAGGGGCCTAGGCGGTTAACACACACACACACACACATGGACCTACCACGCCAACGCTTCTTGCACAGATAAGGAAAATACCTCGCTCTTTTTTTTTGAGGCAATGGGGAGAGAGGAGGAGGCACCTGGTTGGCACAGGTATTTATACCTGCCCGGTGACCGCCCCCTTCAGGTGCCCTCCTCCCTCCCCACTGACTCCTCCCCAGGGCCGTGCCTCATCAAGCAGAGGACGGGTGAGGGGTCCTCGTCCCTGCCCAGCTCCCTGTTCTGGGCGCGCAGGCACAAACCCACCTCCCATGTTAAAGGGGCACCGGGGGCGTTCTCTCTCGCGCGCACAGGCAAATGGTCTGTTTCTGACAGAAACAGCTTTCATCACGATTGATCGATTCAACGCTAGTTATGGAGCAGCTTGAGAAAATGTGTCTCATTTTGATCCCTAATGGAAAGTGCAAGAGTCTAAGATTTTGCATTGATTAAAAGTGCAAAAGGGCTGAAACAAGATTTTGCAAAAACAGGAATTCCCATCAAAATCTCAGTTTCTGTTACCATCTTGGTCAAATCCAAAACCTCTTGGTACTCATCCATGGGCATTTTTACACACACGTTAAAGTTCTGGATTTTTCAGTCTTCTGGGTTTACAAGTCCACAAGTAAGTTCCGGATTCATTTTTCTCACACACACTGCCCTGAGGCTGTTCCTGAATGCATTCTTCACACAAACACTACCCTGAGGCAGCCTAAAATAGCAGCAGCTGTAGGTGTGACAGGCTGCCATGGAAACCAAGTGACCACAGCTGCCTGGAGCAAAGCAGTTTACCAGGAGAACCTTTTACACACAAAAGTTCTGGGAGAAATTCTATGCAGTTCAAAGATCCAGATGTTTAAGATCTGGGTGAATGATTTAGACACACAGAAAGTTCAGGATGTAACAGTAAACATCCAGGAGAAATGTGTGTGTAAAAACACCCCATGTTTCAATTGACATTTGATTTCCCAATTTACTGATACAAGCTTACTAGAATCCCATTTATGGCTTTGTAACCAATTTCAGACCCTGAGACATAATACTGATGTCACTGTATTCCATTCTTTCTTGTTTGGTCAACTGTCTGGAGGGTAGGGATGGGCGAACGCGGTTCGGAAGTTCGGAGTTCGGCCCAAACTCAAACTGTTCCGATGACCGAACTCGAACCCGAACGCGAACATACCGAACAAACCGAACACTGAACGGTGAAATGGTCGAACAGTTTGGTCAGTTCGGATCGTGTTCGGATGAGTTCGGGTGGCAAAAAAAGGTTCACTGGAAGGTCAAATATTACAGGGAGGTGTCAGTCACTGAGACTTCCAGGCACCAGGGGTGGAGAGGCTTGCAAGAAATGAAACTAATTATCTGCCTCCCCACTTCCCAACACCTTCTGAGCTAGTCATTGTTCCTGAACAGCAGGTGTTGAGTAGGATTTTTAGATTGGTTTAAGTTTCATTTCACTTTTGTAATGAAATTAAACTTAAACCATAGACTGAAACCTTGTGTTATGAGTATTGAGTATGTAATATATGTATTTCACTACAGACTCCTCTTCTAGAAGATTCCCCCCCATCCCATATATATTGGATGTATATATATCCATATATATCCATATATATGGATATATGGATGTATATATATCCATATATATCCATATACATATATGTATGTATAGATAGATAGATAGATAGATGAAGACAGTTGTAGGAGTTACCTTAGTGATAGAGATAGCATTAGTGATTTAGTTTTAGTGTTTGTAGGAGTAGGTCTGTGTACTTATTAGATAATCCATTTACTTCATAG
>QEPC01007591.1:1238273-1305911 GCA_003113815.1 Sphenodon punctatus
CCCCCAACCCCCCAGGGATCACCCCTACTAAAGTTCAGTGCTTGCTTACCTTGCGGAGCTCCGGGTGCGGCGGCTGGGCAGGGTGGGTGGGGGGTGTCTCCCCTTCCACCCGCGCAGCCTGGACTCAGGGAGGGTTTTTTTTTTTTAACTTTTTTGGTGGGGCTTTAAGTTTTTACATTGAAGCCATTTTTAAATGGCTGCAATATAAAAAAATCCGGTACCCAGACCGGATTTACCGGGTCGAATCCGATAATGCCGGTACGCCCTGTACCGGCATTATCGGATACCGGATTTACCGGTTTTCCCGCCCCTAATAACTATATATAATATATCCTATATCCTAACTATATGTCCTAATAACAATAATCCTATCCAATTTATAAACCTAAGTACTACTATAATATCTATCTATCTATCTATCTATCTACATACATACATACATCCACCCTATTCCCTCCCAATTCCCACCCTATGTATTCCCTCCCCAAGTGTGTGTGTAATGTGTGTGTGTGTGTATGCGTGCTATATATATTTTATTTCCTATTTTTTTTAACAGTCCCGTCTCAGCTCCTCCACTCCTTCCCTCTCCTTCCCACACCACAAAGAGACTGCTGCATTGCAGCTTCTTATATACTGTATGGGGGGAGGGGGAGAGAGGAAGGGCTTCAGAGTGTTGCTGTGCACCCTGATTGGCTAGGCAGTTAAGGGGGAGGGGGAGGGAGGATGGAATGTATGTGTTGTTGTGCACACCCTGATTGGCTAGGCAATTAAACAGCTGCAGCTGCTGCACATGGAAACACCTGCTGCGGTGCCAAGGTGGTGTTGAAGTTTCTGAAGTTTTCCGACATTCTGTGCTTCAGTCTCCGAAGTCCGAAACTTTGGCAAGAACACCAAATTGCCTCTGAGTACGCAGACCGACTATTCAGAACTTCAAAAATTGGTCTGAATACCTGGGAATACTATTCGGTTCATTCCTATAAATTATGAGGGAGCTCAAATCATTATGTTTTTAAATGTGTATTGTGTATATAATTGCTCTTGTTGTGGAGTGGCTTTTATTGTATTTGTATATTTGAACAATTCTTTTTGGTCTATGACCATATCTATCTATCTATCTATCTATCTATCTATCTATCTAAAAAAGTGATGTCAAAGTCATGATGAATTGAATTAGAGCAATTTTATCCACAAAGTACTCAATAAACATGTCACAGCAGGCACTGGACAACTCCAGTTCCAGGCAGAGACAGGTCAGACTGACCAAGCCTCTCACCACCCAGAAAAACTCCAGTAGATGCGATTTTGTGGATGCTATGATGACAGCAAAGAACCCCTTCTTTGCTGCTTGCACAGCCATGGCATAGTCCCTTAAATATTCTCTATGCCTCAATCAGTCGTCTTCAGATCAAGTCCGATGCCAGCAACACTCTAACCACCTACCCTCACGCTTCAACCATGCCAGGTCCTCCATAAACCATGGGGACCTACACTATGCTTGTTGTTTGAAAGCTTTCAGAAAGAGCTCCATAAGCCCCGTACCAAACTCTACAGGATGCATCATACTATATAGCTAGGGGTCCATTAAAAAATTATTTTAAATAAAATAAAATGAAAAATATAATAATACGCAAACAGTAGTTTATGACCTCCCCCCTGGCCCCCCGCAAAACAAAGAGGTTTTTTTGTTGTACGTTTTCATTGTAAAGAAAAACAAAAACAAATGGCATGCCTTATATTGGGGGATGTCAGAGAGTGTCTCATCATCGCTTGTGGTGGGTGGTGCTATGTCTGTCAGCTGCTGAGCCTGGCCAAACATGGCTGTGGTGCCTGTCACACATAATTGGCTAAGTAATTTCCTCTACGCAAGAGATGGGGAACATCTGACCTCTGGTTAACTTCCGGCCTGAGGGTCACTGCTGTGTGAACTGGAGAGACATACTATTAAAACAAATGATAAGTAGTGTCCATTGGAAACAGTAGATGCAACATGAATAATACAATTGGAAATAAATAATGAAGGTCTTTGAATGATGCCAATAGCCCTTACTGAGCAGTAAAGCAATACAATGAAGCTGCATCTCTAAAAGTAAAGGAGAGTAAGGAGGGGGTGACATATCTCTCAAGTATACCTAATTTTCTGAGACATCCCATATTTCATATCTCTTTTGTTATCTGTTCCACAATCCCAGAAAACTGCTGTAAAGTCCTGGATTAGAAAGGGAAGGGAGAGGAAGAGCAATTTGCAAGTATCATCAGCAGTACAATGAGTTGGATTCTCCAGCCTTAAGGAGCTAGAATTCAATTCAATTCAGTTTATTTGGCATTAAGCGTCCGCTATAGCCAAAAATAAAAACATAAATACAAAGTACAAATAAATAAATAAGTAAATAAGTAAATGAATAAATAAAAGCGAAAGTAATAACGATAAAAAATACAAATAGTCACTATAAAGACTATATGCAATGAATGCAAGGCAAAAAATCATATACAATAAAAGGTAAATAGCAGACATCAACTACCCAATGATCAAAGAAAGCAAGGAAGAGGACCCACCAACACATGGGACGGAATCACTCAATCCACTTCAACCGTTCCCTTATCGCAAGCAACATGAATAGAGCAACATTATACATAGTTTCCTCATCTGGTGGAGAGAGTAAAGTAACTATCCTAGCAGAGTCTGGTTTGCACGGGCGGGACTTCCATAGAGGCTCCAACCAAACTGCCCTGATACTCTCATATAAGGAGCAACTGAGAAGAAAGTGGGCCAGATCTTCCACCTCTAAACCGTTGCAAGGGCAAGTGCGAGATCCACGAGGGGTACGCACATATCTTCCCTCAATAATGGCAGAGGGGAACAAACAGAAACAAAGACAGGTAAAGGCCCTGCGCAAAGCTGGTCTAGTCAATTTGTCCAAGTAGGTCTCTAAATTATGAGAACTCTTTATCAAGTAATATTGTGGGGAGACCTTCCAGGAAGGGAGCCTTGCTAGATCATCTTGCTTTGCTATATCAACGATTCTTTGGCGGATCAATGATTTCTGAAAGGAGAGGGTTTTACCCTGAAAAAGGGAAAATGAAAACCCTAAATCCCTTAAGCAGGAAGATATCCATGAGAGCCAGGGAAAATTCCCTGTTCCATCATACTCTAATTCTTCTTCTAGGCACCTGGACGCAAGGGAACTTCCGGCCTGATGATAAAATCTAGACCATAGTCTGAGGGTTTGTAATTTGCAGAGACTAGCAATAGCTATCACCTCCATCTCTGCATGGATTATAGCAGCAGGCACCGCCTGCGGAACTCTTAGGAGACTCCTTAAGAACTTACTCTGTACTACATACACTCCATACCTGGATATCCCCACCTGGGGTTACTTCAGCCCCAAAAACTAATAGGGACTGAACTTTAGCTTTAAATACTCCCAGGATGGCTGAAATAGTGATACCTAGGGAGCCTGAAGTCAGCCTCAGAATTCCTTTAGCAGCTGCATTCGCTTTAAGGGCCAGCCAGGTATTTCCTATGCTTGCCCCATGAGCCATTTTGAGCAAGAACAACCCCCAAGTATACATAGGACTCCACCTGCTCAAGGGAATCATTCCCTGCATACCAAGAATAGTTAGGTGGCCTCTTCTTGCAAGGAGCTAGACTAGCCAAATAGTTTTCCCAAGGCTAGTTCAGAGCAGCCCCTCCCATAGGAGAGATAAGGAATTCTCTATTAGATTCTCTGACTCATTAATAACTCTTCTCATTTCAGGGAGAATAATAGAGTTTTCCAACACCAGGGAGAAAATGATCAGTCTTTGGAATTTTAAAAAAACTCTATTTGAGGCAAAGTAGAACTATGATTTCTAAGCATTTATCTTGAAAAACAAGATAGCTAGGGGTTCATACATGGCCCTTGTAATGAGTTAATGTAATTAATTATGCTTCTTCTTTAAAATAATAATTTAAAAAATTCTGACCTGACTTTCTATTAGATAATGGGCTATTGCTAACACTTGCCCATGAGTATCTCATCTGTCAAACAATCCACCCAGGAGAAATGGCTGAAGTGAGGGGAAGCTTTATGGTCAGAAGGAGGGCTTTGTAAACTGTAAAGCTCACTGGACATGGGGGGGTGAAGGCCAAGCAGTTAAGGGAAGTGCTATGATTGAGCTTGGATGTAAAGACTGGCAGGATAAAGTCCATACATAGTTACATGCTAGTCACGGGCTCCCCTGGGCAGCCAGGCACAACTCCTCCTGAGCCAGTCCAGATCTTCCAGGTTTGGGCAACCAAAACTCCTGGGCTTGTTTGCAGCTCTCCCAGTCTCCCCACAAGCTTCTCAACTCAACCAATCTCTTAACACAACTAAGTTCTACTCACGCCTTCCAGGTTTTACACTGGTCTAGCCACGCCCAAGCCAGGGTGTGAGGCACTCAGGCATCATCCCCATTCATTTCAGTGCTTGGGCCTCGAGTAGCACCAACTTCCTTTTAACGGGCCAGCTTCCCATTTTGGCTCCGCCCTGCCACACTCTTCCCCCTTGCAGAGACGGGACTACTCTCTAGTAGGTCTGGCTTCTAAACTCCACTCTGAAGCAGGGTGTAGCACTTTGTACCCATACTCCTCTAGGGTCCCTAGAATTACCCCTTTCCCCCATGGGTTCTCCTTAGCTCTGTAACCCTTTGGTAACCTTCTTTATCTAACCACAGAGCACTTATGGTGCTGGGGTTAACCTTTCTTATATAGTCACTGAGTACTTATGGTGCCAGGGTTCTGGCTTCCTCCATCCCCACACAGCCAGCCTCAACGGCTGTTTAATCCTATTGCACTCTCCCCCACAGGATAGGACTAGTATGGGGTTATTGCTGACCCCACCAGGTTGAAATCATTCCCACCAGGCTCTGGATCTCAGTTTCACTCTATTTCACTCCAGTCCTACTGGGCGAGTGTCTAGCCCCACAAGAATGGAGTTTTTCCCAGTGGGTTCTGGTTGTATTGCTTCCACTTTAGCCCCACTGGGCAATCCCTGCATGGACAGCCCCTGTAGCCCTACCACGGTGGAATCTGACCTCCTCCGCTCAATAGCCAGTCCACAACACTCAGTCACTATTTCTTTAGGTTACGTGTGACACCCACCCACACCCTGCTCATAAACCACAGGGTTCTATTCTGTCCCCTCCCCTGTTCAACGTGTACATGCAGCCATTGGGTGAAGTCATGAGAAGTTTTGGAATCTGGTGTCATCAATATGCTGATGACACCCAACTCTACCTCTCATTTTCAGCAGATGCAGGCCCAGCAGTCTCATTGCTTACTTGATGTCTGGCAGCTGTGGGGGACTAGATGAGGGCAAGCTGCTTAACGTTGAATCCTGACAAGATGGAGGTGATGTTGGTGGATAAGGCCAAGGGAGTGGAGGCCCCCATCATTAACTGAGTGCACCCTGCCTTGGTTCCTCAGGTATGCAGTCTGGGAGTGCTCCTTGACACGCAGCTCCGTATGGATGTCCAGGTGGGATAAGAACATAAGAAGTGCCATACTGGGTCAGACCAATGGTCCAACTAGCCCAGCATCCTGTCTCTGACAGTGGTCAATCATGATGACTTGGGAGAAGCACCCGAAAGGTTACAATGGGGGATCCATTCCCTGTTGTTTTCCCCCAGCTTCCATCATGTTCCCTGATCCTGTCTGGCTAATACCTGCTAATGGATCTGTCTTCCAGAAACTTGTCCAAAACTCTTTTAAACTCAGCTCTAGTACTGGTCCTTACCACAGTCTCTGGCAGTAGATTCCACAACCCAATTATAAGCTGAGTGAAAAAATATTTTCTTTTATTTGTTTTAAACTTGCCACCCATGAGTTTCATGGAGTGTCCCCTAGTTCTAGTACTAGCTGAGAGGGTAAATAACTGCTCCTTGTTTATTAGTTCCACACCATTCATGATTTTATAGACCTCTACCATATCTCCTCTCAGTCGTCTCTTCTCCAAGCTGAACAACCCCAGCATACCAAGCCCTTCCTCCTACGGGAGCCCTTCCATGCCCTTGATCTTTTTTGTTGCCCTTCTCTGTACCTTTTCTAGTTCAGCTATGTCTTTTTTGAGATGGGGCGACAAGAACGGCACACAATATATGAGGTGCGGTCACACCATTGATTTGTATAGCGGCATTATGGCATCCTCAGTTTTATTCTCTATCCCCTTCCGAATAATTCCTAACATTCTGTTTGCTTTTCTGACTGCTGCTGCGCACTGCACTGTGGATTTCATTGTATTGTCCACAACCACCCCCAGATCCTTTTCCTGAGTAGTAACTCCTACCTTAGTACCCAGCATTGTGTATGTATAGTTTGGATTATTTTTCCCTACGTGCATCACTTTGCACTTGTCCACATTAAATCTCATTTGTCATTTAGATGTCCGAGCACCCAGTGTCATAAGATCCCGGTTGCAGTTCCTCACAGTGTGCTTGTGTTTTAACTACCTTGAATAACTTGGAGTTATCTGCAAATTTGATCACCTCACTCTTAACACCTTTTTCCAAATCATTAATGAATACATTAAACAGCACCGGTCCCAATACAGATCCCTGAGGCACACCACTTTTACATCTCTCCATTGTGAAAACTGCCCATTTAGTCCTACCCTTTGCTTTCCATCTTTCAACCAGTTTCTGATCCATAGTAAGACACTACCTCCTATCCCATGACTTTTTAATTTTCTCAAGAGTCTCTCATGAGAGACCTTATCAAATGCTTTCTGGAAATCCAGGTACACTAAATCTACTGGGTCTCCCTAGTCCACATGCTTATTTACACCTTCAAAGAATTCCAACAGGTTAGTGAGGCATGACTTACCTTTATTAAATCCGTGTTGACTCTTCCCCATTAAGCCATGTTTGTCAACTTACCCCATAATTCTGTCCTTAATTATGGTCTCCACCATTTTGCCCAGCACAGATGTCAAGCTTACTGGTCTGTAGTTTCCAGGATCACTTCTGGATTCCTTTTTAAATATCGGGGTTACATTTGTCACCCTCCAGTCCTTGGGTACAGTGACAGATTTTAGTGACAGGTTACAAATTACTAACAGTAGGTCTGTGATTTCTTTTTTTAGTTCCTTCAGAACTCTGGGGTGAATGCCATCTGGCCCTGGTGACTTGTTAGTATTCAGTTTGTCAATTTGCCCTAGAACATCCTCCAACATCACATTGATTTGTAACAGCTCTTCCAATTTCTTGCCCACAAAGCAAGGATCTGGTGTGGGTACCTCCCCAAAGTCCTCTACAGTGAAGACTGAAGCAAAGAACTCATTCAGCTTCTCTGCAATGTCCTTATCTTCCCTGAGTGCCCCTTTTACTCCCCTGTCATCTAATGGCCCAACTGACTCCCTAGCAGGCTTCTTGCTTCTGATGTATTTGAAAAAGTTTTTGTTGCTTGTTTTTGCCTCTTTAGTAAGCCTCCCTTCAAAATCTCTCTTGGCCTGCCTTATTAACATTGTAACCCACAGAACCAGACTTCAGTACCTGTTCCTTGCAGGGCACAATCCCCTGAGTCCTAACATTATAGGGATAGCAGGAGGGAGAAAACTCAATGTGGTTCCTTGGTAGTGTGTTCGTGCCCCCAGGAAGCTTCTATGACTAATCTTTCCCCCCACCCCCCAGTAGGTTAGGGATGTCACAAGGCCAGTTAAATACCCAAGAGCCCTTAAATATCCTAGAGACTTCTTTAAACATAATATGGGGCAGTGTACAACAGAGAGCCACATTGAGGCTGACCTCTTGGAATATTTCAGGTCTGAAGCCCAAATTATTTGACCGTGACTGGATGACTTTCTTGAAGACTTTTGATCTGATTTTTCTGCAAGAAACCTGGTTGCAAGCAGGGGACCCAAATATACCAGGTTTTCAAATCTCCATTCTGGGTGTAAGGGACAGGTGTCAGGCAGTCTGGCCTTGCTAATTGCCGACAAATACCCGGTGCCCAGCAAGTCACTCTTAACTAATAGGCAGGAAGTTCAGGTAGAGGTTTGGGTTGCACCTTGTGGAACCCAACTTTTACTGGTGAATGTGTATATTTTTCGCCGAGCATCCCTGTATTATAAGTCTGATATTTGGACAGTCTTGGAAGTTCTGATTGACTATTTTTGTGCCCAATATCCAAAGGCCACTCTGGTTGTAACAGGAGACTGGAATACCAGATTAGGCCATGGCTCTAAAGATTCTTCTACAGATATAAATATTCCAGGTTAGTCATTGGCAAAAAACAGTAAGGATACAGTCACCAACAAGTCTGGACTCATTATGCTTAATTTATTGGAGGCATGTGCCTTGATGACATTAAATGGCACAGCTCCAGATGATCCCAAGGGCGATTTCACATTTATGAATACAAATGGCAGAAGCATGGTGGACTACATACTGGTGCCTATTTTTTCTAGAAACCATTTTCAGAATTTTCAAATTTTGGCTCTCCCTGAAAGTGATCATCTGGTACTGGGAAGAGAATTTATTATGCAAAAGGACTTTATACCAGCTAGGCACCAACCAGAAATAAGTAATGTATTCATGATTCAAACTCGTATTAGATGGACTGCATTCCAGTTTGCTCAAGTATGGGACTTACTGTGGGGGGGCCGGAATTTTGTTTTTTAAGAGACCAGATAGTTAGAGGAGATGAGGAGAATTTTGATATTTTGGATAATACTTTCTTCCGGGAAATTTCTGTATTAGGATTGAATATTTTGTCCCACAGGGTGAGTCCCGTAAGACTCACATTGAATAAATGGTATGACAACAAATACAGGGCTGTTAAAATAGACCTTTCTAGGGCCAGGTCGAACTGGGTTAAAACCAGGTTGGAGGCTTTTAAAAACAAATACTTGGCAGAAAGGAGAAGGTATAAAATCCTAATTAAAACCAAAAAGGCATTTTATATGAATCAGGTGTGGGTCAAATTTGCCTTGACTATAACTTGTAGGGATTCTGGAGCATTTTGGACAATAATTTATCACGAATTAAATCCCAAATCAGTGCCGCCCATATCCTATTTAGATGAGGATACTGAGACACCGTTTTTTCAGGGGTTGTTTTGCAAGCAATCCCAAGAAGCGGGGACCTTATTATTAGATTCTTCCAACTCTTTGACAACTTGCAGGACTACGGGGTTCAACCCGTGTGTAGAAGAGGACGAGGTCCTTGAGATGATCTTAGCCCTAAAATGGAATAAGGCCCCGGACTACAATTATATAACCTCTGAAGTCCTCCAGACTAGCCCTGGATGATGGGCCCCATTACTTGCAAACTACTTTACCCTAATTAATAAAACAAAAAAGGTTCCCGCAATTGGGGTTCCAGTATTATAATTCCAATCTTTGAGAAGGGTGATTTTCGTGATCCAGGATTCTACAGGCCTATTAGTTTGCTCCCAGTAGTTGGGAAATTATATGCCAAGACAATATAATTAGTACTCCCTCACTATACAACTCAATATTCTCTACCTTACAAGGGCTCACTAAACAAACTGAACCCCCCTGAGGGGATATCTTTTTGACACTACCCTTCCTCTCTTCATTTATTCTTTCTTTCTGGTCACTGATCCCTAGACCGTTCCCCCAGTGACTACTATTTCTTTTTACAGGGAAGTCAGTTTGTTTAATTAGAACCTAGAGTTTGAATTTGGTGATCCATTATATTGCTCATCCTCCTGCTGCCTACACTTAGGAGGCTGGGTTGATTGAACCACCTGGATTTTTTTCACCTCTTCTCTCAGCAATGTTTGTGCAGAACTTCTTGTTAAATCAATTAAAGGGGCTATGGAGGGCCCCATCTGTTTTAGATTGCTTACTAAAGAGCCTACCCCACCTGTAGGCCTCCTCTCTAGAGGTACTGCTCGAAAGGTGTTGTCAGATATTGATTGACATAGGGTAGGGGTTCAATCAATCAATATTTTATCAATCAATATTTTATTAAGCGTAGCCATAGGCCATTGCTAGATACAACAGCATAACATAACATACACAGAACATACACATAATCCTCCTAATCCACTATGTCAACAGGCAACAAATAATCACCAACAAAGTTAGCAAATAACAGCCTGCAGTCATACAATCACCCAAGCACAACAGGTGAAGAACTACCCTATAGGGAGCCAATGAACCATACTACCACAGTCCTAGAGTCCAGCCAACCCACCAACCCCCTCACGCCAACTGATCCCCAACCTGCCACCTTCAAATTGAGAATACCCTTCCTCTATTCAGGCGAGGTTAAAGATCTAAAATTAACAAACTGGTGTCTCCTGATAAATGCGGCAGTCAGGAACTTTACCACAGAGGTGGTAATGTCGGGGTCAGCATCTGCTAGCAAAAATAACAATCTCCTATCATCTGCCCAGCCGGGATGACTTGACAAGAGTGACCCCAGAACCCTGGCCCGCAGGTGATCGTACAAGTGGCACCTGAATAACACGTGGTCAATGGATTTGACCTCAAGCTGGTCGAAAGGGCAAAGTCTCTGTGCAAAGGGCACGCTAGCAAGTCTGCCCACCCAGAGCTGGGTTGGGAGAGCATTGAATCTCGCGGCCATCATCAGCCACTTTCCTCTGGCCGATAAACTTGTGGTCAAATACTGGGCCATAGTATCAAACTGGGGGTCAACCTCGAGTAGTGGCACATTCCTAGGAATACTAGCCTCCAGACACGTGTTTAAGCATTTCCAGAATTGGCGAGAATTGCCCTTCTGGTCTGCCTCTACTATCAACTTTCAGGAAAGCTCCCAGTAAGTCTTCTTTTTTACTTCTAACCAGGGCATATTCCTTTTTAAATTGGAAATATGAGGGAGGCAAATGCATATCCCCTGTCCGGCGATTCTTCCCGTAGGCCCTTTTAAGCTGGTACCTGGCCCTGTGGCACTCCTGGTCAAACCACAGCTGACCCAATATTTGGACTTGGGGGCAGCCAGAACTCTCCCGCCCTTAAAAAAGGACTGGACCCTACATGACAAATCCACAAATGCCTCCATGACATGGTTACAGACCATGTCAGAACAAACCAAGCCTCTTAATTCATCCAGGGTGGGATCCTTCATCCACCTTTCTAGTTCATGGAGTGAAACTTTGCCCCAGATAATTGGCCACAAGCTCTCTCTATTAGCGGCCTGCTCGTAAAGCAAACTACCCTCCTGTGACAATCCCCCTTCCTCACCCCCCTCTACTAACAAGACCAATGGCAGATGGTCACTAACCTGTTCCTTCCCTACCTCAAAACCCCTACGCAGGGGTAACACATTAGGGGATACTAAAACATAATCAATTACACTGGAGCCCCTAACACCCAAGAAGGTAAAATCCCCTGGGGAGTCTCCCAAAATAGCCCCGTTAAGAAGGCAAAGATTAAGCCCCACCCTCAACTTTGCCAAGAACCCCCCCCCCCCACTAACTGTATGGTCCCTAGATTGATGAGAAATAAGGGGTGGGTAAACCAAAGGAGGGGTAAAGGCACAATGAGATCCCAATGCCTCATCGTCCTGGCCCAACCTGGCATTAAAGTCACCCACCAGACAAAAATAACTGTTTGGATTAGCTGCTAAAGTATCATCGATAAGGATTTCAAGCTTGTTCCATACCATGGGATCATACCTAGGGATATTACGAGGCGGAACATACACATTAAATATTATAAATCTCCTGCCTCCCAATTGCAGGATCAAACCCAAAAGGAATGGGGGTGCCTAATGACAGAAGTGAGTTTGTCATAATACGAGTCATTAAGCAAACAAGCCAGTCCTCCGCAAGCGTGCCCCCATGGGGCCGCCTCAAATGCCGGAAGAAAAACTGCTTTAAGATGAGATAAGGCTGAAGGTAAAACAAAAGGTACCACTGCCCAGGTCTCCTGGAGGCAAAAAATCTCAAACTCCCCAATAAACTCAATAAATTCAAGCTTCATGGCCCTAGACCCTCACCCAGCAATATTCCATGAACCGACCCTACACCCGGGACCCTGGAGCCAGAAAGGTGTCAACAAATGGCCCCTGTGAAGACCCCCCCAGCCCGACTTATTATTATTATTATTATTATTAACAAACATTTATATAGCGCCAGCAGTGTACCTGGCACTTTACAAAGTAATAAAATAGACACGGTCCCTGCCCCTAGGGCTTACAATCTGAGAGACAGGAGCTGGGGGAGAGACTTAGGAAGGTGAACAGAGGGATAGACAAGGGGTCTAACATTCATGAAGATGCGAGGTCTCAAGTGCACGTACTTGGCTTGGTTACAATGAGAATGACAGCAGGCAGGTCCATGTTGCAAGGATAAGGGTAAACTTAGTTCTACAAGAGACCGATCTTCGGGCAGGAGCCCTGAAGATCCCTCACCAACCAACCTACCCCACCCCAACACCTCTGAAAAACCGACCTGGACTCCAATAATAGCGGTCCGAGGTCGGGTGCTGGCACTGAGGTTCCAGGGCAACTGGCAACCATTGGAAGGACTGACAAGGGAGAGGCTTCGGAAGTCTTTGGGCGTAAAGACTCACCCTCGGAACTACTCGGCTGTACATACCCCTCTGCCAAATTTTGGAGTCGATCATTAATTGAGGCCCGAACTAATGGGTTTGGGTTGCTCCTGAGCTCCTCAGGGCTACCACATGGCCACTGCCTAGGAAGGGTTGCCCCTGGAGATGCCAGACCATCGACATAGCCACTTTGCTGCTTAACCAAGGGCTGGACCACTAGATCTTTCAGTACCTCCCCCACATACACACCCCACGAGGAAAGAAGGGGTACCTGGTCCAAAACTCTAGATGCGATATGCAGCATAGTGAAGTAGACAATAAATCTCTGTATACGGGCCCCAGAGGGCAAGACCTGGAATGATCTAATAGCCCTCAGTGGAATCCACCCCAGTAGACTTTCCAGGTGGTGCATTATGTTGGCTATGGAACTCCACCTAGGGAAAAACCCATTTGGCAAGGGGAAGATTTTAAAGGCTACAGCCCCAGTAACTGGTGCCAGCTTCCTAGGTACAAACCTTTCCACCCTATCCTCCCGCACCTCCAGGTCTGAATTCCCCAAAGGCCTCCCCCTTACTTCCCCCGACTGCTCCTCCACTGAACACTCCAGGGCGCAAGCAGTCACGGGCCCATGGCCATTACTAGGCAAAGCCCCCACCCTTTGGCCTTTAAAATCAATAAACTGCTGTAAAATGGTTGTTAATTGGCCCTGTTGCCCCTGGATAAGGGCAATAATTTCTCCAAATTTTCCCAACATCTGAGACACCAAGTCCCCCAACCTGGCACATTGCTTCCCCAATATGTCGGTGTAACTGGGGGCTGCTAGTGCCTTATGATTAGTGTCCACAGATGAGGACTGTTCTGAGTCATGAGTAAAATAAGGGTCCAGACAACGAAGAACAGGATCAGCAGGTACAGATCATGACTCAGCCACGTCAAAGATAGGCGAGACATTGGGCCCCCTAGAGGTGGCCAAATCAACTGGCTGGCAAGTTGAATCATGAGCCGGGCCCTGAGCCGCCAAGTGCAGGGAATAGAATTGGTTCAAACACTGTTGGACAACCTGCGGCTGGTCCGGGGAAGGCACCGCTGCCTGGCGTTTGTTCCTCCTGGGATTTTTCTTCCCTGCCATGGAATAGGACACAGACAATGGAACCCAAGCCCTAAATGCCCCACAACACCCCTCTATATCAACAGCACCACAGAAGTCTACAGGGGAAAATTGCCCTCAAGGTCTTACTGCCCCTCCAGTTACTGGATCTGCAAGAGACCAGGGTCCCAGCCCACACTCCTGGACACTCCTAAGGGCACTCTGAAGGGCGCATGCCCTTGTGCGCGCAGCCCTTAAACGCGCGACCATAGCATGCACCTACGGTGCAACCACAGGCTCACTGGGCGCTTTTCTCTCCTGCAGGTAGCCTGCTCCACCCCCACACCATCACCGGACTCTGAGCTCCTGCAGCTTCAGGTAGGGCTCCTAACAGGTGACGACCCAGGACCCCGAGAGGCCTACCCCATTCACACTCCACCGCAGGCTCACTGGGTGCTTTTCTCTCCTGCAGGTAGCCAGCTCTGCCCCCACACCATCACCGGACTCTGAGCTCCCGCAGCTGACAGGTAGGGCTCCTAGCAGGCAACGACCCAGGACCCCGACAGGCCTACCCCATCCACACTCTGCTGCAGGCTCACTGGGCGCTTTTCTCTCCTGCAGGTAGCCATCTCCACCCCCACACTGTCACCAGACTCCGAACTCCCACAGCTGACAGATAGGTCTCCTGACAGGCGACGACACAGGGCTCCGACAGGCCTGCCCCATCCACACTCCACCACAGGCTCACTGGGTGCTTTTCTCTCCTGCAGGTAGCCAGCTCCTCCCCCATACCATCACCGGACTCTGAGCTCCTGCAGCCAACAGGTAGGGGTCCTAACAGGTGATGACCCGGGACTCCGACAGGCCTACCCCATCCACATTCCACTGCAGGCTCACTGGGCATTTTTCTCTCCTGCAGGTAGCCAGCTCCGCCCCCACGCCATCACTGGACTCCAAGCTCCCACAGCTGACAGGTAGGGCTCCTAACAGGCGACAACCTGTGACCCCGACAGGCCTACTTCATCCACACCGGGTAGGGGTTAAAGAGGAGAAACTCCAGATTGCCTCTTGGAATATTGCAGGTTGGATGAGCAAACATAGGGATCCTGAGTTTTTGGCATATATTGCTCATTTTGATATATTGTGTCTGCAAGAAATGTGGTGTACCTTGGAAGTGGTAGATTTTGAGGGATATCGTACTTGGGCCTGTCCAGTGCAGAAGGATAGAAGGAGGGGGAGGGCTAAGGGTGGTCTATTGTTTCTGGTAGATGTGAAGGCCCATCTTCAGATAGAAGAATTGGAATGTAGGTCCAATAACATTCTCCCACTACGGGTAAGGGTAAATACTTCAAAGAGGGTTTTTTTTTTACTGAATGTCTATAACCCCCCAACGAATCAGGTATGCACTTTCTGGCATGCTGGAGAGTATATTGTAGCATACCAATTAAGATACCCTGAGGAAGGAATTTTGGTGGTGGGAGATCTGAATGCACGGATAGGGGCATCTGCCGCACAAATGTGGACAGCCTTGGATTTAGAGATTGGGGAGATTATCCAGATAGATACCAATGAGGGTCGAGTATCACGGGATAGTAGGGAGCCTATAAGCTTGCCTTGGATTTAGCTCTACAAATTCTTAATGGTAATTGCAGTGGGGATAGAAGAGGAAACTTTACCTTTTTTGGAAGAGGAGAAGGAAGCATATTAGATTACGCTCTGCTCTCCTTAGATTTAGATGAATGCCTGTTGTCCTTCAGTATCGGGGAGCAGGTGTTTAGTGATCATTTCCCATTGCAGATTATTATTTGCCAAGAGAATGTGCCTGAGGCAGAGATTACTACTTTGATATCTAGTAATTTGAGGTGTTCCAAAAGCAGGATAAAGGGGAGGATGCATCGACCAGTTCGATGGTCTCAGTCTTTTGAGACCAAGGTCTTGGAATACTTGGGACATCTAGAAAATGAGGAAAAATGTGCATCCACATTTTGTACATTTAAAATTATTAACATAATTAGACAACACAAACACACAACAAAGTGCATTTACTGTGCTTTGCAGGGAACCCTTTCCAAGGTACCATCATCTCAGTAGTGAGACAAACTGGATACGTACTGAAATTGCATACAATTTACAGAATGAGCAGAGAACCCTTCCCAAGGTACTTCCCAATCACCTGAAGGTACTTGATTAACTCCCGTAGAACTGAATACCATGTACTGAACAAATAGGGAACACATCCAAACATAGTGTAATCCCTGCGAAGCACAGTAAATATAGCAAAATTATGTTAATAATTTTAAATGTACAAAATAGATAAGTGACCATGGTTACTTGTTGTTAAGTAACGAAGCTATGGATTGTAAGGTAGTATATATATTATGGTTATGTACATGCCTTTTGCTATATGTGCTATAGGTGTAATTGTGTTTTAATTTCCCTGTTTTGGGGGTTTTATGTCTTGTGCATTTACATGTTTGTTAAACTGATAAGTTTTTTGTTGTTAATTTCTTGTGTTTTTTTCCTTGTTGTTTGTTTAGTTTTTTGTTATGATGGTTGTTGACTTAAGTTTTGTTCTCATTGTATGTCATTGGTCAGAGGGTTTGACATGATGACAAAGAGTTTATCTCCACACCTAACAGCATCCCCTGCTCCGGCCAGCAGACCTGTCCCCTCAGTATCCCCCAAACAAACTGCTCTCCTCACCAATCCCTACTGCTCATACCACCAATAGCACTGTTACCTCCTCCTCATACCATTTGTGTTATGTGTTACTCATTATGTTTTCCACGTATTAGTACGTAAGCATTGTATAAGCGATTTGGTAGTTTTGTTTTATAGTTCACTTGTTGTTTTGTTGTTTCCCAGTGAAGACAGACATAGAAATGACACCAAAAAAATTGTTTATCATCTGTGTTGTTTATCGTCTTTCTTTATTGTATTTGTGTTGTTGAACTATCATTACATAAGCATTGTCGACGCACCCAATAATGAGATAAGACACATGGTATGGATTTACAATGGGCACACCCTTTATTAATCGAAATAACAAATTAACCAGAATAGGTGAGGAGTGACGTCACCTATTGCGATCAGGGTCCATACCACCCATAGCACTGTTGACATGGGTGGTAACCATTAACTTAGCTTGGTGTATCCACAATGCCTTCTTCTCCACACATAACGTCTCCCCTTTGTCCAGCGCAAGTGGCGCGGCCAAAGGGGACATAGTCTATGGGGACTTGAGTAAGGTGTAAGGTGGCCACCGGTGGGGGGTCATATAATGTCCAGCCTCCGTCCCAGGTCACTTTCCCCAGGAAAACCACCCCCTGACATGCCATATCATGCAAAGTCTTAGGGGTGGACTCCCCATCTCTTAATGAGATGACTCCTATTTACATATGGTAATTAACCCAGATACCCATATGGCATCTGGGTTAATTACATATGGTAATTAATCCAGATGAGTTAACCCAGAGTAACTCATGTTACTCATTCTGTTTTTCAAGTATCAGTACATAAGCATTCTGTAAGAAATTTGGTATTTTCTTTTTAATTGTAATTAACTTGTCATTACATTCAATCCATCCATTTGAATGTTTGATCCATATTATGTAATGGCCTGATGTTACTGTTTGGTCTATGTGGAATATGACTGCTTTGGTTTTGTACGTGTAATTGTTGATATTAATTAATCTTGAGTTGAATGCTTTAATTTTGAAATCCCTTTTTTGTAATGATGCATTGTATGCACATACGACTGTTAATAGGTATTGTGGTGAATGTGTAATTTGTACTGTTCGTTTTGCATTGCCATTACATTGTGTGCACACATCATTGTATAGTTCAGATGAGATTAATTCATTGAATGTGCAGCATGGTTGTGGTCGTGCATGTAAGTAAAGAAACCACTCCTGTTGGATGTGTTCTTCCTGCACATATAGGTACTTTAAACATTTGTACAAGTTTCTATATGAAACTGAGAATAGGTTTTGTAGTACTACGTGGCTAATGTCTATGTTGTTTAGAATTGTTAGGATAAATTCTGTTACATCTTGTTGTTGTGATAGTGAAAATGTTGGATGCAGTGTGAACATATCAGCAACTAAGCATAATGGATTACTTGTTTGTACTGTTACAGATTCAGACACGTCGTCTCTGATTATAGTTTGTATTGATAAAACTAAGGAATTGTTAGAGGTGGACTGAAGAAGTAACTGTACAAATGGTGTAATAGTCAACAGAAGTTGTACTCCGTACGTACTGAGCATATGCGGAGAAACAAAACTGATTTTTCAATCATCAATAAATCGGATTTCCAAGCACCATCCACTACCATACCACACAGGATCATGTAGTTTATCTCCAGCTCCATGCCTGTAAATTTTGAGGGGTCAACCCCTCCACGGGTAGGAGATATGGAAGACGGAAAATTCTGAGAACATTTCAATTTTCACCCTAACAAGGTAACCTCAAAACGCTCATAACATTGGATTTATTTAATCACAACTTACACCCACTGACACAAATTCATGTTACTACGTCCAGCAGTTCATCAAATATGGGCCTTCACCAGAACCCTGATTATAATGGAACAGTGGTTGTACATTTAAGTATCTTTACAGCTACAGCTGTAAAGATAATATTGTGAAGGCTGTGTGGCCAACAATAAAATTTCTACCTACCTTTGTCGATCTTAAGAAAGCCTTTGATTCAATATCAAGGGAGAAGTTATGGCAGAAACTGCGACTTCTTGGAATAAATGAGAATCTTGTTGCCCTAATTGTGCAATTACATACAGTGAATTAATCTAGGATTCGGTTGGAGGTCCAGGGGAGGTTATCTCATCCCATATCGGTCACTAGAAGAGTCAGACAGGGGTGTGTATTGGCTCCCCTGCTTTTTAATATCTACCTGAGTGACTTGACACTTCCGAGTAGGGAAAGTTGCCCCTGCTGATCAAAGGCCGGCCTATCATGGCCTTGTTATACGCTGATGATATTGTTCTTATGTCCCAAACCAGGAGGGGTTTATGCCAAAACTTGGAAAATCTGTAGCCTATTGCACAGAGAATGAGCTCACCATCAATTTGAAGAAGTCTCAGATTATGGTCATTGAGAAGAGGCCAAAGCCACGGGTTTGGAACATAAAAGGAAATATGTTCATACAGGTTACCTCTTATGTTTACTTAGGTATTACCTTTGCCAGTGTGGGCGATGGGAAAGGCATAGTAAGCAATTGGCTCTTAAATCCACAGCTGCCTACAAGGGAATTTTAAAGCTAATGCTAAGATCTAAGAATGTTGGAATTTCAAGCATCTTGAAAATATTCAGAGCCAAGAATTTGGACCTGATCATGTATGGTGCCGAAATTATTCCATCAAGGGGCTTTGATTCCCTCGAGGTAATTCAGAACAAATTCCTGAAAGGACTCTTGAGGGTCCCGCAAGTTATCCCTGGCGCAGTATTGAGAGCAGAGCTGGGTATGCTACCGATTACATGTATTGCCACAATAACTGGTATTGGATACTAGATTAAATTGTGTAGCCAAGACATAGAGGCCCTGATCAACTAATGTATGGTTGAGGAATTGTAATATGAGAAATTGGAATTTCTCGGAATTTGAGAGAAATGGGCCTGTCATTTTCCTATCTCTAGGGGTAAAGTGTATTACATCAAAAGTCTTTAGTGTCTACCAGAGCATTGGATATCGCAAGACAAAATGGCATGGCAGCTGTTTCTATATGGAAGGCTGCACCCTGGTATTCACTGGTTAAGAAAGAACATAAGTTTGAAATATACTTAGATCATTTAAAGGACCCACTCTGAGAAGGAGTTTTACGTTACTGCATTTTCAATCATATTATTTATTTATTTTATTATTTATTTCCTTATATTTATATGCCGCCCCCCCATGCTTACGGCATCTCGGGGTGGCTTCCAACATAATAAAAAAAAAAATTTAACATAAAAAATCTACAACTTCTTAATTAAAACAAATTTAAAACACCCCCCACAGAAATTAACCCACCCCCCACACCCTCCCCTCCAAAGGCCTGGGTGAACAGCCAAGTCTTACAAATACTTCGAAAGGCCAACAGGCCCGGGGCCAGGCAAGCCTCCTCCGGGAGGGAGTTCCACAACCGCGGCCCAGGCACCGAAAACGCCCTCTCCATTGTGGCCCCCCATCTTACATGGTGGACCTCCAGAAAGGTGCCCCCAGTGGACCAAGAGGGTGAGGCAGTCCCCAAGATATGAGGGGCCCAGACTGTGCATATGATTTGGCAGTCCTGTTCAGCTGGTATTTGAAACACTCATGACAATTGCATTTGCCCGTGCCTTTTACAGGAGATTGAGAACTTGCCTCATGTTCTTTTTAGATGTCCATTCTACAGTAATCTAAGGTGAGTCTGGCTTGAGGCTCTATGGGAGGGCAAAGAATTTTTGCCAGTGGACACCAAAATTAGATTATTGTTAGCTACTACTGTGGAGGAAGAACTAAGATCAGTCACTTTATATGCTTTCCTTGCTGCCAGATTGGGACAGGAGGCAGTGGCCTAGAGACTAGAGACAACTCTAAAGCTTGTGTAGCTCTTAGTTTTTCTCATTACAAATTCCCAGTATTGTATGATTTTATATTGCGACCTTTCAGACCCAATGTAGATTTGTTACGATGGCTTGGAAAATTTATTTATTTATGGTTAAGTCTATCTCTGTACCAACTAATTAATCTAATTATGCATGATCCATTTAGGGAACGGATGATTTTATAGTTTTATAGTTTGTTTTTCTTTCTGTAATTAATTTCTTATGTACTCGATTTATGTAGTGTATTTAGAGCTTGTTATATAATGTTTGTGGGTATGGATGAGCTCCTTATTCTTTGTTAATTGTATTAACTTTTATGCTAATAGGCTATGGCGGAAGCTGATGCCACAATAAACTTATTCTTATTATATTAACACTTTACATTTATGTTGTCAGTGTTTATGCTCTTTCATATTATTTTCATTGGGAATAACCTTCCATTTCTTAAAGGATGCCTTTTTGCCTCTAATAGCCTCCTTCACCTCCCCAGCCACAGTGGAAGATTTTGGTCTTCCTGTTTCCTGCTTCCTTTTTAAACTTGCGGGATGCATTTAATCTGGGCTTCCAGAAGGGTGCTTTTAAACAGTCTCCATGCCTCTTGCAAACTTGTAGCCCTTGCAACTGTGCTTTTTAGTTTCTTTTTAACTAGTTTCTTCATTTTGTCATAGTCTCCCTTTTAAAAGTTAAATGCTACTACTGTACTTTTGTTTGTCTTTCTCACTCCAGAAGTTACATCAGATGTGATCATATTATGATCGCTATTGTCTAGTGGCTCCGCCACACTTACTCCTTGCACCAGATCCTTTCATACCACTCAGAACTAGATCTAGAATAGCTCCTTCTCTTGTTTGTTCCAGCACCAGCTGTTCTAGGAAGCAGTCATTTATGGCATCCAGAAATTTGAACTCCACATCCTGCCTCGAGGAAACATTCACCCAATCAATATTAGGGTAATTGAAGTCGCCATTTTTATTATGTTGCCAACTTTAGTAGCCTGTCTAATCTCTTTTAGCATTGCTTTATCAGTTTCTCCATCCTGGTCAGGCGGACGATAGTATAGCCCTACTGCGATATTCTTCCCCTTTGTACCTGGAATTTCTATCCATAGAGATTCTAGAGAAAAGTTTGCATCTTTTAACATTTTAATTGTACTTGACTCAACGTTGTCTTTTACGTATAGAGCCACCCCACCACCAACTCAATCTACTCTGTCATTCCGATATATTTTTCACCCTGGTATGACAGTGTCCCATTGGTTATCCTCGTTCCACCATGTCTCTGTGATGCCTATAATGTCTAGATCTTTGTTTAGCACCATACACTCTAATTCTCCCATCTTATTTTTTAGGCTTCTAACAGACATGTATGTGTATTCGTTTTATTCTTCTTATTGTGCACATTATAGGTGACTGTATCAGGCACCCTGGAATTGTTATTTATCTGTTCTCCAGCGAATTCCACCTAAAGTCCCTTAATTTTTATCCCTTCCTCTGTCTTAAGAAACTCTAAATACCCTAAGTTAAAAGCATCCTGCATAGATGCCACAGTCCGAAATGTGCACTCCACAGTGCCTATCAGCTTCCGCCTAGGTTCTAGTTTAAAAACTGCTCTATCACATTTTTAATTGGACGGAGGGAATGCATGGTGAGAAATGCATTTTGTAAATTACAGCTGGTATGGCGATTATGACCTTATATCTCTGACTGCAACCTGGTCACCATCATCCAGGCCTTCATCACCTCTAGGCTCGATTACTGTAATGTGCTCTATGTGGGACTACCCCGGTAACGGTCCAGAAGCTTCAGCTGGTGCAGAATACAGCGGCCCGCCTCCTTATGGGGACAGGCCACTGGGAGCACATAACACTCTGTGTTACTGCACCGACTGCCTATAGCCTTCTGGGACAGATTCAAGGTGTTGGCATTGACCTACAAAGCTGTACATGGTCTCGGCCCAACCTACCTATGAGACTTCCTCACCCCCCAGGTTCTGGAGTGACCTCTGCAGTTGGCCAGGGGCACCCTTTTGGAGGTCCCCCACATTCAGCAGGGTGCCACGATGGGGAGGGAATTCTCAGTCACTGCACCCCATTTATGGAACTCGCTCCCGGCAGAGGTTCACCGGTCCCTGGATCTCCTTTCCTTTAGGCGCCAATGTAAAACTTGACTTTTCCACCAGGCTTTGGGGGGGTGGGGCGGGGGATGGGTAGTGGGAGGGATTAGTTGGGTTGGGAGGTTTTTATAATTTTTATATTTGTATTGTTGATTTTTTGCTTTTAACATTGTTTATATTGTACTGTTTATATTTTATATAAACACGTCCCCAAGTTGGTGTAGCAGGAAGGAGAGGGATATTAAATTTTTAAAGAAAAGAAAAGAAAGTGTTGGGAGACAGGACCACCCGACCTTTCCCATCTCCCAGCCCTGGAACCCTTTGTTAAGGGTCACTACCCCTGATACTGCGTTAAAACCTTTCCCTCTGCAACTTTTCCCAGGACTCTCACATTTTGTCTCTCATTTCCCTCTTCCTCTGATTCTCCACTCAGTTGCTCACTAAACTTTAAGGCTCGCTTCTCCACCTCTACTCCGAGCAATACTGCCCCTGGCTGTGCAGGCTGACTCCCTACCCCCTTTTTAGATAGATGGATTGATGGCCAATATTAGGGGTGCTCACATTCTCCACCACTTATGTAACAGGGACAGTCATGCCCAATGTAAGCATTGGCAGGAACCTGTTCAGACACCACCTCATCAGGGAACTCTCATCTCTTCAGTGCTCTTTATTCTACACTGTCCCACCATATAAAGTCCATATAGTCTCTCTCATACATAGTTACATGCTACTCACAGGCTCCCCTGGTGAGACATAATCTCTCCTGAGCCAGCCTAAACCTTCCAGGCTTCGGAAAGCCCCTCCAAGCTCCTGGGTTTGTCTGGAGCCCTCCCAGGCAGTTTCTCAATGAGATTCTCAGCTCATGCGGTCTCTGCTTAACTAAGCTGCACTCAGACCTTCCAGGCTTTGGGTTGGCCTAGCCATGCCCAAGCCCAGGTTTTAGGCACTCATGTGTGATCCCAATTCACTTCAGAAACTGGTCCTCAACTAGCACCAGCTTCCCTTAAAGACCCAATTTCCCATTTTGGCTGTGCCCTGCCACAGGGTCCTTTACCGTTTTAAGATTGCTTTCTTTTCTTTTTTTAAAAAAGGATTGTTAGCCCAGCTTCATAATTAAGTAATAGACTGCTCTGAATTTGCAAATATATGCACCTTTTATGCAATTTATGTCACACACTGTCCTGCATTTTGACAGTCACTGTCCCTCATTTCAGAGTCCAGGTGCTGAGAAGTGAGGGTGTGTGTGGAATGCCAAAGAAGGGGAAGAGGGGGGTGTATAAGGGGGGGGGGAGAGACTTGACCCAATCCCATGTTATGCCATTCCTCCGTGTCACTCCAAGAACATCCTCTGTCCTTCAACACATTTTGTGTCATCCCTATTGTTATTCCAAGAGACCCTCATTACTTCATCTTTATCACTGTATGCAGTACCTTGCATTCCATGTCCTCCACTGCCCCACCCCCCACACCCCTTGGAAACTGGGAGAGATGGACCTGCAGTACCTCGGGGATGCCCTGAGCTCGATGTGGTGAAACGTCTCACTAGCAGCAATTTAGCAGTTCATTTCAGCCCTAGAGCGCAAGTACTTGATAGTAGATAGTCGACTGTCTTTTTAACAACATCCCAGCGTGTGGTCGCTGTTTTGGTCCCCAATGACAGAAAGAGAAGGTGGTTCAAATATCTTTTATTCGATCAACTGTTGTTGGTGGAAATAAGCAAGCTTTCAGGCCACACAGGACCCTTCCTCAAACATGTAGCATAGCCAGTAGAAATATATAAACTGAGCAAACATCTCCACAGCAAACCTGTGGATGGCAGATCCTTTCATTCACAATAAATACATGTTGAGTATTTCACACATTTACTTGGAAAAAACTTCCCCCCAAAACAAAGACTGCAGCAAAATCTTTGATGTAAAATTCCTTGGAAACTTGGCAGGTACCTGTACTATTGGGACTGGGCCTGGGATTATTAGCCTGGGATTATTCTTATTTCCTCTGAAAACAGACAAGTTTTCTGTCCATTTGTCGAGTATTAGGAAGAGTGATGCCTGCTCTACACATTTGGACCAGTAAGTAAAGAACCAACAGATGAACTCACATTTTATTTGAAGCCATTCTAAAAGCTAAAGCCTCTTATTGTTATTCTTGCTGCCTACTTTCCATCCTGTTCATGAATAGGCTTATTGGAGAAATAATTGGAGAGGACACGTCCATGTTAACCTCATCCTGAGGGAAGTCACTTCTTAAAAATTCTAGTTCAACACAAAACTGGCAACCTGTCACTTCAATAAATCAATCTACTGCATAAAAAAATGTGAAAAATTTGCACTGGAAAAGATCATGAAGGCATTTTTGCAATGAAAGTTTTTCCCATCCTCGGCCCCACTGGCATTGCAGGTAGGGGGGGAGTGCTCCCAGGCTCTCATCTAGAGAACCTCCTCCGAGAGCCCAAGAACAGTCTGCAGAACAGCATGCAGATGTTAGGGGGGACGGGAGAATGGGGAAAGTGAACCTGACTAAACGGCTATGCGGTCTCTTGATTCCCCTGCACGCTCACGAGGGGGCACCACGCTGATAGGAAAAGACACCCCTCAGGTTGTAATAGGGCCGCTGGCTTTGGAATAAGCGGCGGCCTATCTCATCATAGGGGGGGGAGACAGCAAGGCCCTGAGTGAGCCCCCTCTCGAATGTGCTGTTGCAAAGGCAACTCCTTAGCCCCCACGAATTCACCCACTCCACACGTGTCCCGGGGATCCACACAGGGAAAAAGGGAGTGCCCACTGGTGCGGGAAATGGGGGGGGGCTCCTGTGGGTACGGGGGTTCTGGGGGAAGGATAGGTCACACGCACTGTCAAGGAAGGGTTGAGGCTGAGGGTACACAGGCCCCCCGAGGGACGGGACAGTGCCCACCACCCACACCTCCCCCTCTCACACACACCCACTTCTAGAACCACCAATTCCCACTATCTTCAATTACTCACTCTCCACGACCACACCCACGCGCCACACACTCACGCTCCGTCCACACTCCACACACTCCTTCAGTATTCCTAAGACTCCGTCAAGCACAAGGGGCCAGTCTGCAGCAACGCTGTTCACCGGCGTCGCTCTGCAGCCCCCGGGCTTCCTTTTATCTGTCTGCTCCAAGCCCCGCCTTTTCCTGGAGGCGTGCTGAGCGGCGGTGCGTTTCTGCTGGCCCCGCCCCTTCGCTCCCCGCCGGCCTCGCTTCTAGTAGCTTTTGCGGCGGCGGGGGTTGTTCCCGCCGCTGCGGTTGGAGGGCTCGCCTCTTCTTCCTCCACCCTCGAGCCTGGGTCTGCTGCGCTCTGACAGCAGAGCATTTCAGAAGAATGTAGATAACACAACAGAAATGTCCAACCCATTTCTCTTAATTTATGCAGGGGGGTTCGAGTTGTAGTGAGGGGAAAGGAGAGGCTGTCACCTCTCTAAACAAGTATGGGCTTTCAGGGATGAAGGCTGCTAACTTGCAGCTGTGCTTGTCAGAAGAGATATGGGGCCAGAAGTTATTGCATCCATCCAATATTTTTCCTTTCCTATTGGACATCATATGTTGCTGTGTTCCCTTATATAACATCCAGCAAAGGTATGGTGGATTCACTTCTTTGTGAATATCCTAATGCATTTCCAATGTGCTAGTTCAGTCTCTGAATGAATAGGGAGAAAGCTCATTTTTTCTTTCTTAAGAAGGGTGGAAGACAACAAGATAAGATCACTGAAAGAAAGCAATATCTTATTGTAAGACCTCTAAACAAGGTCTTACAATACATTCAAAACTGACATTCTAGGCAGGAAGTCTGATACTATGAAAGGATGTTTTAGAAAATGCTATAAACACTGACTTTCCATATGCTAGTGAGAATGTCTCATACAGCAGTGACAATTAAAATATCACAGTAAATAAATGCATCCTAAGTGGGTCCTACATTTGTGGATTAGATATGCATTCTCTTTTCACTAATGTAATCTGAGTTTACTGAATGGTTTGGAGAGAAGTGAGAAGCCAAAGAAGGCTCTGGGTGTTTTTCTTTTGTGGAGGAAATAGTCAAAGGGCAAATTTTATGAGCTAGATTCTGATCTCACCTGTATTTTAAAATCCTTTCACTGGACTCACTCCTATAGAGGGAGATTTTTTTCCCTTTTCTTTTAAACTGAATCAAGAACTAACTTTGCTGACTTTGGATGAGTTCCTCAGCCATTAAAGACAATAGAAGCTTAGCCACTGATTTCAATGAAGACATGAGCACACCCTTTGTTATTCCCTCTGCAGCTCATACCCGATATTAGTTTAATTAACACTTCAATCCTTAAATTGCTTTGTTGGGTCAAAGCCCAGTTCTTTGAGGACTGGGCTAAAAATAAATAGAACCCACACTTGGACCTGCAACTTGGGGTTCAGAGGAAAACCAGGAACATAAAGTAGAGTTTAAATGAAAGCTTTGTGTGTGTTGGACTCTGAGAAATTCTCTTCCTGCCCATATGATATTCCAAAATGACCAAACCTTTTTGGTTACATCCCAAATATTGACTGTCCAACACCAATACAATTCCTTCACTCTCACGTAAGTCTAAACACAATCTCTTATGTAGACAATACCTGTGTGAAGTGTTACAATTGTTTGTTTCATAGCACTCACAATATTACTATTTCACAGTTGCAACTTTTGGCAAGAGTCACTTTGGGAAGTCATGGGACAATGGAAATACGTGGAGCTGATAGACTATTCTGAAACAAAGTGGAGGATAAAGTATCTCAACTTTCTCTTTCATTTAAAGCAAAAATGATGTCCGCCATTTTTAACATCCTCCCAGGGTATCACAGAACATGGACTTAGGCAGCAACAATGATTTGCATATTCATATTGCTATGATAGCATTGTCTCATCTGATAGACTTTACTGTGATAAGAGGCTATGACTGATGCAGTATGTCAGTGCAATCAGCAGTCGTTGTTACAGCATAGCAATGCGCCTTCACTTAATGAGCAGAAAGTAGCATTACCTAGTAAACCGAGATAATGTCTTCTAGAAACTTCAAGATGTCTTGGTCTAGTCCATTTACAGTAGTACATATGATTATCTGTGAGATGAAACTCTTGTGACTGTCATTTCCTATTCTCAGAGTACTGGATAGATGCAATTGCCATTCACTCTCTGTAACAGATGTTTTCCCTTTCATGTGCCCGTTCCTTCTTCTCGATTACTTTTTGAACTGATTTGTTCTACCATATTGGCCCTTTATTGCTCTTATTGCCAGATGGCACAAAATGCCTTGGAGCATACTATAATCTAACTTTAAAAAACCTCAATTTCCCATCAATGCCATTCCTCTCTGCTACCTCAGATATTCTTCCTGAGTTAGCACTGTGTGAATGCATCCTCCCCTGCATCTGTAACAAGTTGCCATTTGTCTTAGATACAAGTAAATAACCGGAGTTCACCCTGCTACTCAGTATTCCCTAAAGAGAGCTGTAGGTCGCACTACCAATGCATATGTTCTCTAGCCTCTTTACGCTTTCCTCCATGCTTCCCCATATGCAAAGAGGAAACACTGATAAAATCTGTGTAGCCACCTGCTACGCCTCTTGCAGCACCTTATAAAACTAAGCTGGAATGAATATTTCCCAAACTGAGCAAACCTATCAAACTTACCAAACTGAAAATGGCAAAATGGATAATAACTGCTACTCATCACTGCCCCAGAGCGGAAGGTGAGGTGACTGAGGCTCAGAGGACCCATGGCCTGGGCATGATGCATTGAGCATGAGATTGGTCGTAAATAAATAATCTATTGTCTGATCTAGGACCAGGCGGCTGATCTCATGTGCATTACAAAGACCTGGCTGGACACTGAGTTGGGACCTATTCTGACTGACCTTATTCCAGCTAGCTACTCCATGCAGAATCAGCCAAGGCTAGAGGGTCGGGGGTGGGGGCAGTATAGCCATTATTTTTAGGGAGTCATGGTATGTGAGGAAATACCTGGTGCAAACTCCACCAAGTATTGAGTGCCTCCACCTTGTGACTGATTTGACTGGAGACAGCTTAGGGCTGCTGATGGTATACTGGGTACCTTCCTGTATGGCAGCATCCCTGCATGAACTAGCAAAGCTGGTGTCAGAGGTGGTTTTGCGGTCCCTGAGGATGGTAGCCTTGGGAGACTTCAGCATGCACACTGACATTGGGCTTCAGGGTGCGGAGTATGAGTTCATGGTCGCCATGGCAACCATGGGCCTGTCTCAGATAGTGGTCAGTCTGACACATTTTGGGGGGTACATGCTGGATTTGGTGTTTTGCACCAGCCTTGAGGTGGGGGATACTTTGGTGTGGGGGGGGTCCCCTTGTCATGGACAGTTCACTACCCCCTTCTGCCCTGTCTCATGGCACATGTCAGCCTCCAGAAAGGTTCAGGACCCATTCAGATGGTCGGCCCCCGGAGACTTATGGAACCTGAGTGGTTCTGGAATGCTCATGGGGAGATACCCTCTGACCTCAATAGTCGATCACTCAATGGCCTCATAGCCTCTGGAACACTTTGTTGGCCAAGGCCATCAATCGGACAGCTCCCAGGGATCCGCTCCTGGAGTATTGGTGGTGCAGGTCCCTGTGGTTTACAGAGGATCTGTGTAAGCTGAAGCAAGAAGGGTGGCAGTTAGAGCGACAGTGGCGCTGGACCCGTACTGAAGATGACAGATTACAGCATAGAGCTAGCCAGTGGTTGTGCGGGAAGCAAAGAAGGGTTTCTTTGCTGCCATCATAGCTTCTGCTAAGTGTCACCCAGCTAAGCTTATCTGGGTGGTTGAAGGGGCTGGTCAGTCTGGCCTGTCTCTACCTGGAGCTGGAGTTTTCCAGTGGTCACTGTGACAAGTTTGCTGACAAATTTGCAGACAAAATCACTTCCATCACCATTGCTTTGACACCGCACTTGATACAGTATGGAACCAGAGGTAATGAATGCCCCGCTTTGTCTCATTTTATGGGATCAGTTTCAGTCTCTGCCATCCACTGATCCCAAGTATGTTTTGGGGTCTGTCTGGGCAATGTTTTATGAATTAGATTCATGCCTGTCTTGGCTGGTTAAGGCCAGCCAGGAGACATTGGGGCCATTACTGGCTGGAGTAGTCAATGCCTCTCTGCAGGGTCCCTGGATCTCTTACGGGGCCTTGGTGCACCCATTACTCAAGAAACCATCTCTTGATGTTGTCTCCCTGGCCAGCTATCGGCCAGTCTCTAACCTTTTCTTTTTAGGAAAGGTTATTGAATGGGTGGTGACTCAGCAGCTTCAGTTACATCTGGATTGGATCAGTTTTCTAGATCCCTTGCAGTCTGGCTTTTGTTTGGGCTATGTCACTGAGACTGCATTTGCAGCCTTGGTCGATGACCTCCGCTATGAGTTAGACCAGGGTTACTCAACCCTTTTGGTCCTGTTAGATCTGGGAACGTGCTTGTGGGACCTCGCTGGGGTGGATGGAATTGTTCTTGGATGGTTCCATTCTTTCCTGGCCAGAAGGACTTAGTGTGTGGCGCTGGAGGATTGTTTGTCATTTCCCTGGGATCTCACGTGTGGTGTCCCACAAGGATCTATTATGTCCCCTCGACTGTTCAATGTGTATATGCAGCCTTTCGGAGAGGTTGTAAGGGGGTTTGGGGTTCGGTGTCATAAGTACACTGACGATACCTGATTGTACCCCTCATTTTCAGCTGACCCAGGCCCAGCATCCATGTCCCTCCCCCCACCTAACAGCTGATTGTGGAGGAGGGGGACCTTGGAGGAGCATGCACACACCCCTCTCCCCACCCTGACAAACATCAGATTGGGGAAGATTGGGGAGTGGGGCCAGGGAGGGGGGCAGACAAATACACATGTGCCCCTGTCCCTCCCCCAACAAGCAGCTGATTGGGGGAGATTGGATGGGGGAGGGGTGCACGCATGCTCCTATGCCCCCCTCCTTGATATCTCCCATTCAGCTGTTTGTTAGGGTGGGGAGAGGGGTGTGCATGCTCCTCTGGGTCCTTCCTCCCTCCAATCAGCTGTTAGGCAGGTGGATTGGGGGGAGGGGTCCTGGGAGGAGTGCGCACACTCCTCCCACCCACCCAACAGCTGTTCAGGGCAGTGGGCCTGGGAGGAGTATGCACCCCCTTTTCCTGAGCAGCTGTTGGGTGGGTGGATCAGGGAGGAGGGTGTGTGACTGTGCGCTCCTTCCAGGCCCCTTCCCACAATCAACTCTTGGGCAGGTGAGAGGAATGCACACCTACTTCTCAGGACCCCCTCCCCTGTGATCAGCTGTTAGGTGGCTGGATCTGGAGGGAGAGGAGCTCAGGAAAAGTGTGCATCCTCTTTCCCCTTACCTAATTGCTGATTACAGGGGTGGGGGACCTGGGAAGAGCACATTATTAATTATTATTATTATTATTATTATTATTAGCATTAGCATTAGCATTAGCATTTATATAGCACCAACGATGTACCTGGTGCTTACAAAGATTAAGATAGACATGGTCCCTTCTCGAGAACTTACAATCTAAAGACAGGAGGAGGGGAGGCAGGGAAGGGGGAAACAGAGGGAGAGACAAAGGATACGATGTTCATGAGGATGCAAGAGCTCAGGTACACATTCTTGGCTTGGTTATAGTAAATTGGGAGTTTGCAGATAACAGGTGCTTAGCAGGAGTTCAGAAGGGCAGAGCGGAAGAGGTGGGTTTGAAGGAGGGACTTGAAGGTATGGAGGATGGGGCAAGGCGATCCACTCCCCCTTGATCAGCTGTTAGGCCGCTCCTCCAGGCCAATCTATAGACCCCATGTTGCGGCAAGACTACATAGCCTGGCCACATGGGAGGTGGGTCCTTTAACCCACTTTGGGCAGTCTTATTATGAGCTGTGTCCTCTGCCTTTTTCCAATGACACATTGCATATTAGCTGGCTGCCCACCCTGCCATGGGGCAGGGTGAACATCTGGCAGTTGCTGGGCATATGAACCACTGCATAACGTGACAACATTGCCCAAAGTGGGATAATGTCTCTTGTGGCTGCACCTTTTGTGTTGATTTTTCCAGGCATTTTTCAGTTTGGTTATTTCAGGGTTTTTTTGTGTGATTTTTAAATTATGTCATTAAGCAACATCATTCCTACTGGGTATATGCAATTGCTACAAATGAAAAAATCCTCAGTGCTGTTTGTGGCCAGGTAGGTGACAAGATGTAAAAGTATTTCTGCCTTTTCTTTCCAAAACCTGGCCATATAAGCCTTGGAGCAGTGGTTTGACTAGATGAGCTTTGAGGTACCTTCTCACCCTAACATTCTAGGTTTCTAGTCCTTCCAACTCATCCTGTTTGCATGTAATATCCCCATCTCCAGCCCTTCATTGACTATTGTACTTTAGACTGTAAGCTCTTTGGGGCACAGCGTTTGCACAGTGATGAGTCCTGACTGTGCTGTTTGGAAGAAGAGGAGGTGGGTAATATCAGCCAAAAGTCAGCATTGTTTTATAAAATGGAAAATAATAATAATATCATTAATGTTTTAGTAAAATAGATGCTTTTATCTGTTTAAGCCAAAAATGAGGATCCCACTATGGTAAAATGCACATATCTTTAACTCTGCGATTTCATTGAGAAAGATCAACCAATTTGTGAACATGAAATCAAAGAGACAGAATAAGAACGTAAGTAGTGCCATACTGAGTCAGACCAATAGTCCATCAAGCCCAGCATCCTATCCTCCGACAGTTGCCAATCTCGATTTCATGGGAGAAGAACCAACAGTCACAATGGGCAATCCATTCCCCGTTGTTCACTTCCAGTTCCCAACAGTAAGAGTTTCATCCCGTAAGCTATTTGGTTAATAGCCGTTAATGGACCTACTCTCTAAGAACGTATCCAGTCCTTATTTTAACCCAGCTTTACTACTGGCCTTGACAATGTCCACTGGCAACAAATTCCATTAGTTAATTAACTAGCATCCTCAGTTTTATTCTCTATCCCTTTGTGAATAACTCCTAACATTCTTTTTCCTTTTTTGACTGCTGCTGCACATTGGGCTGAGGATTTCAGTGTATTGTCCACAATCACTCCCAGATCCTTTTCCTCAGTGGTAACTCCTAGCTTAGTACCCAACATTGTGTACTCATAGTTTGGATTATTTTTACCCTATGTGGATCACTTTGCACTTGACCAAATTAAATCTCATCTGCCATTTAGATGCTCAGGCACCCAGTCTCGTAAGATCACGTTGCAGTTCTTCATAGTCTGCTCGTGTTTTAACTACCTTGAATAACTTGGTGTCATCTGCAAATCTGATCACCTCACTCTTAATGCCCTTTTCCAAATCATTAATGAATACATTAAACAGCACCGGTCCCAATACAGATTCCTGAGGCACACCACTTTTTACATCTCTCCATTGTGAAAACTGACCATTCAGTCCCACCTATCCTTTAACCAGTTACTAATCCATAGCAAGACACTTCCTCCTATCCCATGACTTTTTAATTTTTTCAAGATTCTTTTATGTGGGACCTTAACAAATGCTTTCTGGAAATCCAAGTACACTATATCTACCGGACCTCCCTTGTCCACATGCTTATTTATACCCTCAAAGAATTCCAACAGATTAGTGAGGCATGATTTACATTTGCTAAATCCATGTTGACTTTTCTCCATTAAGCCATGTTTATCAACATGCCCAATAATTCTGTTCTTAATGATAGCTTCTACCATTTTTCCCAGCACAGACATCAAGCTTACTGGTCTGTAGTTTCCAGGATCACCTCTGGATCCCTGTTTAAATATCAGGGTTACATTTGCCACCCTCAAGTCTTCAGGTACAGTGGCAGATTTTAGTAATAGGTTACAAATTACTAACAGTAGGTCTGCAATTTCATATTTTAGTTCCTTCAGAACTCATCTGGTCCTGGTGATTTGTTAGTATTTAGTTTGTCAATTTGCTCTAGAACCTCCTCCAGTGTCACACTGATTTGTGACAGCTCTTCCAATTCATCACCTACAAAGTAAAGTTCCGGCATCTGTATCTCCCCAGCATTCTCTGCACTGAAGATCGAAGCAAAGAACTAATTTAGCTTCTTAGCAATGTCCTTTTCCTTCCTAAGCACCCCTTTCCCCCGCCTGGTCATCTAATTGTCAATCTTACTCTCTAGCAGGCTTCCTGCTTCTGATGTACTTGAAAAAGATTTTATTTATTAGTTTTAAGCATCTTTAGGAAGTTGCTCCTCAAATTCCTTTTTGGCCTGCCTTATTAACTTTTTACATCTACTTTGACAACGTTTATGCTCCTCCTTATTTACCTCATTGGGACTCTCTTTCCATTTTTTAAAGGATGCCTTTTTGGCTCCAATAGCCTCCTTCACTTCACCATTTAGCCACACAGGCAGATGTTTGGTCCCCTTCCTACCTTTTCTAATTTGTGGAATACATTTAATCTGAGATTTCAAGACGGTGTATCAGCATCTCCCAAAAGCTACTAAGCCAAATCATTAGTGAGTTTAAAGGGAACTTATCCAAGTGTTGAAGATAGTAAAGGTTATGATCCAGAAACCACTTACGCCAATTAGTCCCATTGAATCCCTATGATCCATGGGACTTTAATGAGGCTAATCTGTAGTAAGTGACTTGTAGACTGCAGCCAAAGAATGTAATCTGCTACCCCTTGAAGTAATTGGTTCAACTCCCATTGACTTTAATGAGGGAGAATTGTGCTCAAAGTATGAAAACTCCATTAAAATTTAGGCCAATGCTATGAACGAACAGTTGCTTATTAAAGGCTGTAATCCTTGAATGCGAATCCCCATTGTATGTAGCCTAAAGCTGTTCAACAAAAACAGCAGTGAACATGTTAAACAAATGCATATTCATTCTACTTTTAAAGTAGCTCTTTGATTTACTTTATTTTTTTTAAATGACACCACATTTATTTTCAAGAGGTATGAATGAAGTTCAGTCTTTTTTCCTGTGATTAAGGTTTTTGTTATGTCACCCTATACAGATGCTTCCAGCTTATAAAAAAGCCCACAGAATATATTTACATAACGTGGATTTGCTTTCCCACCTGCTCTTTCCTGGGCTTAAAGCATGCAAAGAAAAAGAAAAAAGAATTTTCAATGGATAAGGGCAAAAATCAGAAAGCTCTGGTTTTGTCTAGGAAGGCGAAATAGCTGGTGAAGCTCCTAATGAAACACACAACAATAGAGACTGATTGCAACCAGCCCCATGATGGCAACAGCAAACTGCTCCTGATTTTTATACTCCTGTTCTTCTCTAATGGGACTTGTTACTTTTTCCAGTGATAGCAGTTGAGGTTCTCTCCATAAGAGACAAATAGTTTGCTCTTAATAGTTTAATACTTTGCTCTTAGTCTTGTTTATATTAAGGGTGTAAATGATCAAGACGATAGCCCACTGCAGTCCAGGTTCGATTTCTACAGCCCTCCCCCCACACACGTTTAACGTGTCCAGCAAGGGCAGAAAGTTAGTTTGGGTGCTGTGGTGGCCACCCTGCCTGCAGTCCTGTGACCCTGAAAACCTGTTGGCTTCTGCTGGCCATAGGTGGCCACCCCTGAGTTTGCTGTGGCAGTAGCAGTTTTCTGCTGTGCACTACTGCACGTGCTTGCACTGTCACTGCCATCTTTGCTCTCTGGCACATGCTGGGAAATAGAGTCCAGCAGCTCCAGAGAGTAAAGATGGCGGCGCCTGTGTGTGCATGGGCAATAGCACATAACAGCCCACAGGGGACCCAGAGCGGGGGTGGGGGGGAGTCAGAGCGGGGGGCCAGCAACATGGCCCCAAAGATAGAGTATGATTTGAGCATCCAGCAGGGCCACCTGGATGAGGAATGCTCTTTTGTGTTGTGGGGAGGGGGTGAAGATGAGTTTAGGGCACCAACACATGGATTCCTATGAAGGAATCCAACCAATCTGAATGGTTTTAGGGCAGCTTTTCCAGACACCCTAAAACCAATCAGAGCCCTTAGGAGCTCTCTCCAGGTGGGTGAGGGGGGGGAGGAAGAAAGCAGAAGACACAGCAGCAGCCTAGAACCAGTCTGTGCCAGAGACTTCTGCAGAAGAGAACAGACTGGATGTATGTACTTTGGTGAGTAATTTCTTTAATTTTTATTTTATTTATTTATTTATTTATTCACATCACCTTATATTGTCTTACAGTGTTTCTGAAAGGAGAAAAAGGTGGTGTTCTTTCTTGTGGTAGCCTCCTTGAATATTGTCCCTCTTCCTGAGTCACTGGTGCTTGAGAAACCTTTGGCTGAACATTGAATGTTTAAATTGATTTAGAAATTTTGGCGGGCTCGTATCATGGAAAAAATTACAGACAGAATATAGAATCTTTCCCAAAGGATTTATTTGGTGCCTTGCTATATTCAATCTTTTTGTTGCAGTGTGAACACAATATTTGCTTTGCAGTTTGCACTAGTGCTGAAACAAGAATCAAATTGATTCTCACGATAATTTCATGAGAATCAAGAATTGCTGCCAAGATTTCATAGCTTTTTCGAATCCCAATCGAGATCTCAAATGAAACTCAATTTATCTGTTACAACAATTTACTATTTATCGTTTACCTGTTTACTGGTGACCGTGGGTTTTTGCCATTTATCGGTTGTATCGGTATCGCGATTTACCGTGTGTCATGTTTACCAGTTCCTGTGATTTGCCATTTACCGTGTTTATTGGTTATTGGTTTATTACCATGTTTATAGGTTTATTGTTTATTTGGATTTTTTTGTTATTGGTTTTTATTGGTTAATGGTTATTGATTAATGGTTTATTACCATGTTTATTGAGTGGTTTTTTTGTTATTGGGTTATTGGTGTTTATTGTTTATAGATTTGTTACCATGTTTATTGGTTATTAATTTATTGGTTACCATGTTTTTGGTTATTGGATTTGGCTCACAGGCAACCTGGTAAATGGTAATTTGGTAACCAGAAATCAAATGGTAAATGGCAATTCAGTAAACGGTAAATGGTAATTCGAGAAAAGATTCTCGACCGAGAATTGTTGAGAGACGGCAATTTTCTCGGTTATCATTTCTCGTTTAAAACGAGACAAGAATCACAATTCTCGGTGATAACCAAAAAAATCTTGAAATCATGTTTCAGCCCCAGTTTACAATTAGCCTTGTGTTGTTTTAACGTTTTTGAAAGGGTCCCTCTAATTTTTGTCCCATTCTTTATGAGCAATCTAATGCTACTGGGAATTTGGGATCTTAAGGATTTTTTCAATGTTCCCCCCTCTTATTCTCTGGTTTGGGGAATTGTAGGAAGGATACTGGATGCTATATCAGAGGTGGTGAACGTTTTCCCCTCCCAGGGACCTATGAGGTAATTAGGGAAGAGCATAAGCATTGCCAAAGTAGATGTAAAAAGTTAACAAAAGGAATTTGAGGAGCAACTTGCTAAAGATGCTAAAACTAATAATAAAAACATTTTCAAGTGCATCAGAAGCAGGAAGCCTGCTAGAGAGTCAATTGGGCTGTTAGATGACCAGGGACTGAAAGGGGTGCTCAGGGAGGAAAAGAACATCGCAGAGAAGCGGAATGAGTTCTTTGCTTCGATCTTCACTGTAGAGGATGTAGAGGAGATACTCATGCCTGAATCTTACTTTGTAAGTGATGAATTGGAAGAGCTGTCACAAATCAACGTGACTCTGGAGGAGGTATTAGAGCAAATTCACAAACTAAATACTAACAAATCACCAGGACCAGATGGTATTCACCTCAGAGTTCTGAAGGAACTCAAATATGAAATTGCAGACCTACTATTAGTAATTTGTAACCTATCGCTAAAATCTGCCACTGTGCCTGAGGACTGGAGGGTGGCAAATGTAACCCTGATATTTAAAAAGGGATCCAGAGGTGATCCTGGAAACTACAGACCAGTAAGCTTGATGTCTGTGCTGGGCAAAAAGGTGGAAACTATCATTAAGAACAGAATTACTGGGCATGTTGATAAACATGGCTTAATGGGGAAGAGTCAATATGGATTTAGCAAAGGTAAGTCATGCCTCACTAATCTGTTGGAATTCTTTGAGGGTTTAAATAAGCATGTGGACAAGGGAGACCCGGTAGATATATTGTACTTGGATTTCTAGAAAACATTGATAAGGTCCCACATTAAAAGAATCATGAGAAAATTAAAAAGTCATTGGATAGGAGGTAGTGTCTTACTATGGATCGGTAATTGGTTAAAGGATAGGAAGCAAAGAGTAGGACTGAATGGTCAGTTTTCACAGTGGAGATATGTAAAAAGTGGTGTGTCCCAGGAATCTGTATTGGGACCAGTGCTGTTTAATGTATTCATTAATGATCTGGAAAAGGGCATTAAGAGTGAGGTGATCAGATTTGTAGATGACACCAAGTTATTCAAGGTAGTTAAAACACGAGCAGACTATAAAGAACTGCAACAGGATCTTATGAGACTGGGTGCCTGGGCATCTAAATGGCAGATGAGATTTAATGTGGACAAGTGCAAAGTGATTCATGTACGGAAAAATAACCCAAACTATGAGTACACAATGTTAGGTACTAAGCTAGGAGTTATCACTGAGGAAAAGGATCTGGGAGTGATTGTGGACAATACACTGAAATCCTCAGCCCAATGTTCAACAGCAGTGAACAGTGAACAAAAGTGAACAGAATGTTAGGAGTTATTCACAAAGGGATAGAGAATAAAACTGAGGATGTCATAATGCCTCTATACAAATTGATAGTGGGACTTCAGCTGGAATATTGTGTGCAGTTCTGGTCGCCGCATCTCAAAAAAGGCATAGTTGAACTAGAAAAGGTACAGAGAAGAGCAAGGAGAATGATAAAGGGTATGGAATGGCTTCCGTACAAAGAGAGGTTTGAGAAGCTGGGACTCTTCAGATTAGAGAAGACTGAGAGGGGACATGATAGAGGTTTGTAAAATCTTAAGTGGTATGGAATGAGTAGATAGGGAACAATTATTTACCCTCTCAAATAGAACTAGAACTAGGGGACACTCCATGAAACTAATTGCCAGCAGATTTAAAACAAATAAAAGGAAGTACTTTTTTACTCAGTGCATAATTAAGGCCACTTTTACACGGACGCCACCCACCCACGAACACCTGGAAACACATATCAGATGAGTGAGAGAGCGTCCATGTAAAAGTCCACGAGTGGGCGGGCGTGCATGCATGACCCACCCGCCAACACCTATGGAGCAGCCAGTAGGGAGCCAGAACCCTCCGTGGGTGGAGGTGGGTCGAGATGGGTGTTTAACACCCGAGCATCCATGAAAAAGTGAAAACACCCACACCCACATGGATGGGACTGGCGGGACTGCTGTGCGCCAGCGCAAAGGGTCACACACGTGCCCCCATGCAGACACGCCCACCGGGGGTGACGCCAGATGTCTGGTCGACCCAATAAAGGAGGGAAGAACCATGACATGTGTGCGCGGGCTCCCATGATGGCCTCGAGGAAAGTAAGGGAGAAGACCAAGGGAGCCAACACCACCCCACGCGCAGGACAGGGCCGAGTGAGCACAGGGACCCAGGAGCGCCCGGGGGGGTGCCCTGAACAGCCAGTTCAGGGGGGCGCCAAGGAGGTACAGGGGGTGCCCCGGCCAGGCAGTGCAGAAGGTTGCCCTGACCAGGCAGTGTAGGGGGCTGCCCTGGCCAAGCGGTACGGGAGGATGCCCTGGCCTGGAGGTACGGGGGGGAGCTCCGGCCATGCGGTGCAGAGGGGGGATGCCCCAGCCAGGTGATATGGGTGTGTGTGTGCCCCAGCCGGGTGGTACTGGGGGGGCCCAGCCAGGTGGTGCAGGGGGGGGATGTGCCAAGGCTAACCACAGCACATGCATCCCGGCACAGGGCCAAGGGCATGTAGCGACCCTGGCACCGAACGAGGACCCCAAGCCCAGCACATCCGCAGGGTATGGCCAGAGGAGCACCAGCGACAGCGAGGTGAGAGGGAAGGAACCCCCACAACCCAGGACAGGAAGGTCGTGTCACAGCCCCAGCACGGCGGACTAGGGAACACAGGGCAGGCTGCAGCCCCATAACCATAGATGGAGGGCCACAATGGGAAGGGTGTTCTTGGTGGCCAGGCCACGATTATGGAATTCCCTCCCAGAGGAGGTTCGCCTGGCCCCGGGCCTGTTGGCCTTTTGATGTGTTTGTAAGACTTGGCTGTTTGCCCATGCCTTCGGAGGGGGGTGGGTGGTTGGTTTTTAGTGTTGTTTTAAATTGCTGGGGGTTGATTTGTTGCTGTTTTTATTGTTATTATTGGGTTTTATGATATTGTACACCATCCCGGAATGTCGTAGGCATGAGGTGGCGGCTAACAAATATAAACATATAAATAAATAAATAACCCATGTCCCCGTTCCCCTAGGACAGCACCCTGACAACGGAGTACCACACCACTGGGTCGACGGCCGAGAAGGGCTCCCCGGACAGCCAGGTGAGCAGAAGGGCATCCCAGGGGGGAGAGGGGATGGGAGGCCCCATGGGGGTGTGGAGGGGGACAGTGGGACCATGAGTAACCCCAATGCAATACCCCCAACAGGAGACAACCATCTCCGCAGCTACCATAGCCACAGGGGGTGGCCCGATGCCACCAAGCCGGAGGGGCCGCCACATGCGGGTCCCAAAACGGGGAGCCCTGGTCCAGGCAGGAGATCAGGGACTTCATCCACGTGTGGTGGTCCGAAAGGGTAGGGATGGGCGAACAGATCGCGGTTTGGGTTCGGCTGCGTTCGGTTCGTCCGTTCGGTTCGGCTGCGTTCGGTTTGGCCATTCGGTTAGTTTGCCGAGTTCGGGTTCGGCTGTTCGGTTAGGCCGTTCAGCTGTTTGGTTCGGCCATTCGGCCATTCGGGAAATGTTGTTATGGGTGTTTTTTTGTTTTTTATATGTTTTTTTGTTTTTTTATTGGGTTTGATATGGTTTTCTTTGGTTTTTTATTTGGTTTTTTTGTTTTTATATGGGGTTTTTAAATTTATTTTTTTAATCTAATATTATATGTATCTATCTACACTAAATCTAACTGCTATTAACTATTCTAAATGCTGTGAACTAACTGGATTATCTAATAAGTACACAGGCCTATTCCTACAAACACTAAAACTAAATCACTAACGCTATCTCTGTCGCTAAGCTAACTCCTACAACTCTCTACATCTATCTATCTATCTCCCCATCCCATATCCATATCCATACATATGTATGGATATATATATATATATATATGGATATATATACATATATAGATATATATATGGATATATGGATATATATACATCCCATATATATGGGATGGGGGGAATCACAAACAGAAGAGGAGTCTGTAGTGAAATGAATACATACATACTCAATGAATCTGTACAGTGAAATGCATAACACAAGGTTTCAGTTTTTAAGTTTCATTTCAGTACAAAACTGAAATGAAACTTAAAGCAATCTAAAAATCCTACTCAACGCCTGCTGTTCAGGAACAGTGACTAGCTCAGAAGGTGTTGGGAAGGGGGGAGGCAGATAATTAGTTTCGTTTTTTGCAAGCCTCTCCACCCCTGGTGCCTGGAAGTCTGCTCCTCAGTGACTGACACCTCCCTGTCATGTTTGACCTTCCAAAGAACCTTTTTTTACCACCTGAACTCACCTGAATGTGATCTGAACTGACCGAACTGTTTAGCTATTTCGCCATTCGGTGTTCGGTTTGTTTGGTATGTTCGTGTTCATGTTCATGTTCATGTTCATGTTCGTGTTCGGTCGTCCGAACAAGCTGAGTTTGGGCTGAATTCCGAACTTCTGAACCACGTTCACCCATCCCTACGAAAGGGTCCAGCATGACCTGGTGCTCAGCTATAAGACCAGACAGGTCTATGAAGCCATCACCCAGAAGATGCAGCATCAGGGGTACAATAGGAATGTCACCCAGTGCATGCAGTAGGCAAAGGACTTGAGGTCCAGATATAAATATATAAAGGACGATAATCTCAAGTCCGGCCGTGCCATGTGCACAGCCAAGTTCCAGGAGGAGCTGGACAAGTTTCTCTGCATGGACGGGGACATCATGGCCTCCCGCACACATGGCAGCGCCTTCACCAGGGGCAGACAGAGGACAAACACACAACCCCTCCTGACAGACCCCATGGAGCAGGGGGGGAAGCTGCCCCCGGCGAGCTCAGCCAGGAAGCGAAAGGGCAGAGCCCCATCTCACAGGGGGAGGAGGTGCCCTGGGGATCCGAGCACAGTACCACCACCATCTGAGCATGCCCGCAAAACCCACAAGCCACCTGGCCATGGGGAAGGGGGGTGAGCGTGGAGCAAGCGGAGACCCGAGACGACCCCCAGAAGGCATAGGAACTGGATCCAGGTACAATTGGCCCAGCAGGCCCGGGGGGGAGGAGGCCTGGAAAGAGTCACAGCGACTGGGGCCAGGGCCTGGGTGCCGGTAAACACTAACAGGTCCCCTTTCCCATTGCATCCCAAGGTCGCCTGGAGGTACACAAGGCAGAGGTCGTGGAAGAGGAGGTTAACGATGAGTGGGTGATGGCGCTCCCGCTACCTGGTGAGGCACCCATCCAGGGCAGGGCACACCATCCAAGGGGTCACAGGGGAGCACGGCGCGGAGGTGGGCAGAGGTACAGCGTGGGGAGGGGGGCCCCCAGTGGCACACGCCTCCACTCACCAGTGCCCTACAGCAGCTCCCACATAACACAGAGCAGACACGGGCCCCATCGGCAGGGAGGCGTGGCCGGGGGGCGATCCCACAAGAGGCCAGGGCAGGGGGTCCCACAGGGGAGGGAAGAGCAGAGCATTCCTAATCAGGGGGCTGCCCCCCGTGACACCCAGGGAACCATGGTATGAGGCGGTGGTGCGCACTGGCTGGCTGTACCAACATGGCATGCAACCTCTCATTCACAGAACAGCAACCCACTCATGCGAGGGGTGCAGCTGCCAGCAGCGTGGAGAGGAAATGGGAGATGCGGGCCAGGAACCGGTAGGTAGGTAGGCTGGGCTGGAACAGAAGCCTGGGCTGGAGGACGTCTTGAGCAGAGGTGCAAGAGCTAAGCTGGAATTCACTGGAGGCAGGCTGAAGTAGCTGCTGCATTGAGTGGACAGTTTAGCAAACTCAGTTCGTAAAACAGAAAATTGGTAGCTTGGTACCAGTAATCCCTGGTATTTTGGGAAATCTGGGGCCCTCCTCTGTATTGAAATACTGAATGAAAACAGCCACAATTGTGAGTATTACCCATACCTGTTTCAGCTCTAAGCAGGCTAAAGTCCAGTATTTCAGCTGCATCAGGGTGTCAGTTGGATATTCTTGCCCCTCCACAAGTGTGTGCTTTTTCTTCTGCTTTGTCTATGTTTCTTTTGATAAAAAGGGAGTGGGACAGGCTTTCCACCCCCAGGTCTCCAGCAGCCATGACTACAGCTCCAGATGTGAAGCAAAGGAGAATCCCATGTTTGGCTGACACTAATCCGTGAATGTGAGCAGACAAAATGTCATTGGAATTTAGTCAGGACACTAAAAGTGCAGAAACTGCCCTGGGCTCTTTAATGATGACAAGAAGTCATGGTCTTAGGCTTATTAACTCCTTGTAAACTAGGTTTAGTGGTTCACACAGACAAGGCTGCTCTTAATAAACCCGCACTAGTTCTGAAGGCATCATTTTCAGTAGCTTCCAGGCAGAAATGGAAAACAAGAGAGTGTCAGACTTGTTGCTGGTTATTTTTCTTTCTTTTCTCTCCCCCACCCAAGAAACATTTCTGCTTTGTTGAGAATATGGCAACTAAATGGAAGTTGGAATGGTTGTCCGCTTTTAATCTAAAAAATGTTTTTCTCCTGCTGAAAAGAAATAGGTTTTCAAGAAGAGCTCCCCATGGGGCTAGCACAGTCTCTCTGTTCAATGAGAATTTCAGCTAAGAGACCAAGTTTTTTTAGGGTCAAAACTGATAAGTAAAAATCAAGCCAGTGTCTCTGCTGAAAAAGACCCCACCCACCCCTGCAACATGTTCTAATTAGCTGGATGGCTTGAGTGACATCTTGATTTCTCAGATGCCTACAAGCACTTTAGAGGCATGGAAATATTGGTTTTATTTCTTGCTGCAGAAGAATTTGGAACTGGGGAAATATTTTACTAAGTGGAAGATTGGAGATGTACAACCAGGGTTTAATTGGTGCCAGGGCTTATCATGGTTCAGCCCTGGCACTTCCATCCAGTTAATGTCAGTATTGCTACTCTGCGAGACCCCCCACTCATGGCTGGATAAAGTTTAGTGGGAGCCAGAATTGATGGGACATGGAGTGATAAACACAATGCTGGCCAGATATGACCTACCTGGGCCAGGGACTCACCCGGATGTCTGTTTCCAGGCAGGTAGGCGGCTAGTCCAGAAATGGTCCACTGGAGGGCTGTTCAGGAGGACCAACACAGGCCACAGCAGGCCAGTGCATCTATTTTCTGTCCCATCTCTGCCAGGGATTGGGAGCTGCCATAGTCGGTCACCATGGTGGCCCTTGATTAACCGTCATGGTGGGGTGGGGGGCTGGGTGCATGACAGGGGCAGGGCCGCTCAACTGCATGTTTGTTCTGTTCCCCCAGCCTACAGGGCACCAGTCTCAGGGTGTGTGTGTGTGTGTATAGAGTACATTATAGTGTGTGCATAGTCTGTGTGTTGTGTGTATAGTCTCTGTGTGTGTGTGTAGTGTGTGGTCTGTGTGCAGTGTGTGTGTATAGTCCATGTCTGTGTGTGTGTACGTGTGTCTAGACTGTGTCTCTGTGTGTATAGCCTGTGTCTCTGTGTATCTGTGTATAGTCTGCGTGTGTGTATATAGTCTGTTTGTATAATCTGCGTGTGTGTATATAGTCTGTGTGTGTGTGTATATAGTCTCTGTGTGTAGTCTGTCTGTGTTAGGGTTGCTACCTATGCCAGTTTTTAAGGAATCCTTATGAAAAAACATGTACTTTTCATACGTGTTCTTTAAAAATTGGCATAGCTGGCAACCCTAGTCTGTGTGTGTGTGTGCGCGCGCGTGTGTGTGTGCATGTGTGTGTGTGTGTATAGTCTGTCTGTGGTCCTAGAGACTGGAATGACTGCTTCTGGATGCAGTGGAATGACAGCCCCCTGTGAGTGGAATGATTTTTTATTTATTTTTATTTTATCAAATTTCTACCCCTCCCCTCCTAAAACAGCTCGGGGCAGCTTACGAATAAAAAATAACCACAAATATAAAATACGTCTAAAAACAATTAAAACATTCCAAAATACTGGTATTAAAACAGGGCCAGGAGTCACAATAAAACAATAAATAGGGTAAGGGGAGATAAAACCCCACTAACCCCCCCTCTCCCCTTCCCCAAAGGCCTGGACGAACAGCCAGGTTTTACAACTTCGCCAGAATGTCAAAAGGCTTGGGGCCAGGTGAGCTTCCTCCGGGAGGGAGTTCCAGAGGCGCAGCCCGACCACCGAGAATGCCCTCTCCATTGTGGCCCCCCGCTTAACGTGGGGGACCTCCAAGAAGGCACCCCCGGCAGATGGCCCCAGAACCTTGATGATGGTTCTTGGGACTGCAATGACAGCTTCAGATGCAGTGAAATGACAGCTCCCTAGGGGTTGAATGATGACCCCATATTTTTAATAATGGTTCTAGGGACTTGAATGACAGCTTCAGGTACAGTGGAATGAGAGCCCATGGGAGTTGAATGATGTCCTATGTACTTTAATGATGGTTCTAGGGAGTGAAATGACAGCTTCAGGTACGGTGTTTGCTGACATAGTTGAGGTTAATTGACCCACTTGTTAATCAGAGAAGATGTCTTTGAAGGGAAGATTATTTTAGTAATTGTTTTAGAGCAGGTGGCACAGGGCTCTGCTGTGTTACAATGTCTGCTGGGGAGGAGGAGTCATTTCTTCTTCCCCATGACCACGTAATGCTCACATTCATGTGTCAAGCTAAGAGAGACATGCTTGAGAGGTGTGGGGAAGAGTAGGGATGGGTGAACAGATCGTGGTTCGGGTTCGTCCATTCGGTTCGTCTGCGTTCGGTTCATCCGTTTGGTTCGTCTGTTTGGTTCGTCTGCGTTTGGTTCGGCCGTTCAGTTAGGCAGTTCGGTTAGTTCGCCAAATTTGGGTTTGGCTGTTCGGTTTGGTCGTCCGAACAGGCCATTCGGTTTGGCCGTTTGACTGTTCGGGAAATTTTGTTATGCGTGTTTTTTTGTTTTTTATATGGTTTTTTGGTTTTTTATTGGGTTTTATATGGTTTTCTTTTGTTTTTTATTTGGTTTTTTGGTTTTTATATGGGTTTTTTAATTTATTTTTTTATCTAATATTATATGTATATCTATCTACACTAAATCTAACTGTTGTTAACTATTCTAAATGCTATGAACTAAATGGATGATCTAATAAGTACACAGGCCTACTCCTACAAACACTAAAACTAAATCACTAACGCTATCTCTATCACTAAGCTAACTCCTACAACTGTCTACTATCTCTAATCTATCTATCTATCTATCTCCCCCATCCCATATCCAGATAGATAGATAGATAGATAGATAGATATACATCCCATATATATGGGATGCGGGGGAATCACAAACAGAAGAGGAGTCTGTAGTGAAATACATACATACTCAATGAGTCTACAGTGAAATGCATGACACAAGGTTTCAGTTTAAGGTTTCAGTTTCATTTCAGTACAAAACTGAAATGAACCTTAAAGCAATCTAAAAATTCTACTCAACGCCTGCTGTTCAGGAACAGTGACTAGATCAGAAGGTGTTGGGAAGGGGGGAGGCAGATAATTAGTTTCATTTCTTGTAAGCCTCTCCACCCCTGGTGCCTGGAAGTCTGCTCCTCAATGACTGACTACACCTCCCTGTCATGTTTGACCTTCCAGTGAACCTTTTTTTGCCACCCGAACTCACCCGAACGTGATCCGAACTGACCTAACTGTTCAGCCATTTCGCCGTTCGGTGTTTGGTTTGTTCGGTATGTTTGCGTTCGGGTTCAGGTTCGGTCGTCCGAACAGGCCGACTTCGGGGCGAACTCCGAACTTCTGAACCGCGTTCGCCCATCCCTAGGGAAGAGTTCTTTTGGGTTCTGCAGGAAGAACAAGCTGATAGGAGTGTAGAAAAGGGCAGGAGTGTCTTGAGGGATTGCAAGGCTTTGTGCAAAACTGTAGGTTGATGTCCTCAAATATATTGCTGGGGTTCATCCTAGAATCAAGACCACTGCAAATCAGCACACCAAGATAGCCTGGTTTATCTGTTTATTTTATTTAAATTTATATCCTGTCTATCCCACAAAAAGTAGGCTTAGGGTGGGTTACAGTAATATAAAAACAGACGCATGCATAAGACATTAAAAGGAAAAAAGAAATACAATTTTAAAACACCCCTAACCCATCCATCACCCACTAAAAGCCTGCAAAAACAAAAATGCTTTCTGTTTGAAGAAAGTAACAACCTTCTAAATTAGGGATGTGTGAACGCGGTTCGGAAGTTCGGAGTTCGTACCGAACTTGAATAGTTTGATCGACCGAACCAAACTTTTGAACCGAACTTGATTTTCGAACTGAACTGAATTTCCAAACTTGGTTATGTTCACACATCCCTAGGAGCAGCTCTTCCATCTTAGTCTGCCCTAAGCCCTGCTCCCATAGTGGGTTTGATGCTCATCATTCTACTGCAGCAGCAGGACAAATTTTCTCAATTGCATTTTATTTAACCAAAAAATGGGATATTCAATAATCAAAAAACCTCCAGTTTACAAGAGGAGTTAAGGCTCTTGCAAATTCAATCATACACTAAAAAGCATGGAAATTGCAAGTTAAAACTCTTGCCTTAACTTCCATGCCATGTTAGCACTAAAGACATTGTACAGTCTCACATATTGTACTCACTTACAACTTAGGCTCCATGCACCCATACTTTGCCTTCGTCTTTCAACCCCAATCCTCTTCCTCTTTGCAGGTTAGGGGCAAAACTGAAGCTGGGGACAGAAGGGTGTGAGCTGGCCCCTCACCCCATGCTTTTCCTCTATCCGTTCATTTCGGTTGGGGAGAATGGGACAGGTGACTAATGGTTTACAAACATCCCTCTTACCCACTAGTCTCCACTACCCTTCCAGAGCACAGTAAAGCTGGGTAGAGTTGTATACAAATGTTTAATTAAAACAAAGTTGTTTATCATTGAAATTAATAAAATGGAATGACCGTTGGAAGGAATGGAGGCAACAGCAGTGTCGATTTGTAAACAACTACTATTGTCATTCCAACATCCAATTAAGTGATTGTGAAATTATACAACACAGTTGCATATTTAGGAGTACATAGCAAAGGCAAGAGGGTGTGAAATGATGAGGAAGGCACCAGATGCAGTAAGTGGAATGGTTGTAATGGCAGGAAAAAGTACAAAGACTGTGCAGGATTAGGTGAGTAGAATGACAGGAGGAATTAGAAATAGTTACAATAATAAGGTTCTGAGTGAAATAACTGATTCAGAAGACTGATGGGATATCTGAGGAAGCAGCCCGATTGTTCTACCCAACTACCATAGCTGACTCCCTATCCTTTGACTCCCAATAGCCTCCCTCCCTGTTATTCCATTTCCTCTCCTGTGTTTGTTTGTGTGGGGTTTTTTTGGTCATTCCACACACACACTTCTGTTCCATATGACACATACAGACAAACATTGTATTTCCTAGGGATGGGCGAACAGAACTGAGTTCGGAAATTCCGTTCGGTTCGAAAATCGGGTTTGATTTGGAAGTTTGGTTCGGTCGATCGAACTATTTGAGTTCGGTCCGAACTTCTAAACAGAGTTCAGAAATTCAAACCCCATTGAACTAAATGGAATATTATCTTATAGGGATGGGTGAAATTCGGTTCAGTTCGAAAATCGAGTTCGGTTCGGTCGACTGAATTCGTTGAGTTCGGTCCAAACTCCGAACTTATGAACCACGTTTGCCCATCCCTAGTATTTCCCAGGAAATTCCCAGGAGTTCTCTGTGAGGGGAGTGGGGGCTACAGGGTTAGAGGGGCGACTTGGACCCAGGACTCGTGGGTTGTCTTTTACAAGGTTGAAAGCTGAGCAGGGGAGAGGAGAACAAGCTAGGAACCAGGACTATTGAGTTGCCTGTGAAGGGAGTGCAACCTACTGGATTAGAGTGGGGTGGAGAGGCTGGAAGCCAGGAGTCCTAAGTTCTGTGTTACAGCGCTGGGACCAAGTCAATTAGAGGGGGAGAAGGGGTGGGAGCCAGAACTCCCAAGTTTTCTCTTTCTTAAAGAGGAAACGGAGGGGTTGAGGGGCCAGATCATGCCCTCCTGTCCCCAGTTTCAGTGTTGCCCCTAACCTGCAAAGAGGAAGAAGATTGGGGCTAAAAGATGAAGGCAAAGTGTGGGTGCATAGAGCCTAAATTGTAAGTGAGCGCAATATGTGAGACTGCGAGACTGCGAGACTGTCTTTACTGCTAACATGGCATGGACGTTAAGTAGGGAGCCTTAACTTGCAATTTCCATGCTTTTTAGTACATGATTGAATTTGCAAGAGTCTTAACTCCTCTTTTAAACTGGAGGTTTTTTTGATTATGGAATTTATTAATTTAAGCCAAATATACAAATACATATTTAAATACAAACTCCCCTTATAGCACTACAACAATTGTAATATTCTGGTATTACAGTGTCTCATTGGTTGTCCTCATTCTACCAGGTCCCTGAGGGTAAAAACAGTCAGGATTTGAGCCTGCTTTGGCCTGGGACCTGGCAGCACATGTAAGCACACACCACCAGATGTTGGCCCAGGATTGTCCCAGGTGGTGTTGGCAGCTAGTCCGGGCTGTGACCTCTGGACAATCTCCAAGGACTGCCCGACTGGGCCAAAGTGGGCTAGCTAGCACATTTGTGCATCCGCAGTTTTCCCTGTCCGAACCGGGACCAGCAGCCATGGCTGTACCTCATTGGCTGCCTGTCATGGCTGTGGGCAGGGTGCTGGCAGCCCAGCACAGGTGGGGTCAGTCACCTGCAAGTTTTTTGTGTTCCCCTCCATCCCTGGACCCTGGCGGGATGGCTCCCCGACCATGGTCATGTCTGGTCGATGTCCTGACCTGATCCAGGCCATGTCAGCCAGAATTTTCTGCTACAGGGTGGCCCGGGGAGGAGTCCCACCAGTGGCACATTGTTTTTTACCCTGAGATGCCTATTATGTCTAGATCTTCATTTACTGCCATACACCCTAATTCTCCCATCTTACCTTTTAGATGTCTGTTTGTTATCATTCAACAGTCACCCCACATTACAATTTTTGCAGTTATTATTTTGTTCCTCTAAACTGCAGACTCATCAAAAACTACTGAAATTTTAAAAAGGAGGGAAAAACCTAAAAATCTCTCTCCAATGCTTATATGGCAGCAAATATTATACATCAGAAATTAATGAAGAGAAACATTAATAATTGAGTTCAGTGTGAGGGAGGGAATAGCCTAGATTAATACACAGCATCATCACAAAAAAGAAAGATGTCCCAAGTGAAATAAACAAGCCTCTTCTTACAAATACTATTAATAATTTAACGTCCAGTAGCCTGCTTAATTCTACCTTCCAGGAGTCTATGAAAATCTACATGAGAGGTCATCTCAGTAATGTATATAATTCTTCAAGTAAAGGTTTTAACTGAAATACAAAAAATGAACTAAAGGAAGAGCCCAATAAAATTCTAAAATATGAAACTACTGGAGAGAGAAAAATTACAGTGGCATTACACCAAAGGTAAAGGTGGCTGCCTAGAGGGCTTCCTCCTCTCTCTTTGCCTGTACAGTAACTGTTCTGAGCAACTTCCAGCAGCAGTACTCTCAGAAGCATTTGTCCTGGTTGCCCTTGTCGTCATGCAATTATGACCACCACCAGCACTACTCTTGGAAGCATTTATCCTGGTTGTCCTTGTTGTATTCTATTACCCTCATCTGAAACATCTGCAGATGTAGTGAACCCCACTTAAACAGAACATCTGAAAAACAAAGAGGACAACAGGAGGAAGGAAGAATCCAGACCAAAGGAAGAGGGAATGAAGGGAGGGGAGAAAAATATACCTTGAAAATGTGGTTCTGCTTTAAGTGAAAATGGCACTTCCAGACTCCACAGAGCAGCTCTCTCCATTTTCATTCAGACTCTGTGTTAGGGGGAGCAAGGATGGAAGGGGTAGGATTGCACTTACACACCAGGCACGAGGGCAACACGTGCTGTTATAAAGGTCCCTCAGGGTCTTATAGTGGCAAGGGGGATAAGCTACGAGACCAAGTCCCAGCCGAAGCTCATCATAGGGACTAGACTAGTGAAAAGAGCGGTGCTCACTCTATGTTTCACACTCACCCACATATACCGGGGAATCAGGGAGGGGGGTGAGGACTCAGTGGTGGTTCAGGGGGGAAAACAGGGCCCAGGGATCTGAGGAACACACCCAATGGGAGTGTAGGACACACGCACAAGGACAACAAGGTCTGGAAATAAGGGATAGGCAAACTCACACATGCGCCTCAATCGCAGCTGAAACAAAGAACACCCGCCCACACACTCTCCTCTCACTCAACACACTTACCCACTCTTCCACACTGTTAACCTGTTCACTCTCCACTACAACCAGGCACAATAAGCTCGGGGCCAGTCTCACGGCACAAGTCCGATCATCAGCAACAGACTCCTGTTCCTATGGAGGTTAAATAGGCTTCCCCTCCCTTTGTGCCTACAAGCGCGCCGAGTGTCAGGGTTTCCCTTCCGGTTCAGGGCTGTGCATGCGCAATGCGTCCCGGGTTGCCTGGACACCCAGGGACGCTGCATCATCCAACCTACGTCCTCCCGCTGTCAGAAATGGTGTGTGGCAGCGTTTGGCAGTGGTATGGGTCACCGCCGGGGCCAGAAGGTCTGGCGGCGCCAATGCAACCAAGGCACCACCCCACCTCCTCCCCGGGACCTGACATTCTGATCTGCCTGATGGGAAAAATGCAGTGCAGTTTTTGTTACTCTGTGTTCCGCTGGCCTTTCAGAACGAACACAGTTATGAACTGGTGGTGCCTTTATCCTCTCTTGCTCACCATCAAAAGAATTAGTTATTAGGTTCCAAGCAATGTCCAAATATACTGACATTAGCGGGTGTCAATTATAGCCTAATTTGACAGGAATAACTTTAGCTGACTCTTGATCTTTTAAATTGCATGTAACCTTTGCAGCTCTTTCTAGTTTATGTTTCAGCATGTCATTTTAGTAGGAATCAGTATAAGTGCACAAATTGGCATGACAACATAAGTGTACCTAGAATTTTGGAATGTTGCCTGAGCTTTAGACCATTATGTCATTTTGTTCTTGCAGGCAGCACATGATTGCAAAAATGTACCAGGTGGTTTAAAAAGAAGTAAGATCTTAAAAAGATGGTGTGATTTCCCCATGGCCTTTAAAATACAGATGGCTTATGGAAAAATCCAGGGAAAACTAGACTCCGAAAGTGGAAGACTTATGGTTTATGACAATGTGTGCATATTGTGATGGACAGTGAGGTCATATTCCAACCAACAGTGAGGAAAAGAAGTAAGCAATAAAGTTGAAGTAACCACTCCATTTTTGGTGCTGTTCACACTTCACACTGCAGTTGCAAACAGAAGTAAATACTTTGCACTCTCCCCCTAATGGTCATTACAAGCAATGTTATCCTTCTTGTTTTCATTCCAAGTGCTCATGCTACAGCTAATATGAAGTAAAATGCAAAGAGTATATACTACTAATTTTTTTTAGGAGTATGTACTTCCCTTCTACTTCTGAATAACTTTGGCTTAGAGCTCCTGGCATGTGAATGATTCAGTACAAGTGATTTAAAACTTAATTATTGTGAAGTATCTGTTTGTCAGAATATGTCCTTATGTGATTTGATTGTATATTATATTTGGATGATGACAATGGTAACAAGTGTCTAAGTGGGATTGGTTAGAATACCCAGAATCTTCTAGAACATTCTCAAGAGGTATAAGACTTGGGCTTGCCAAGTCCTTTTGGGCTTTCTCCCTAGCTCAGTAGCGATGGCATGCCAACATGGAGCTTAAATGGAGTTTTATTGCATTTTTATGATGTGTGTCTTTATTATGTAAGCCACCCTGTACTCTAGGGGAAGAGCGGGGTAGAAATTTGAGTAAATAAATAACCAAGCAAATATAAATAATCTCATTCCATTCTGCATATGGAACTTTGCTTTATTCTCTGCTGCATCTAAGTATATTCTAAGTATTCCTATCCCTAGTAATATACATTGAATAAGTATATTACTAGGTTTAGGACTTTCATTATTGCTGAGAACTGAATGTATTGGATAATGGCTATATCGGATTAATCCGATATCTCGGTTCTTTGTTGGTATCAGCAATATCAGATCTTTTGCATTGTTTTTTTAATAGGATTTTTAACATTGCATTGAAGCCAATGGGGAAAACCACAATGTTAAAAATCTAATACTGAGACAACTGAGAACTGATAGGAGAACCGATAGACAGAGATCTGAAACCGATAAAAACCAAGAACCGAAAATTTGTCCAAGTCCCACCCCTATGTACTACAGCTAATTCTGTGACTGTATCTTTCTCTTGTTTATTGCTGTTTTTTGGCACAGTGACTCTTTTGTTTATGACATTACATTTCTTTGTATATTTTAGTGTCTTTTTTATTCAGTACCTAATAAATGAGTTCTTCATAGCTCCTGAGTATTTTCTTCCATAAATCCCAACTTAAACTCATGTAGTCAAGTGGATGAACCTGCCAATTACTATTATTACTATAATAAATGATGGGAGAGAAATAAGGAACCTGCATTTCTTTTTCATAGCAGATACTTGTCAATTTCTTTTCATATAGAGTATTTTGGGCTATCATATGGCCCTAAATTTGTATTAGTTTATTTGGTCAGTATTTTATATTGACATTAAATAATGCCTTTTGGTTTGAAGAGAAACAGTACAGTTGGCATATGCACCCCAAATCTCTCCAGAACACAGGCAAGAACCATGTTTCCTGCCTATAGACCAAAATTTGGTATTCTGAACAAGTCTCTGAAATAGGGCTCCTATATCCATGCTGTGACTCCTACTTTAGGTACTCAAGTTTGAAAACTTAGACTTAGACTTTATGGACTGGCACATTAAAAAAACTTCTAAGGTTCATTCTACAAGCATAAGTACTAGTATAGAACAAGGCTGGACCTGGATATTTTCCTTCTCTGGACAAAAAACATTTTTCCACCTTCCCCTCCTGAAGGAGCTGACAAGTAAGCTCATCAAAGAGTGCTACATGGCTCCTGTCCTGACACTGGTCTCTTGCTGCTACCTCTCTAAGGATCAGACTAGGGATTTTTGTTGCTGCCATTACCTAGAGACAGACTGCTGGGTCCAGGGGTTAGTCAGTGTTGCATCTGTGGCTCTGACTGTAGCTGCATAATATGGATGTGCGAACAGAATGCGGTTCAGATGTTTGGTGGTTTGGTTCGGGAACCGAGTTTGGGTTCATTCGTTCAGTCCAGGAACCGAGTTCGGATTGGGTCATTTGGTTTGGTGGTGTTTGGTTCGGCGGAACATTCGGCAGAGTTAGGTATCGATATCGGTATCATTTATATATTTTTGATTTATTTATTTATTTATTCAAATTTGTAATGTAATATTATATATACTAACTCTAACTGCTATTAACTATTCTAAAACCTATGGAACTAAATGGAATATTATCTAGGCCTAGCCCTACAAACATACTATAAAATATTAAAACTGAATCACTACACACTATCTCTATCTATCTCTATAACTAAGCTAACTCCTACAACTATCTATATCTATAGTAACTACTAGGGGTGGGACTTCAGGCAAAAAACTGGATACCGATTTTACTGGATACTGGTTTCCCAAAAACCAGTTTACCGTATTAGAACCGGTATACTGGTACCGGTATTTTTACATTGATTTCAATGGGGAACGGTCCCCATTGAAATCAATGGGGGATAATGCCTCCCCCCTGCCCCTCCCAGGCTGTGTGGGTGGAAGGGGGTACACCCCGCACCCAACCTGAATTTAATTTTTTTTTTTTTACCCAAAGTCCCTGCTAGTGCGGGCTCTGTGCCACCACCGTGCCGGCAGCAGCAACCCGGACCCCGCACCAGCAGATACTAGGGTGATACCTGGGGTGGGGTGGTGGTTTAATACACACCCCACCCCAGGGATCACCCTACCCCCCCAGGGATCACCTACCTTTTGCGCTTCGGGCAGCGGCAGCTCCAGCACAGTGGTCCGGGGGCTTCAGCGCTGGCTGGCTTCAGCACTTTACTAGGCCTTCTGGGGAAACCCGGAAGTTCCCCAGAAAGACTAGTAAAGTGCTGAAGCCAGCCAGCGCTGAAGCCCCCGGACCACTGTGCTGGAGCTGCCGCTGCCCGAAGCGCAAAAGGTAGGTGATCCCTGGGGGGGTAGGGTGATCCCTGGGGTGGGGTGTGTATTAAACCACCACCCCACCCCAGGTATCACCCTAGTATCTGCTGGTGCGGGGTCCGGGTTGCTGCTGCCGGCACGGTGGTGGCACAGAGCCCGCACTAGCAGGGACTTTGGGTAAAAAAAAAAAAATTAAATTCAGGTTGGGTGCGGGGTGTACCCCCTTCCACCCACACAGCCTGGGAGGGGCAGGGGGGAGGCATTATCCCCCATTGATTTCAATGGGGACCGTTCCCCATTGAAATCAATGTAAAAATACCGGTACCAGTATACCGGTTCTAATACGGTAAACTGGTTTTTGGGAAACCAGTATCCAGTAAAATCGGTATCCAGTTTTTTGCCTGAAGTCCCACCCCTAGTAGTTACTATAGATATAGATAGTTGTAGGAGTTAGCTTAGTTATAGAGATAGATAGAGATAGTGTGTAGTGATTCAGTTTTAATATTTTATAGTATGTTTGTAGGGCTAGGCCTAGATAATATTCCATTTAGTTCCATAGGTTTTAGAATAGTTAATAGCAGTTAGAGTTAGTATATATAATATTACATTACAAATTTGAATAAATAAATAAATAAATCAAAAATATATAAATGATACCGATATCGATACCTAACTCTGCCGAATGTTCCGCCGAACCAAACACCACCAAACCAAATGACCCAATCCGAACTCGGTTCCTGGACTGAACGAATGAACCCAAACTCGGTTCCCGAACCAAACCACCAAACATCTGAACCGCATTCTGTTCGCACATCCCTATTATGCAGCTACAGTCAGAGCCACAGATGCAACACTGACTAACCCCTGGACCCAGCAGTCTGTCTCTAGGTAATGGCAGCAACAAAAATCCCTAGTCTGATCCTTAGAGAGGTAGCAGCAAGAGACCAGTGTCAGGACAGGAGCCATGTAGCACTCTTTGATGAGCTTACTTGTCAGCTCCTTCAGGAGGGGAAGGTGGAAAAATGTTTTTTGTCCAGAGCAGGAAAATATCCAGGTCCAGCCTTGTTCTATACTAGTACTTATGCTTGTAGAATGAACCTTAGAAGTTTTTTTAATGTGCCAGTCCATAAAGTCTAAGTCTAAGTTTTCAAACTTGAGTACCTAAAGTAGGAGTCACAGCATGGATATAGGAGCCCTATTTCAGAGACTTGTTCAGAATACCAAATTTTGGTCTATAGGCAGGAAACATGGTTCTTGCCTGTGTTCTGGAGAGATTTGGGGTGCATATGCCAACTGTACTGTTTCTCTTCAAACCAAAAGGCATTATTTAATGTCAATATAAAATACTGACCAAATAAACTAATACAAATTTAGGGCCATATGATAGCCCAAAATACTCTATATGAAAAGAAATTGACAAGTATCTGCTATGAAAAAGAAATGCAGGTTCCTTATTTCTCTCCCATCATTTATTATAGTAATAATAGTAATTGGCAGGTTCATCCACTTGACTACATGAGTTTAAGTTGGGATTTATGGAAGAAAATACTCAGGAGCTATGAAGAACTCATTTATTAGGTACTGAATAAAAAAGACACTAAAATATACAAAGAAATGTAATGTCATAAACAAAAGAGTCACTGTGCCAAAAAACAGCAATAAACAAGAGAAAGATACAGTCACAGAATTAGCTGTAGTACATAGGGGTGGGACTTGGACAAATTTTCGGTTCTTGGTTTTTATCGGTTTCAGATCTCTGTCTATCGGTTCTCCTATCAGTTCTCAGTTGTCTCAGTATTAGATTTTTAACATTGTGGTTTTCCCCATTGGCTTCAATGCAATGTTAAAAATCCTATTAAAAAAACAATGCAAAAGATCTGATATTGCTGATACCAACAAAGAACCGAGATATCGGATTAATCCGATATAGCCATTATCCAATACATTCAGTTCTCAGCAATAATGAAAGTCCTAAACCTAGTAATATACTTATTCAATGTATATTACTAGGGATAGGAATACTTAGAATATACTTAGATGCAGCAGAGAATAAAGCAAAGTTCCATATGCAGAATGGAATGAGATTATTTATATTTGCTTGGTTATTTATTTANCCAGCAGTGTACCTGGCACTTTACAAAGTAATAAAATAGACACGGTCCCTGCCCCTAGGGCTTACAATCTGAGAGACAGGAGCTGGGGGAGAGACATAGGAAGGGGAACAGAAGGAGAGACAAGGGGTCTGACATTCATGAAGATGCGAGGTCTCAGGTGCATGTACTTGACTTGGTTACGATGAGAATGACAGCAGGCAGGTCCATGTGGCAAGGATATGGGTAAACAGACAGTAGGAAAGGAAATAGTGACTCAGCAGGATAAAGAGTCAGACAGAGCAGAGCGAAAGAGGTGAGTTTTAAGGAGAGATTTATAGGTATGAAGCAAGGGTGCAAGGTGGATGTGGACAGAGAGGGAGTTCCAGGCATAGGGGGCAGCAAGTGAGAAGGGACGAAGGTGCTTATGGGAGCAGGGAAGGCGTGGAAGGGTGAGAGAAGGGACAGAGGAGCAGCGAAGTACACGGGCTGGAGTATGGGGGGGCTATAAGTGCAGAGAGGCAGGGGGGAGCGAGGTTGTGAAGAGCTTTATAGGTCATCCAAATGGATCGAGTTCAGTCCGAACTCCGAACGTCTGAACCGCATTCGCAAATCCCTACTGCATAACACCACTGTGGGAGATAACAAACAAGATGCTGCCCCCACATTGGTCCACGGTAATCCCGGATTCACCTGTCTGTCTGAACGGTGACCACCAGTTGTTTTACGCGGGGGTATTTTGGAAATGAGCAGCCAGTCTAAGCCTGTGCAGACTGGCTTCCCTTTTCCAAAATGGCACCAGTGGTGCACGTGCTCAGAACAGCCCCAGTGGCCATTTTGAGCATGTACAGTGATTTTTTGTTATTTTTTTGCCTCCTCTTCCTCAACTTCCCCCTGAGAGAAGCCAAGCAGGGAGAGATCCAGTGGCAAATCTCAGCAGCTGGAGAAGTCTCCCCAGACTTGGAGAGGCAGTCGGGTGAGTAAAATGGGCCCTTTATTTTATTTTGTTTTGATTGAGATTCTCGCTTTTCTCGGTGAGAATCCAGACAATTCTTGGCTTGTTCTTATGTGCAAGAATGAGCCAAGAACCCAGATTCTCATCAAGAAAAATGAGAATAGCAAAATCAATTTTCAGTCCTAGTCAGAGAATACCTGTCTACTTTGAATGAATTCAAGTCTTCAGGGCCAGATTAATTATCCTATAGGATACTGAAAGAACTCACTGAAGTACTCAGAACAATTGTCAATTATCTTTGAGAACGCTTGGAAAACAGGTGAAGTGCCAGAAGACTGGAGATGGAAGTGGAGACTGATCCCTATCTTTAAAAGGGGGGGGGGAGAGGGAATCTGGGAATTACAGACCAGAGAGGGAATCTGGGAATTACAGACCAGTCAGCCTGACTTCAATACCTGGGAAGTTACTAGAACAGATTATAAAACAGTCAGTTGGTAAGCACCTTGATGACAATGCAGTGATTGCTCAAAGCCAGCATGTATTTGTCAGACATAGATCATGCCAGACTAATGTTGTCTCCTTCTTTGATAGAATAATTAGGTTAGTGGATGAGGAAATGCTGTGGACATAACATATCTTGATTTCAGCAAAGCAGTTGACAAATCTTCGTTTATTCATAAGCTTGAAAAGTGTGGCTTGGGAGACACTACAAGGTGGATTCACTGCTGGTTGAAGAATCCAAAAGTAATCTTCAGTGGCTCATCATCAAATTGAAGGCAGGTGTCAAGAGGGGTCCCACAGGGCTCTGTCCTGGGTCCAGTACAGTTCAACATCTTTATTAAATTTATCAAGTTTGCAGATGGCAGAAAACTGGAAGGGGTAGCTAATGGCTTGGAAGATAGAATTTTTTAAAAAGTCTTGATAGGTGGGAAATCAGGGCTGAAATTAACAAAATAAAATTCAGCTGAGATAAATGTGAAGTTCTACATTTGGGGAAGAAAATTCAAGTGCACACATATAAGATGAGGAATATCTGGCTTGGCAGCAGCACAGGTGAAAAGGATCTAGGGGTTGATCACACACTGAACGTGAGTCAGCAATATGATGTAGCTACAAAAAAGGCTAATGCAGCTTTAGACTGTATAGCAGAAATATTGTTTCCAAATCATCAGAAGTAGTAATCCCATTCTATTAGGCACTGGCCACACCTCACCTGAAAAATTGTGTCCAGTTTGGGGTGCCTCATTTTAAGAAGGACATTAGTCAATTGGAATGGCTTCAGGGGAATGTGACAAAGGAAAATAGTCTGAAAAGCAAGTCTTATGAGGAAATGTTTAAGGAGCTAGGTAGTTTAGTCTAGCAAAGAAAAGACTAAGTGGAGACATAACAGTCTTTAAATATCTAAAGGGCTGCCACCCAGAAGGTGGCAATGATCTGTTCTTCAGGGCTAAAAATAATGGACTCAATTACAGGAAGGTAGATTTTGGTTAGATATCAGGGGAAACTTTCTAACAGTAAGAACTGCGCGGCAATGGAACAAGTATAGGCTCTGCATCACTGGAGGTTTTCAAAAAGAGGCTGGACAGCCATCGTTTGGGGATGTTGTCGTTATCCTGCATCCAAGCAGGGGGTTGGACTAGATGACGCTCAATGTCCCTTCCATCTCTAAGATTCTATGATTCTTTAATTCTAACAAGGAACAAATCCCCCCTCCCCAACAAAAGTTACATCATTTTTTTGTAGGGGGGTGTACATAAAGTATGTCACACAAGAGGTGATGGGTTAGCAAATCTGTGACAAAGTGTGACAAGAGAGAAAAGGGGCATTGGCCACAATGTGATGTCACAACCATATGTTTGCTTCTCTGACACCATCATTTAGTATGTGGGTATTACGTCTAGGTACCTTTACTTGCTTTCCTGTCCCCCCCCCCATACATCTCCTCCCATTTACCTTAATTTTTGCCTGTTCTCTTCCGTCTCCTCTCCCCGTTGTCCTCAAACTTGGACTCCTATTCCTGTTGATGGCTTTCTTTTGCTCCCAGGTTCACCCTACTGTCTCTGCATACTGTATATCTCTCTCTCACACACACACACACACCAAGGCTACACAACAGAATAAAGAGGCAACCATCCAAAAGATGCAGCCTGCTCCAGCCTTCGTCCCTATTCTCTAGGTACAGAAAACCCTAAAGTTTGGGAGATCCAAGAGGGACATAAGTCTCCAGGGAGGACTGAAGAAAGTGAAAAAGATGACCAATAGCTGATTGGGTAAGTTTTGGAAAGTATCGGGATTGTTTGTTACTCATTTCTCAATGATATTTCTATGTCTGAAAACTAAAAATAAAAATAAAAATAAATAATCTTTACATATATTAAATGGAGTTCTACGTTACTGGTATGTAAAATATGTGCCAGAAAAGGGTGTGGTGTGTAACATACTTTTGCAGGAGAACTGTAGCAACATGACAAACTGTGACAAGTAGGGATGGGTGAACACGGTTCAGCAGTTCGGTGTTTGTCCCGAACTCGGCCTGTTCGGACTACCGAATGCGAACCCGAACGTGAACATACTGAACAGAACCGAACACCAAACGGCGAAATGATGAACATACCGAACAGAACCGAACACCGAACGGCGAAATGGCCAAATAGTTCGGTCAGTTCAGATCGCGTTCGGGTGGCAAAAAAAGGTTCACTGTAAGGTCAAACGTGACAGGGAGGGGTAGTACTAGTCACTGAGGAGCAGACTTCCAGGCACCAGGGGTGGAGAGGCTTGCAAGAAATGAAACTATCTACCTCCCCCCTTCCCAACACCTTCTGAGCTAGTCACTGTTCCTGAACAGCAGGCGTTGAGTAGGATTATTAGATTGCTTTAAGTTTCATTTCAGTTTTGTACTAAAATGAAACTTAAACCTTAAACTGAAACCTTGTGTTGTTTGTGATTCCCCCCCATCCCATATATTAAACAACACAAGATTTCAGTTTAAGGTTTAAGTTTCATTTCAGTACAAAACTGAAATGAAACTTAAAGCAATATATATATATATTGCTATATATATATAGGGAGAGGGAGGGCGGGGTAGGGGACAGTAGAGAGTTGTAGGAGTTAGCTTAGTGATAGAGATAGTGTTAGTGATTTAGTTTTAGTGTTTGTAGGAGTAGGCCTGTATACTTATTAGATAATCCATTTAGTTCATAGCATTTAGAATAGTTAATAGCAGCTAGATTTAGTGTAGATAGATAGATATAATATTAGATTAAAAAAACAAAAAAAAACACCATATAAAAACAAAAAAACAAATAAAAAACAAAAAAACCATATAAAACCAAATAAAAAACTAAAAATCCATATAAAAAACAACAAAAACACCCATAACAAAACATTTCCCAAACAGCCGAACCCGAACCGAACGGCCGAACCGAACGGCCGAACCCGAACCCGGCGAACTAACCGAACTGCCGAACAGAACGGACGAACCGAATGCAGCCGAAACGAACAGCCGAACCTGAATGGACGAACCAAATGCAACCAAACCGAAGGGCCGAACCCGAACCGCGATCTGTTCGCCCATCCCTAGTGACAAGGCAAAGGTGGTGGGAGTTTAAAAATGGCAAAAGAACTTCCCATACTTTATGAAGATCTCCAAGGGCTTCAGAGTCAGATAGACCCCCAAACCATCCTAGGATTTTAAAACAAGTTGGATTAAAGTTATGTGCCTGGGCTGAATCTACAATTTAGCCCAGAGCAAATTTGTGTGGCCTACTATTAACCCATTGAAAAACTGGATTTCAAACTAAATGTTTTCAGGCTAACTGTAGAAGCACAAGTGGTCCTGCTGTAACAGTCTTATCTTTCTGGCTGCAAAGCTTTCTTCAAGATTATTCTTAGTGTTCTTATCTTACTTGACATACTCAAGCAGCTTCACCCCAATTATTGGTCAAAGTACAGTCCTGCAAAGAATGTGTTACTTCCTGTTGTGTGCTGGATCTGCACCTAAATTACCTGTTTAAATTATTTTACAGTATTCCTTCATTGTTTCATAAATCACATCAGAGTTTTATTAACGTCTACTTATTGAATAAGCTTACTATAGCTAATACTTTGTACACTTAAAGTTTCTACATCAGAGTTTTATATTTGTCTTTATATAAAGCAAAATGTTTAGAACCCTACCAAATTTGACAGTTTAATTTACACTTGCTTTTACATCATAATGAAAGTGTTGAACATAAAAACATAAGACGTGCCATACTGGGTCACACCCATGGTCCATCAAGTCCAGACTAGTGTCCTGTCTCTGACAGTGTCCCTCTACAGTAGCTCGAGAGAAGTACAAGTACAGGTCATGGAGGTGTGACACATCTCTTGTAGGGATGGGGAAATCAGAATAGGATTCATCCAATTTCCCTGATTTTTATCAGAATTGAATTAATCCGAATAATCCGATTCAAGGGAAAGAACTGATGCACCAAAAATCGGCAGATCGATTCTCTCAGTTGGATTGGCTGGCACAGAGTTTCTGGCACCCTTTTTCAAATTTAAAGCAGCCAGCTAATTTCCTGTAATGGGTGGCTAACAGGAAAGGGGGGGGCAGATGGGGGAAAGGGGGATGGGAGATGATCTCTCTGCTGGCCAACTGCCATCCAGATCTGGCTGGCAATCAGCCAGCAGAGCACACTGACTCTGGGGCAAATAAGAGGTTCCCCCCCCCCTCCATTCTCAGTTGGACTAGCAGCTTGAGGAGGGAATGTTTGTTGCTCTTTGTGTGCCACATTGTTCAGCTCTGCTCTCTGCCATTTTTCTGCTGTTGCCACATTGCCCTCATCTATGGCTCTGTGCAGTGGAGTGGACTTTGGATTCTGTGAAGGCCTAGCCTACCTAGATTTTGGGCACAGGACAGGATCAGCAAAGGTAGGTAAATTTGGGGAGGACTTGAGTTGGGTGTGTGCCTGAAAGGGGAGGGGGGGTGTTGCTTGTTGGACTGTTGGTGGTGGTTGTATTGGCCCTTTGTTTCCATCAGTTCCTCCCTTCTCCTGGGTGTTCTTCTTAGGTTTTTGGCCTGCCCCTGACTGGTATGGGCTCTCCCTTTCTTCACATTGCTGCTGCTTCTGGCTGTGCCCAGCTTGGGGATTTGTGTGGGGTGCTACTTTTAATGGGGTGCAGTGCACTGTCCTGTTCACTGGGGGAGATTGATGCTAAGGGATTTCAGAACTGATTTTCTTGTCCTGCCTCGGCATTGGCTCTCCCCTTTTTCTATTGTTGCTGCTGTTGGTGGCTGCTGTTTCCAGTTTTGAAGTTGTGTGGGGTACATACTACTATTTTATGGGGTGCACTGTCACCCCAAGTTTTCAAAACTAATTTTCTTGTCCTACCCTAGCAGCATTGGCTCTCCCCTTCCTCTCACTGCTGCTGTTGGTGGTGTCTGCCCAGCTTGGGGGTCTGTGCAGGGTACTACTTTATGGGATGCATGGTCACCCCAACTTTTTAAAACTGATTTTCTTATCCTCCCTTGGCATTGGCTCTCACCTTCTTCTCATTGCTGCTGCTGGTGGTGTTTGTTGCACCCAGTTTGGGGATCTGTGTGGCACTGGCTCTCTCCCCTGTTTCTCGGTGCTGCTCTGGGTGGCTAGCTGGCTGTGCCTTTTGAGCCATTGACTCCCTCTGTCCCCATTTGTCAGTGCTACAGGGGGATTGTTTCAGTTGTATTCATTTTGGTTCAATTCATTAATTGAAATGAATCAGTTCAGTTTTCCATTGACTTCAATGGGAAATTTCCACATTGAAGTCAATGGGGAAAAAACCTGATTCTGATTCCAATCCAATTCCGATTTGATTCAGTTGAATCTGATTCTAATTTTGATCCAATTCCAATTTTCAATCTGTCTTCCCATCTCTAATCTCCTGCTAATCACTCCCAACTATTGGTAGCCAAGGGTTTGAGCCCCAGCTAGTAAGCATTTATGCCTCTATCCTCTAAGAATTTATCTAATTTCTTTTTGAAGCTAGTTATGGTACTGGCCATCATTTCCTCCTTTGGCAACAGGTTCCACAGCTATATTTACCACTGTGTGAAAAGTACTTCCTTTTGTTTGTTTTAAATCTGCCACCGTTTAACTTCAGAGTATGTCCCCTTTCCTCTTATTTTGAGAAAGTGCAAACGGTTCCCTATTTACTTTTTCCACAGTGTTATGATTTTATAAACTTCCATCATATCCCCCCTTAATCACCTCTTCACCAGGCTAAACAGCTCTAACCTGTTGAGACTCTCCTCTGGAGATGCTGCCTAGGCTTTAAACTTGCCAGTACCCAATCACAGCAATCAGGGAGGTTTGGAGGTAGGCATTGGAGTGAAAATATAAGCTTCTGACAAGCTGCACAGCTCCCAGATCTTGTGTGACACATAGGCTGGGCCAGTGCTTTGTGTGTGTGACTGTGTGTGCAGCAGTCTCCAGTCTCTTTGCAACTGCTCATAAAAGCAGAACTCTGCACCTTCTCTTCCCCATGTATGCCCACAGACTTTGGGGTGCCAATTACTAGAGCTGTGCCAGGGCATCTGCTCCTCCTCTGGTCACCTCCTCCTGTCTTCTTCACTCTCTCTACAAATGCTCCCAAAATCAGATCTCTGCGTCTAATATAACTTCTATAATTTAAACAGAGGCAACACCTGCATGTGATTTAAGGAAATTTGCAACTTCTGTTAAAATCAGAAACATTTTATTGCTTTATAAAATTGGGACCTTTTATTCAAACTTTCTGAAATTTGGAAGGCGTGAATGATCCCTTTGGTGAGGTGAACACCCAGTCCAAAGTTCATCCAAATTGGATGGAAAACAAAGATGTTACAGCTGGAAATGTTTGTGAAACCCATGGCATGATTAAATTGCTCATAAAAACAGGACTCTTTATCCAATCTTTCTGAAATTTGGCAAGTATTGTCACTTTCATGAGAGATACAAGGATTCCAAACATCATCCAAATTGGATGGAAAACAAAGACATTACAGCTGGAAATGTGTGTGCAAACCATGTAACAAATTGCTTATAAAATTGAGACCCTTTATCCAACTTTTATGAACTTTGGCTGGGATAATCCCTTTGATGAGGCATACAACCTGTCAAAATGTCATGCAAATCAGATAAATAATGAAGATGTTACTGCCAGAAATCCATTTCCCATTGAAACCAATGGAAAATGAAAATGACAAGGCTGATGAATTACTGTAGGAAAAACACAAAACAACCCAAGGTAGTGTGCACATAGCTACTGAATTCTGGAGTATCCATGTCCTTGGAATGCAGGGTACTCACACTTGATTATTCCAGTTTTCCACACAGTAAATGTCTGTTTAAATTACTGTGCAGTAGCACTCTGTTTGCCAAGTGTGAACACTTCGGCAATTACTACAGAGTAAAGGAAAATTACACTGAAGTAACTAGCTCAGATGAACAAGATCCAAGTGATTTGTCAAGATCACTCAGGAAATCAGTGGAGATGCAGGGAACAGAACTCAAATATCACTAGTCCCAGATAAGCACCCACAATGAACTTCCAACTTGTCCGTCCTGAAATTGTATATAGCTGCATATAGTGTACATATCATTTGGAAATACCTGTAGTCTTACAGTGTTTGAGTGGACTCAATGCAGTAGATAATTTAGATGAAAGAAAAGTATGCTTTCAGTTCAGGTTCCTTAATGAAATATTCTATGATCTATAACATTTCTAATGGTTTACTGTGCATTTAGGAGCTTAAGCTATTGTATGGAAATAAGAATCAAGATTTCAAATACTTCTGAACAGTAAATAAACACGGAATGATGCTCACTACGCTGTTTTGCTGCAGATTCTTTTCCCTTCAGAGGTTATTTCAGAGTACCTCAGGGCCTACCCAGTCATTTATAGATAATAATACCCAATTAAGCAGCAGAGTTTTGTTCCGCACACTACCTCCCTAAAACAGGATGGTGGGTGGGAGCCAATTACAGCATGTAGAACTCTTGCTTTTATTGATTTGGTGTTGACAAATCCTCTCTTGTACCATATTGTTCCCAACTGAAGAATAAATCACTGAAAGGAGAAGAAAAGAAAATACCTTTCATTTTCAAGTGAGGAAAAAATGCCTTATTTACCAAAAAAGCAAAAGGAGAAAATTATCCTTCTCATCTTTTTTTTTCTTTCAGTAGTTTGCTTTTCATTGTTCAGTAGTTATCTGAATGGCTTTGATCACTCAGAAAGCCAGAGTAAATCATTAATAACTATTTACAACTGCATCTGTGGTGTATTTTCTCTGGCTCGCATTGGACTGCTGTGCCCCACCACCCCCTTGGCGTTCCTGTTTTGTGCCTCCGTTGGCAAACCTCTGTTTCCTGGAATCCGTGCGACCCTTGAAGCAGGAGGTGACGGAGTGCCCGCTGCCGCAGCTCGAGCAGGCATGGGCGTATTTACAACGGTCACGAAAACACTCCTTCCCGTTGAATGCCCAGCATATCGGCTTCCCCGCCATCAGCTTATTGGGGGCCAGCATCACCACTCCGCTCCCTGTTCTAATGCCTGCTACGGGACAATGGGGGGCCATAATTTGCAAGCGCAGGTTATAATCAATGATATCCCACTATGTGTGTGGGTTGGAAGTGGCCCGGCAACAAAACATTTCATTGTATTCGAGCCACACCGTACCACTGAAGTCCAGGTAGGCCTTCTGAATCATGGCGGCATATTGTGTGAGCTGCCAGGCCCTGCTCGGGAAACAGTATCCTACTACCCCCTTGTAAATGTAAAAACAGGCCGACCATTTTCCCCAGATCCTGGGTACTTGGGACTTTTTCCATTTACCCTTATCCCCTTTGTCGGACTCTGTGGCCTCCTCACACGGCTCCTCCCTGTGTAGCAACATAAAAATATCTATGAATTCTCCCCTCCATATCTTTTCCTTGGTCATGAGGGAAAGGTGATCGCCAGGCAAAGATATGGGGGCTCCATAGGCATGCAGACTTGGGTTAACACCTGACCACCCATAGGTGGCTTGAGTGTCTGCACAAACCCCGTTCGTATCCCACACTCGGGTTGCGGCATTGGCATCTAATGCCACCTCTGCCGCTTTCTCCCAATACCATTGGGTAGGCTGTGCTGCCGCTGAGGGACTGGGGCCCAAGGCTACTTCTGAAGGGCAGCCCAAACCCATCAGCCCCAGACTCATTGAGCCCGCAGTACTGGCAACTGCAGGACCTGTGGACCCCTCACCTTGGTCAATTTGTGCCAAAGGTATCCCACTCATCCCCGAGGTGTTGGTCGCAGCTTCCTGCATCTCCTCGGCCCCATCTCCGGTGTCCGTCTTGGTCCCCTGTCGACTCGGAGCCGGCACCCGACCTTTCCATCCCCTCTTGGGAGGGAACCAGATGCCCCTTCAGTGTTCTGGGTGTGTACAGTCTCTAGCACAATGGCAATCATCTGGGACACATCCTGCATGGAGTACCTAGGAGCAGTGTCCAGCTGCTCCTGGTTCTTCCCTACAGCTGTGGTGGCCAGTGCCTTCGCCTTGGCTCGCCCCTTACCAACATTCAGGGTTGCAGTCCTCGTGGCCTGGTGAGTTCAAGGACCCCCACCACCATGACCTGCCTTTCCCCATGTCATGCTGACCTGCACTCCAAAGAAACATAAACAAAATTGTATTAGTACCAACGCGTAGGCCCTTCATCAAGGAGGGCATAGGCTGCATACTGCAGTAATGGGGAAATTAATTAGAGGGTGACACCCCCTACCTGGGGGTGGTACAGTGGTGGGACACAGTTTAGGGTTAAATCTGTGGAGAAATTATATAGCAGGTGACACAGTAGCCAGCCACCCCCTACCT